>OU896708.1:66795394-67296840 GCA_918026855.4 Phaedon cochleariae | reverse complement strand
CATTTTTGCAATTTTTGCAATTTTCAGTCATTTTTGCAATTTTTGCAATTTTCAGGCATTTTTGCGATTTCTGCAATTTTCAGGAATTTTTGCGATTTTTGCAATTTCCAGGAATTTTTGCAATTTTTGCAATTTTCAGGAATTTTTGCAATTTTCAGGATTTTTGCAATTTTCAGGAATTTTTGCGATTTTTGCAATTTTCAGTCATTTATGCAATTTTTGCAATTTTCAGGCATTCTTGCGATTTTTGCAATTTTCAGGAATTTTTGCAATTTTCAGGCATTTTTGCGATTTCTGGAATTTTTGCGATTTTTGCAATTTTCAGGAATTTTCGCAATTTTTGCAATTTTCAGGAATTTTTGCAATTTTTGCAATTTTCAGGCATTTTTGCGATTTCTGCAATTTTCAGGAATTTTTGCAATTTTTGCAATTTTCAGTCATTTTTGCAATTTTTGCAATTTTCAGGCATTTTTGCGATTTCTGCAATTTGCAGGAATTTTTGCGATTTTTGCAATTTTCAGGAACTTTTGCGATTTTTACAATTTTCAGGAATTTTTGCAATTTTCAGGAATTTTTGCGATTTTTGCAATTTTCAGGAATTTTTGCAATTTTTGCAATTTTCAGTCATTTATGCAATTTTTGCAATTTTCAGGCATTCTTGCGATTTCTGCAATTTTCAGGAATTTTTGCGATTTTTGCAATTTTCAGGAATTTTTGCAATTTTTGCAGTTTTCAGGAATTTTTGCAATTTTGCAATTTTTGCAATTTTCAGGAATACATCACTCATGTTTTAACTCTCTATTTGCTCTATTTTACATAATCAGCCTCAGCATGAAAACTTCAATTAACAAGATGGGTCAAGTGATATATTTTTAGATGGGTTTTTCAATTCTTTGCCCAACTGTGATTTCTTCAAATTCCATCGGTTTGATTCATCAAATTATAAGTTCCACACAAAAATATTTTGTTGACCAACATGCGTGATTGCCATTGTTTCATTTGTCTTTAGTTGAATTTATGTTATTTCGAAAGTGTGCGAAAATGTTTTCTAAACTTTTTGCTAGGAAAAAAATATCGGAAATTGATTCTGCTGCGTGGGAGATTTGGTCAGAAGATTGCATAAATTGGAGTATGGGAAGATGAACCCTACTGCCTATTCGCGTATATTTATCTTCAAGATATTCATGTCTACATACTTTCAAATGAAACTTCACTTTTTCCGATAGATATACCACGCTTCATTTTTGACTGTAAAATTATCACTTATTGATTCCATATATGATCATAGGAACTAACAAAATTATCACGATAATCTCCCGTTGTTATAAGCAACGTAAACAAAAAGAAAAATAAATTTAGTAAATTTTCAATATAAATTGATTGACTGGATTTCGATATTAAAAATAATTCATTGTTTCGTTCATATATTTCCTTCATCATAAATAGTCGTTCTATTTAATAATTGAAATGATTTTGCCTGTTTGGTTCGGGTTATATAGCTAGCGGATATGAAACATGAAACGTGAAATTCAATATTTATCATTTTATTAGGTCAATTTAATATATCAATCATTATTGTGCGGATTATATTGGGGCTGTTGAAACTAAAGTTGAACTGATGTGGAAATATAATTCTAAATTTTCAGATAATTTCGATATTCCGGGTGATATTAAAATGAGTGCAGATAATTCAACCCCGAATAAGGCTCAAGGTATACTATGGATTGCATCACTATAAAAATGTTGGGATCAAAATAAAATGTTGGCCCCTTTTTACGTTAAAATGAAACTGCACAATTTCTGACGTTATGAATTAGATATTTTCCGTCAAATTTTTGTCAATTTGTTTCACTTATGAAGATAAAATGTTTCGTAAAATGAAATCAATCAATCAAAAATATACTTTATTGTCAAAGAAAAATTTTCTGTTCGACAAAGATGGTTAATACATATTCATTTAGAGTCTCATAATAAATAGACACGTCATGAAAGATGAAAACAATGTGAAGTACAGAAAACGCACATATACATATAATAGTAAAATCGATACAAACATAATTGGAATAATGGAATAATATAACATAACAATGTGTATGGTATTCAATAATGTATGTATTCATTTCAAAAATCATATTATATCATACACATAGGAAAATCGGAAGATGAAATCATTACAATACCATTGAAATTTCTCATGATTCAAGTTCGGAAACAACTTTTATCGACAAAACATGTGCTAGTATTGAAAAAAATGATGAAACGAATATGCAAACTACAGAACAGATCATTCTAATACAGTTCGGTTCAAAATATATCCTGTACCTTGATGGTGAAGATATGAGCACAGATTATATCAGTCATTATTGTTAACCTTCAACCTAAACTGAATTGGAGGAAGATTGGTTGATGTATCTTCTTGACTACCGATATTAATCTTGGGGCTTTTCATCAGACAAAACATACCTCAACAAGCACATATATAAATAGTTAACTAATCCTCCCCTGTTCACCTGATCGATCAATCTTACTTTCCGTGCACACTCCATACACAATGTGTCATAAATTGTTCTTCCATTTGGCAGCAAACCATAATGTCGTCATCATCGTTTCATCTTTGTCTGGTGAACCCTAAATCTCGACATCAAAATTGTATCGTCAACTTAATAAAAAGCTGCTCGACATCCATCAGGCTTTATTACAGCGAACTGTAAGAGGCTGGCAAGGCAATCTGTATTATTTATTTCTCCATAAACATAACCTATACAGCAATAAATGACATTCGGCGCTGCACAGGGCCCAGGTAGCGTATTACGCGTAAATGGCCCTGTCGCTAGATAACATAACCCGGCCTTTGAGGCCCAAACGAGTAACGACTTATTTCCGTCTCACTTTTCCATCGAGTTGGTGCGGAAAAAGCCATCTTTTACTATCGTAGCTCATCGGGTGACACCGAATTTGTGTAAAATTGAGGTTAAACGGCACCATCACTGGCACCTGCTATAGCTGCCAGTACGAAAATCTGAGGGAGAGCAAGATAGGATGCAATAAAAAAAAGTTATTTGGTGTTGCGATGGGTAAACTTGGAGAATGTGCTCGGGAAGTCGTAATTACGACAAATAAAATGAGATTTACTGGAGATGCGGCTCGAAGGGCTATCGATTAAGGCAAATAGTTTGAGAAGCTCTAATGCTTATATAGCCACTCACTACCCCATTAACATCACTCAAAGTCAGAATATCGGGTATTTAGAAACTGCGGATTAGTGCGGAAATCTCAGTTCAATTGGTCTGCGTCCCTGATGATATATACAAGGTGTCCCAGAACAACATAAATTCTACTGGTTGAACTAGAGACCATATTAGGCCGATTGAAATCAACTTACCTCAATACAACAACAAGAACAATTTGATTTCCATATTGTCACTTGTGATACCACTAGAGGTCAAATTATTTCCGGAGCTCATGGATATTTTGAAAATTATTCCGATTATTTCTATCGAAATGAGTAAAAATATACCGGGATGTCCCATTTGAAATATTTGGGCCATTTCCGGTCAAACCGTTACAAAAATTTGCATCTCTGCTCTGCAATAACATGTTTTTCCTATACATTTCGTATCGTGAGGTTGGCTATAATGGTGTCAAATGTAAATTTGACTAAAATCAGCGCGACTGTCAGATCTATTGTTTTTCTATAAAATCAAAACCTATTGAATACATCTCAATTCAATTATTAAAAAAAAGAGCCAGAACAACGTCTTCGACCCTTCTCAAACTAATTATGATTGACAAAAGACAATGCATTCGACAAATGACACTCAACTCAGTTCTCATTGGTGTAATATAAGTCAAAAAAGACGGTATAGACATATCAATGGGGGGGGGTTGATCATCTATCTACAATAGGTGTCGTATATGTGCATTCAAATCTGAAACACCCTGTATAATGTAGAGAGTTGCTATAGTGAACTTGTTATTGTTATATGAAGAATGAATGATATGTACCTATTTGTCTTGTATATGAAACCATGATATACTTATTCAAGTCCACTTGAAAGAATGTAAATATATGTAAAGTAAATACTGTCTGTAAAGAACACAAGTACAATATCAAGAAAAGACATATCGATAAATCGAAGCAAACTGAACATATCCTTACTGAAGATGGACAACATATGGCAGAGTGGAATAATATCAAAATCATAGGAAAGAAAGATGACCAAAAAAGAAAAATCAAGTAATCCGCTTGCATTCTTCTGAACGGAGACAATAGCATTGTTTCCTGTTCAGTTGATATCACTACTGAAAACTGAACATGAAAATGGTAGATTCAGAATCAATTAATGAAAATCCCAAAAAATCAAGTGAAATGAATGTAAAGTTAATATCTTGAAATCTAGGAGTTCCGAATATAGATACAAAAAATAAACATGCTAATTTGAAAATGCAAAAAGTGTGTGATTTTTTTTGTTACATACCTGTTCACCACATTCAGCGATGGATTCGCTCTAAAGTTTAATATACTTCAAGTCTTCCTATTTATCTCTATTCGTTGTTACATTGTTATGAGTTAGTTTGCCAGTTGGTATTGTTGGTTGCAGCGCGCGAGTTGAAATTACTTTGTATGGCTTGCTTTTTGGGACGCTTCAGCCATAAAAACAATGAGCCATATGTGTCGTGATTAAAACGGGCCTTTTGATAGTGAATTTTGTGTTCTATTCCCTATCGGAACCTGCAGACGTTGAATGTATGCGAAATTGATGTCATTTCACAATGGACAATGGATGTAGTTAGTGTATAGTCACTATACCGAGTGATTTTCCAAGATGAGTCGCCTCTATAACTTTTTTATTATTGAATGTAGTAAGGGGTTGTGAAATATATTTTTTCTACGGCTATAACACAAAATTGATATTGTTTCACTGTGTTCGATACATCAATGAGGTACTTTGTTTGTCATCAATTTTATTTCCGTATCTGATATCACAATGACTGCATTCTGTTATTATTTAAAAAAAACTCATCGCCTATCAAATTTCGAGCAAATACAGCTCTGTCTATAATAGATGATGTGCATGCATACATACATACATACCTATACAGGGATGACGTTGACTAATGAGACACGATGTATCTATATATAAATTCAATAATTTTTTTCAGGAAAGTGGAATCCATTAATCACTACTGTGAATTGGATATTATTTATAATTCATAAAAAGTTTTCTTTCAGCTATTTGACAATGAAATTTTGGTGTGAAAGTTCTGAATTCTTTTTTAACAAAATCGGAATTCCATTAACTATTGTGTGCTTGGTATCATTACTGCCGAACAAACTTCCAGAGATGTATAGATATCCCTCACCACACATAATTTTTTATCGTCCATATAGCCTATTTTCCGAACAAAGTTTTGCTTTATTAACTCATAATCTTTCGTGACGTCGAATAGACTAATGCGTTTCTTCGAACAACTTTTGATTAGTTTTCGATATACACCTAGATTATTAGATTATATGGCAGATTCTTCATGATACCGAAGAAGGAATAAGTCTTGTAAATACATATATATTCAAATCAAACTCGTATAAGTAGCGGGTACCCCAGAGCTTTGGTCAGCAGATATCTGTGGGTTATCTAACATACAAAACATTTCTAAAAACAATGGAATTTATGTGAGCGTAAGCTCTTGACAATGGTGAGATCAAATCACCCTAGTCTCAAACAATCCACTACTTTGGTTTTTTAAATTTTAAAATGTTTGTCGTTCATTTCATTCTCATAATTCGACTATGTATAATACGATCGATATAACGTTATATATAGTCGAAATTATTAAGAAGTAAATGAATTTGCCTACGACAACTATTGTAAGTGATGAATATTGTACACAAAATAATCTCAGTAAGAGCTATCGCACGGTTTTCATGGGTATGTTGATAGATGACTTATCACTTAAGAAGCTAATTTTCAAGTAACCAAAATGAGACACTCATACACATGCTCTTTGATTGCCCAATATATACTGTTATGAATCAGAATATTCCTTGCCTTCAGCTAGAACTATTGCTACTTACATTTGGAATATTCTTAAGCTTCGTTCATTCATCCTAACTGAATAACATATATAACTTGTTATTTTTATTATTATTTTGTATAATGCACATTATCATCAATTTATATCTTTCTGTGATTCTTTTTTGTTATTTCTCAACTCTCACTTGAATTCATTGCTGTAAACAATGTTTTTTTTATATATATACGCAATTAAATATATTTTTTTTGTCAAAGTGCTTTAACTGCAATGGTTATTATTATTATTATCATTAATATTATTATTATTTTCATTATTACATATTATGATTAATATCCTCCTTCGCATATTTTGCATATGGTATATTATTATACATGAATCCATTGCAAATATTTGTACGTTCCACATCAAAAACATATCCATTTATAGCATCATCATTGTACTAATGATACTAATAAAGACTCCGGTATTAATTAACAGAACTTTTATATGAATACCTATTACCGTAGATGCTGTTCAGTTTTGTTGTGCTATCCGAATTTGCAATAATTGGAATGGTAGGTATTCTACGAACAAAAATCCAAACAATCCATTGTACTGTATTCATCGAATATACGAATGAATCCCATACTTTTAATTTCAGCAATGAATAAAACCATGTAGAACAATAAATTTCTGTTTAATGAAACTAATATATTTTTTCAATAGAGAAAGAAACCCAAAGTCGTCTCCACAATATTTAATTTATAATCTAGCAGTCAATCCTGCTTCATTGGTAGATACATGTTTCGGCCATTCAAATGGCCATCTTCAGTCAAAAGAATACAACAAAGTGCATGTGGAAATACTTCAATGCATCATGAAGGCGAAAAAAATTATTTTGTTATTACTAAATCATTATTTATTATTTAAATTTGATAAAATGGATGTATGAGGAATTGGGAGGAAGGCAAAAAGCCCAATCCCCCAAAAGGAAAGTTGAATACTTCATAGGACGCTGAAGAAGCTCCTTTTTTCGCCTTCATGATGCATTGAAGTATTTCCACATGCACTTTGTTGTATTCTTTTGACTGAAGATGGCCATTTGAATGGCCGAAACATGTATCTACCAATGAAGCAGGATTGACTGCTAGATTATAAATTAAATATTGTGGAGACGACTTTGGGTTTCTTTCTCTATTGATATCATTCCACTCCACTTTGAGCATGGACTACTACAGAAGATTAATATATTTTTATTACGCTGTATAACTATCAATTCCGTCATGGATATCAGGAGATACGTACATTTTTTCCTCACTAATTGATATTTTCTGTTACAGGTATGTACGAGTATACGTTCACTGAAAACAGGAAATCTATGCACGAATGTAATTCAATGGTGAGTTTTTCAACGTGAAGTTTGTCGTACAATATTACAACCACCTGAAGGAACAGCATTCGCAAGATAAATATACATGGTGTTTCACTAAGGTTATAAAAAGAAATTGAGGATAGAAGTTAAATAAATATGTAATTTAACTGAGTTTTCAAAGTCGAATTCCATTTTTAGATTCAGCAAATCAAAATACTCTGGTTTTTTCGTATCTATAGTTTTTTCAGGAAGGTGAAAATTTGTTTTAACATTATCGATGAAATCTTATGCACAAAAAATTAATAATGCTCAGTTACTAATTGAAACCGACTTATTGGGGACCTACCTACAGAGAACTAAGTCTAGTATAATCTTCAAAACGATTGACAATATTTCCCTGCTTCCGATGATAATTATTGTTCCAAATAATTGAACTGAACCGAAACGTTCCCATTTCAATTCCAAATGCCTACAGGCGACTTTAGTACCATACACAAAATCTAATCGCACTTCGATACATACACAATAACGATCTGTTTTTGTTTCTCCTCTTCTACAATCGAGTATCCGAGCATTTAGCATTCATGAAGCAATTTTAATATTGACATTAAGTTCTGTGTAGTCAGTCGCGTGTAATTATAATTGCACTTGCGAACCAGGTTCGGTTTCAGTTATGAGAGCAATTAACGAAATAATCTCAATCAGATCAAATGTAAATAATAATAATATTAGAAAGAGATACTAACTCTTTTTGGTTTTTCATCAGTTCTTGAGGGACAGTCTGAGGTTTGTACCATAACCATCGGACGTTTTAACCTCGGTTTCCACCAATATACCATCATTTCCGTCTCATCACTTAGTTACATATTATTATGTATAGTGTTGCAGTCAAAACTCTGTAAACTAGGTTAATTATTCCCCCATTTCGTATATGCATTTAATCAAGCCGTAAGCAAAGTAACTAAATAAGTTAGTTCTACAGCTGAAATTGATTGAATACCAAATCACATTCATCATTTATCGTTCTCTATATGTCTTTATACAGGGTGATTCATGAAGAGTGTCACATAACCAATTGGGGAATATGTATAGGGAAAATCAAGACTAGTAATGTAACGTACTCGCAAGGTTATCTTGTTCAAACTAAGATGTTTATAATTCATCTGGTGTGCCCACTCTTCAATGATGTGTTTTCCTTCTTTCGGGACCTGAAGAGTCCAGTTGATGATGCAGGAATTCAATATTAGCGGATGAGAAGCATCTAGAGACAGGACGCAGAAGAGACAGGGCGCAAGAAAAATTCGTGTGGAAACATCTTGATCTTGACATATCTGTCAGGAGCGTCATGTTTTCAGCATATTCAAAATTTTGTTCCAATTTCAAAAAGAAATATTATGAAATAAGAGCATTAGCAGTTCATCAAGCAGGTATTGATATTGATAGTATATTATTAGTTGAGTGAATGTATTGTGCTTTCATCATTGACTGACTGCTGCAATGTGTGAGGTTTATTTGAAAATCCAAACATTCCATTTTTTTTATGTATCGAAAGTGACTAAATAAAATATAATCACAGGATTTTCTTGAGTTAGGATTTCGTGTCGTTCATGCATTCAAGACTAAAAGTCGAAAATATAACGCACCGTATCCATTTACATAAAAAAATGTGAAAATGGAAATGTGAATTCAAATGAATGTGCCATGATGCCTGTAAGGATGGTTTAGAACTTCGGCAATCTAGCAAGATTCTCCCACGCCTCGCTATTTTTACAAAGTAGGCGATATCGAGAGATTTCGAAACTCCTTTCAATAGGAAGTAATAACACCATATGACTTTCTATACATCTATGTTCAAACAATCTACAATCTACATATTCACCTTTGTACATTTGCCACTAGATGGCTCCAAGGACTAGATCGTCCTTTTGCCTTTCGGTGCATTTTATGCATAGGGTTATTCACGTTATTCGACACGAATTATTTTTGCTGAAAAAGGAACCTACCAGCGCTACATCTCAAGAATATCTTCATGTTATACGGGGTGTGCCAATAACAAGAAATGTATCAATGTAAGCCGTTTTGACCAATATTGTATAGTTTCGACAGTGAAAAATCCTAGAGTTCAAAAATCTCGATTTTGAACACCACTTTTTGCACTTGTTGCATAAATAACTATTGAAATGACGTAGCGCTACTCATCCGTAATAACAACTCTCAAATAATCAAATGCTTTAGCCACAATGATCCGCTTCGAATAACGTGAATAACCCTGTATATTTATGAAGAAGACTAGCTGAGAGACACGTTCGTTTCCTCACAATGAAATGATAATGATCGTTTCGTGGATGTGTAAAATGCTGAAAGCTGCTGTCTCCGGCCCTTAATAAAATTCCCTTCAGTTATTGAAACTGCACGAAAACAAACTGGCAGAAGATAAGGAACAAAGGTCGAGAACGAACAAAACAATCTCGCCTCGTACAACTTTTCGACGGCACTCATCGAACAATTTATTTTCTGGCGGAGGCCCTCAGAAGTTTTATTATCTACAAATGCTCGCCCTTGTTATTTTAAAACTCTCCAATCACTTATGCCGAAGAGAGGCAACGTGGAACTATACTCAGGCGTGACTGTAATTCACTAATGGGCCTACTACTAAACGCCTGATGTATTCATCCGTGAACACCTATAAGATTCGACTTACGTATCAATACTCTATTTCTGATGGACAAGTACAAGAATATTTCTGATCATTCAATCAGAAAATGAAATGAATTTTCTGGATTGAATACTTAGTGCATATAACAGGAAACGCAACACACAACTGAATAATCAGATAATATGAGGATCATCTTTGAATATTCGCGTCTTCACTAGATGAAATATATAAGAGGATTGGACGATGAAGGTGACAGCCAATATAACCGTCAGGATGTTAGATTGACAATATAGTTTGTCTTCTTCTTCTTTTTTGTATTTCTGGGAACTAAAGCATTACACTGTTGCCCGTGCCACAAAATAATTTGGAATTGAATAAAATCTTGATAATTATAAGGGATACTAGGATATTTTAATGTATAGCATGATATCACTTGAATCTGGGTTTTGGTTTCAATTTGTGTAGCTATTCGGACTCAAATGCAAGATACCCTGGATGGCAACTCGTCCCCTGCTGAAAAATTGAAGAAATGTTAGTACCTACTATAATAAACAAACCATATCTATTAGCTATTACACAATCTCAATATTCAAATAGAAATAGATAATTCTCTTGTATACCCAGGGATATTATATATCCATAAAATATGGTTCTGTTTTAGCTCATATGAATGTAATAGGGAGCTGTATTCTAACTTATTCATTTTGGATACATGTACAATCTGCATTGGCTATTTTATTGCAGAGATGATACTACAAAATAGAAATCTATAAAGGCCTAGGCAGATTGTCATGAACAAGATTTTTATATGAGGCAAGCATTACAAATAAAACCATAAATTACCCACCTGCACATGTTCATAATGTCTTCTTTCTTGCCCAGCCTTGTGTATTGCAGTTCAAAAGTCAAAAGCAATCAATTTGCTTCTTTATTTTCATTATAAAAATATTCGAAAAAAAAAACAACCATACTTATTTTTCCAAGTCCTTTTTTCTGGAGACATTTCCCCATAAACAAAATATGAACAGTTGATCATTTCAATCATGTTCTCCCTCAAATAGGCACTGCAAATAAGAGTTAATTATCAGTAATAAATATATCTATGAATCACAAATTTACCTTATTGTTATCATTATTGGACCAATGTAGTAAGGTAGGAAGTTTTTGTTTGAGCTGCATACATCCAGTTTTCAAATTCATATTGGATTCTCAACGTTTATCCATTTCTTCCATTCAACTGAACTGATTTTTCATCATCAGAATAGACTTTTTAAGTGCAGGAAATTCATTTTAAAAGACATTATAGGTCCTACATTTTTCCATTGGAACCTTCTACAAGTTCAACCAGCAACCAAACACAGTTGATTTCGCGTATTTTTAGAGATTTGTTGATACTAATTTATAAAATATTATAGAATTGAGTAGGCAATTAATAAAAAGTTCATGTCTTGTACTCCAGAGAAGCAAGAAGAGAAAATTAACGTAATTTGTTGAATGGAATTCATAAAATATGAATCTCAATGAACACAATTACAAACATGACCTTGAATAACGTCTCAAACTGATTCAAATTTGCCCACCAGATGTCGTATCAGAATCGTCACCTTGCCAATAGAAGACGGGAGATGAGATGCAGGAACCTGTAATGGTAGTAGGACTAGTAGGTGATTTTCTTCAATTCCTTCAGAGACTTTCAACTTCCCCTATTTCGAAATGGTTTTACGCAACGTAACTAATAGTGAATAATGGCTCATCAAGTATGTAGAGCAGAAGTGAACCGAGCACGCAGCTCCATCCGTTCAAGCGTCACAGGTACCCACGCAGCCCGACAGAGGGCTCATCCCTTCGAGATTGCACCTTAGCCAAACAACGGTAAATCTCGCCGTAAGCCCGAAATCGAATACAACCTCTATCCCGTCTTAACCCCTTTCGACATCGGCGACGCCGGGATTTAGCCGCCCTTTCCGGAACACCCCGTTCGCCACCCCCTTCGTGTCTCTCGGGGTGCTCTCCTTACTAGTATATGCAGAGAGAACGCAAGAAATAAAGCGCGTGGTGGGGGACTGTTACATGCCTTGATGCAAAATGACGTATTTGTCATCTAACAGGGTAAGGACTGATCATAGCTCCTTTCTCTTTTAATCATCTAGTGACTTTGGTTTCGTGTTTTGGCCTCCCTGAGATGACATTACTGTCACGTCACATTCATGAGCGTTAAAAGAGATCTTACAAAATTTCAATTTCATACTTGATCTTAATTAATACGACATTATTCAATTCTATTTTGGAAGGATGGTAAAATGTGCTGCGTTAGGCTGTATCAATCAGTTGGATGGCAAACTTGAAATTGTCAGGTTTCCATCAAATGCAAATGAACTCAGAAGATGGAAATAAGTGAAGTGAAAATCGGTAAATACATCAGCAAAATATTCGAGGTAAAACAAATACGGAATCACATATTATACTTTTTCATTGTGCCTATAATTATCCACTCCACAAGTCCATTTTAGTAGAAACAGTTTTGATTAAATCGGAGGATTAAAAGAAGAGACATATGACCTACCATTTAAAAAATTATACCTACATTCATTAAATATTAAGTGTACGTGAAAAACTGCAAAATTACTAACATGAATATATACAGCACACATGACATATGAGCACATTAGTTTGAATACCTACATAAATTTTTTCACCGTTTCTGAACCATAAGGCTTAGTCTGAAATCAAAATTCATTTATTGATAGGTACTGCCTAAGAACAGTCCCATTTGGTGAAACGTATTTAACTTTCAGAAAAATTTGCTCACTGCCTCACAAAAATTATGCTGGAGTTGAAAAATCAAAAACTCGAAAATTATCATCATCATTTGGATGTAATATGTAGAGTTGAATGGGAAATTACATGTGGAAATTACGTATGATACGCCAATGTCCTCAATATAACCTAAAAAACAACAGATGTTAGAAATCTAGTGTTTATCCCCAGAAATGAATAAATATGGAACTATATAACTGTTTCACAAACACTTTAGAGTGAGAGGAGACGAGGATCTGTCCGTATATACCCTGTGAAGATGACAAATACGTCAATTTACATCAAGGGACCCTAGCGAACCATAGCACTACTATACGGGAAATATTGCCACGGTGGCAAGTTAAGTGCGTATAGAATTGTTTCGTAATTTGTTTTGTCAGAAGCGTGGTGGTCATTAGAGTAGTGTTCAGCGAAAAGACCGGGGTTCGATCCCTACTCCAGCTAACTTTTTTTTTTCGAAGTAATCATTCGGGAGAAAACTATGGAGGCATTCATTGGTTAGGCTGATAGTGATTTGCTATTTCAATTATGATTTTTCCCAGGATCGGCCGGTAATTTTCAGTTTCTCGCGCCCAGCGAACCGAACCTTTTTCAATACAAATTGTCACTGACAAGCTAATGAATTTTTCTTTTAGGCTCTCTGATAGGAAAATTTTTTGAACGCAGTGACATTTTGGGGCAAATTATCTGATTGTTCCCAACTACACGTACATCGAAATAGTATTCATATTTTTATTTTATAGAGACGAGGAGTGAACATCCCGAAAAAAATCTGGAATTATGAATGTATAGTATATCCAATATCAATTGCAGAATATCCCGCACTGTGCGGCGTCGGCGTGTTTGAAGTTTCCTTTGAGGTGACTGCAGGTGCGGCACAAGATTCTGCAATTGTTTTTGGATAAACTATACCACCTCCTCGATTAACCTACAGACAGTATTTAATAAGACATATATCCTGCTCTTTGTCTTTTCAATTTCCCTGGTAGCGCCAGACATTGGGAATTTTCAGATCTCGTACATGTTTAGGAACTGTTAGGAACACTAACTTTTGTTACATTTGAACAAGGATCACATGAAATACACTATAATTATTGTACTCTTTACTAT
Organism: Phaedon cochleariae; assembly: GCA_918026855.4. NCBI lineage: Eukaryota > Metazoa > Arthropoda > Insecta > Coleoptera > Chrysomelidae > Phaedon > Phaedon cochleariae. Next base: position 67,282,870 of record OU896708.1, on the reverse strand, counting down.
AAAGTGCGTCGATTATAGCTCCAAGCACAATTTATAGTAAAAAGTCCGATTTCATTATAGTAATTTTTTTACATGAATATTGCTATACAATTTTAGCACTATGAGTTACTATTTTGGACAGTTAAAATAATCCATATAGATTGTGCGAGTATGGAAATCTGCTACAAAGACTGATAAATCTACTACAATAGTATGCTAATTGCTACTATATTATTTCAGTGAAAAGAATTATATTATTATAGTAATAAATCCCTGACTGAAATTTTATATAATAAGTAGTAAGAAAATACATGATTAAATGCTGTAAAATATTAAAATATACTTTATTCGTGATATTGAATAATAATAGTTGTTCTTATTCGAACAGAAACATATCATGCATATATATTATACCATCAATATTATACCAATATAAAAATAAGTACGACATAATAATTTTCACATTTTTTAGTCTTTCGGACAAACTTCTTCTTATTTCATATATCTCTCAATATCCATGAGTATATAGGATTTTGATCAATTTCGATACCAACTCCGAAGTTTGTGCCCCAGGATTTCGAATCCCTGCATTTCCTGCTATCTCTAAACTTCTTCCATGCGGAGACCGAATCGGTAGATCGCCATTTTACACTGCTCGAGGTGATGACGGTTTGAACCAGGCCATCGGCTGATCATTATTTTAGTAATAATGTGTGGTTCAGGCTTTTGGATAGTTGATTTCCAATTCTGAAGTAGCGAAATAATTCATTATGTTGATAAGATACATTTTGCCACTGGTGACTAAATAGCGATAAAAAATAACACATAAGACAATCGCCCTCTACTTGCCAAACCAACAGACTGGTGAATGAGCGAGCGTCAATAAGGTTTACTCTGTAGTCTTAATTTCTTGTGGACTGTGAACTTGTTTTGATTCGTTCATCGCTTTGTATAATGCTATGATTGGCGAATAGCTAACGTTCAACATGACATAACAAAAAAATACCTATATATGGTTACCACAGAAACTATATAAAAACATCCTGCGAAAAATTACTCAACAATATAGAAATAATCCATACCTAGAGAATTCATCCCATTCCACTATGTTTTCGTAATGATAATTCCAATGGTTCAAAGGGAAGTAGAAAAAATGGCTGGAGCAAGCTCACGCTATTTCCTTGATTACCGATTGTTCGCCATTACAATAAATCTTTCATACAATTAAACATGTATTTATCGATAGAAACATTATCCCATGTATTTACTCCCGATAAAAAATGCTGACACGCAGGGTTGAAAAAAAACATGTATTTTTTAATTTTATACAAAACACTTGTTTTTTTTTGTTTTAAACATTGTTTTTTTTGTTTCTGAATTTTATGATTTGAACAAATTAAACTTAGAAAAAGACATTGTTCAAATCAAATTTTTTTCAAACATAATATTAATTCAGAGATTAATTCAAAATGTTTGATATAATAATCTTTAGTATAAGTCCACTAAATAATAGATTCCTTATTTGAAGTCTGACTCTGTATACTTAAACTAAACTAAACTGTCGCGATCAGCTGTGTTATGAACGTCGCGCCATCGCTGTGAGGATGTGCCGGTGAATCCCCGAAATAAGAAAACCAATTGCGATGAGGACTGTTGGCCTGGGGGAACCACAGACCATTTATAAATTCGCATTGCCAGTGGGCTATATAGTTTATCTTCTGTAGTCTATGCTATTGCAAACCGTCTACTGTACTGAGTACTGTTAGTTTTTTTGAGTAAAAGTTATTTTGTGCCTTTGTGGTGTTCCTTTTTTGAAAAATGTCGTCTACTGGAAGGAAGAAAGATGTCATTTGGTCGTATTTTGATGTTGTTAAGGATAATAACAAAAAATCAGTGACTGCTAAATGTAAAAAATGTAAAGTAATTATGGCTGGACTAGTGCAGCATATGAAGAAACATATCCAGAAATGCGTTCCATCTGAAAATTCTCAGCAACCAATGTCAACTATATATGACTCCGATCCAGATGAGGATTTAACGCTAGCTGAGAAATTTGTGAACGCTTGTATGCAAAATGTTTTAAATTTTCCAATTTTTCTTATGTTCCTAATTCCTATTATTAATGAATAGATAATTAATATGTATTATGTACTATGTACGTATGTTAAAAAGTTTGTATAATGTATCTCAGAATTTTTCCTATTTTCATTTATTATAATAATAAAGAAAATGAAAAAAAAAACGCTTGTTTAATATAAGTGTTTTAAACATGTTTTAAACTGTTTTGAACAAAAACTGTTTAAAACTTGAGCACATGTTTAAAACATGTTTAAAACAGTTGATTACAACAAAATGTTTAAAGCAAAACAACCCTGCTGACACGACAGGTACCCTTACGAGGAGGGTGTATCATCCCTATTGTCTCTAAACTGTTTCTGTGATGTAGGTTGTCGTCTTGAAGAGTTGTATGCCAGGAGTTCACGAGGGCGAGTTCATCCTCGCCATCTTTAAATGGCTCAATGAGATGAATGGATATTAAAATTCCTCAGATTCCGCATTTTTCGTTGATACCATTTTGTGTATTTTGTAACTTTCGGTTCACCATTTTAACCTGAAAATTATATCAAATGTGAGTCCCCATCGAATTGTTGACATGTTCATGCACTATCTAATGATGTAAGATTCTCTAGAACAAGCTCTGAATGAAATATTACTGTCCTCATAAACGTATTCCAAACATCTTCGATATAAGAGCGTTAACCATTTATTTTCATGATATTCAATTCTTTCGCATCAGGAGACACATCAGCAGAGCTATAAACGCCTGCTCATTATCCACATTCATTCGGGAAATAATCTAAATTGAAGGAGTCCGGATTTAGATTTCATTTTTGTTCCTCTCAGAAGAAAGCTAAAATATGGCGGAAGAAAAGATCTCCCGAGTACATTTCTACTTTAATTAGTTCTCTTGGTACTACAATATTCACGTAGCGTGGGATGATGAAGTGTTGATTTATTGTTTTTGTAAGTGATGTTTCTGTATTGGGATTGGCAAGGTGAGATTGAGATAAATTAATTAAAATGACGACCAAGTTTAATGCGGAATTTCCATCTCGAGGAAGTTTTAATAAGGTTGTTGGTTCTATTTTGAAAGCAATTTTATTGTGTTTTTCTTGCATTTATAAAAATCGCAATAACATTGAATTTGCTGGGAATTAAGGAACAATATTAGTATTCAGGATCATCATACACTGTGTCCAAGATAAGGATGTATATCATGGGGATCGTTTTCTTTTTTTCTGACGTTATTTTAAAAGATATAAGCGAACAAGAGACACTTTCTCTGCCACTTCTTACACACAAAAAAAGAATCTCTTGTATTGAGCATGACTGCATTGGTCCAAGAAAATTATTTGTTTGTATATAACTAGTAGAATATCATCTCCGATACGGAATACCTGTCTGGGGAGCAGCTCGACGTACACACATAAACAAACTTGAAATATGCCAAGAAATATTCCTAAAAATAATGATAGCAAAACGCCCCACTTACCCGTCAGTAGCAAGTATCAAACACTGCTTTTTGGATCTGCAAGTAAATTCACATATTAATCGAAGTACATTTAAATCATGAAATAAATATCATTAGATGAAGTACATGGATGTTGCATCGGAGACATACCTGAATGATATTTTCATCCTCCGTAACTGGATTGCTACATATCCGCTTTCTTTCCGAATAGTGGTTTTTCCAGCAGGCATCTTCCACATTTTCAATTACGTGGGTTATATTAAGGACCTTGCATGCCAAAAAATGTTCTACTCGGATCTAAAACTGAGGATCAATTTCAAATTTGAATCGTGAGACCTACATATAGAATATAAATCTATAAATAGTCTGGATATTGTTTTCATCATTCGTAACTGGAACGCGATATATTTTTGTAATTCATCAACTATCTCAACGAAGACGAGACAGGCAGATAAACAACAATTTTCTCTGCAATGAAGAACACTGTATATACCTAACCCACTATGCGCCTACCTCCTTTGCAGAGAGGGTTTATAAACGCCGAGTTGATACTCTCCCCTCGTAAGGGTACCTGTCGTGATTCCATAGAGACATAAAGGTGAATATCTGTCTATACGTTTCCTCGAGAATCTGGAAAGGATATCAATATATCGCCTTCCGTACGAATATAAGCATATGAATTCTGTAAAGTATACTCTGGTCAGTTCTCTTTGCGGATCTTCTGTTCGGTTCGTCTTGACTAGGTGGTTTTCCCCGATTGAGTGGCAAGTATCAAACACTGCTTTACGGATCTGCAACTAAACATCACATATTAATCGAAGTACATTCAACTGAGACATACCTGAATGATAATTTCATCGTCCGTAACTAATATTGCTACATATCCGCTTTGTTTCCGAATAGTGGTTTTGCCAGTAGGCAGCTTCCACATTTTCTATTACGTGAGTTGAATTAAGGACCTTGAAGTTCGCACAATAATGTACTGCTCGGATCTAAAACTAAGTATCAATTTCAAATTTGAATCGTGAGACCTACATAGAATGTAAATCTATGGAAAGTCTGGATATTGTTTTCAAGATTCGTAACTGGAACGCGATATATTTTTGTAATTCATCAACTTTCTCAATGAAGACGAGGCAGGCAGATAAACAACAATTTTCTCTGCAATGAAGAACACTGTATATACCTAACCCACTATGCGCCTACCTCCTTTGCAGAGAGGGTTTATAAACGCCGAGTTGATACTCTCCCCTCGTAAGGGTACCTGTCGTGTTTCCATAGAGACATAAAGGTGAATATCTGTCTATCTGTTTCCTTGAGAATCTGGAAAGGATATCAATATATCGCCTTCCGTACGAATATAAGGATCTGAATTCTGTGAATTATACTCTGATCAGTTCTCTTTGCGGATCTTCTGTTCGGTTATTCTTGACTGGGTGGTTTTCTCCGATTGAGTGGCAAGTATCAAATATTGCTTTTCGGATCTACAACAAAACATCACATATTAATCGTTGTACATTCAACTGATACATACTTGAATGATATTTTCATCGTCCGTAACTGGATTGCTACATATCCGCTTTGTTTCCGAATAATGGTTTTGCCAGTAGGCAGCTTCCACATTTTCAATTACGTGGGTTGAATTAAGGACCTTGAAGGTCAAACAATAATGAACTCCTCGGATCTAAAACTAAGTATCAATTTCAAATCTAAATCGTGAGACTACATAGAATGTGGAAAGTCTGGATATTGTTTTCAAGATTCGTAACTGGAACGCGATATATTTTTGTAATTCATCAACTTTCTCAATGAAGACGAGGCAGGCAGATAAACAACAATTTTCTCTGCAATGAAGAACACTGTATATACCTAACCCACTATGCGCCTACCTCCTTTGCAGAGAGGGTTTATAAACGCCGAGTTGATACTCTCCCCTCGTAAGGGTACCTGTCGTGTTTCCATAGAGACATAAAGGTGAATATCTGTCTATCTGTTTCCTTGAGAATCTGGAAAGGATATCAATATATCGCCTTCCGTACGAATATAAGGATCTGAATTCTGTGAATTATACTCTGGTCAGTTCTCTTTGCGGATCTTCTGTTCGGTTCGTCTTGACTGGGTGGTTTTCTCCGATTGAGTGGCAAGTATCAAATATTGCTTTTCGGATCTACAACAAAACATCACATATTAATCGTTGTACATTCAACTGATACATACCTGAATGATATTTTCATCGTCCGTAACTGGATTGCTACATATCCGCTTTGTTTCCGAATAATGGTTTTGCCAGTAGGCAGCTTTCACATTTTCAATTACGTGGGTTGAATTAAGGACCTTGAAGGTCAAACAATAATGTACTGCTCGGATCTAAAACTAAGTATCAATTTCAAATCTAAATCGTGAGACTACATAGAATGTGGAAAGTCTGGATATTGTTTTCAAGATTCGTAACTGGAACGCGATATATTTTTGTAATTCATCAACTTTCTCAATGAAGACGAGGCAGGCAGATAAACAACAATTTTCTCTGCAATGAAGAACACTGTATATACCTAACCCACTATGCGCCTACCTCCTTTGCAGAGAGGGTTTATAAACGCCGAGTTGATACTCTCCCCTCGTAAGGGTACCTGTCGTGATTCCATAGAGACATAAAGGTGAATATCTGTCTATACGTTTCCTTGAGAATCTGGAAAGGATATCAATATATCGCCTTCCGTACGAATATAAGGATCTGAATTCTGTAAATTATACTCTGGTCAGTTCTCTTTGTGGATCTTCTGTTCGGTTCGTCTTGACTGGATGGTTTTCTCCAATTTAGTGGCAAGTATTCAAACACTGCTTTTCGGATCTGTAACTCAATATCACATATCAATCGAAGTACATTTGAATCATAAAATAAAAAATATCATTAGATGAATTACAGAGATGCTGAATCTGAGACATACCTGGATGATATTTTCATCGTCCGTAATTAGATTGTTACATATCCGCTTTCTTTCCGAATAGTGGTTCTTCCAGTAGGCATCTTCCACATTTTCAATTACGTGGGTTATATTGAGGACCTTGAATGCCAAACAATGTTCTACTCGAATATAATACTATGTATCAATTTCAAATTCGAATCGTGAGACCTACATAGAATATGAATCTATGGAAAGTCTGGATGTTGTTCTCAACATTCGTAACTGACTAACTAACCACCTAACCCACCATGCACCTACCGCCTTTGCAGAGAGGGTTTATTAACGCCAAGTTGATATTCTCCCCTCGTAAGGGTACCTGTCGTCTTTCCATAGAGACATAAAGATGAATATCTGTCTATCTGTTCCCTTGAGAATCTGGAAAGGATATCAATATATCGCCTACCGTACGAATATGAGGATCAGAATTCTGTAAAGTATACTCTGATCGGTTCTCTTTGCGCATCTTCTGTTCGGTTCGTCTTGACTGGATGGTTTTCTGCAAGTTAGTGGCAAATATCAAACACTTTGCTTCTCAGATTTGCAAATAAACATGACATCAATTATCGATGTTGAATCTGAAACATACCTGAATAATATTTTCAACATTCGTAACTGGAACGCGATATATTTTTGTAATTCATTAATTCATCAACTATCTCAATGAAGACGAGGCAGGCAGATAAACAAAACTTTCCTCTGCAATAATACTGCAATACTGCAAAAATAATCTTCCATTTCCACTCATGAAGCAACGTTGTCAAGTTACCAATTATAGATAGATAGATAGATACTAATGACATTGAATTAGTTGATCGTCAGATGAAATAGTACTTTACAAAAAAGAAGTGTATACAGGGTGTTCATTTCAGGACTTTCCACCCTAATTTTCTCGAAATGTGTGTATGTTTTTGAAAAATCCCGAGACACGTCAACTACATTTTCGAGGGGGACATGGTTCTAACGAAAAGAAGCAACAACTTTGTTATTTCAAATGGAACACCCTGTATTTTATTGCATTTTTAGATTCTCCCTGAAAAGCTGATTTCATCAATGTATCACACTTGGACTTGGGGTCTAGCAGGAATGATTACAGAGATATAGGGTGTTCAAAATCGAGATTTTACAACTTCAGGATTTTTTTGAGTCGAAACTATTCATTATTGGTCAAAACGGCTTTCATGTCCCTATCTCAACTTTTGATTTACTATCCACTGACATTTATTTGAAACAAATACAGGGTGATCAAAAGTCTGAATCTTGAACCACCCTGTATTTGTTTCAAATAAATGTCAGTAGATAGTAAATCAAAAGTTGAGATAGGGACATAAAAGCCGTTTTGACCAATAATGAATAGTTTCGACTCAAAAAAATCCTAAAGTTGTAAAATCTCGATTTTGAACACCCTATATCTCTGTAATCATTCCTGCTAGACCCCAAGTGTGATACATTGATGAAATCAGCTTTTCAGGGAGAATCTAAAAATGCAATAAAATACAGGGTGTTCCATTTGAAATAACAAAGTTGTTGCTTCTTTTCGTTAGAAGCGGCAACGCCGTGGGGCTGAAAATATTCTAGAACCATGCCCCCCTCGAAAATGTAGTTGACGTGTCTCGGGATTTTTCAAAAACATACACACATCTCGAGAAAATTAGGGTGGGAAGTCCTGAAATGAACACCCTGTATAATCACAAAACTACACAAATAGTATAAAAGTATAACTAAGGAAGTGTCTATCACAGAAGTTCGTGTTCATTCATGCTCAGATCAAGATACTCTTTGATCGTATAAAAGCAGTAAGGAAGCTCTGATTTTATTCTTAGATTGATGAAAATTCAGGCACCTCACCTTAGAAGGTATCTTGTTGTAGAGGTGTAGATTCACAGAGTTCCTTTTTGACATCTGTAACCTGAACTTAGGTATTATAATCAAGTTGCCATTGCGAGTGGAATAAGGGTATAATCAATTTATCAAAAAGATTAGAGTCCTGTCGTTGGGTAAAACCCGAGATAAAACATAATATAAGTAAGCCATGATATTATAGTTCATTCTTGACTTTTCAGAGCAACCAGCATGTCTGAATATCTCTTGTACTCCATAACAAAATATCATGTTGATGTTGAAGACTCGGCAACAATGTGTTAAATGCTGAAAACTGACAAGGCACCGCCCACAATTCGTGCGCCGTGTTGTCACGTTTACCCTCAAATGCCCTCTAGTGTGAATCAATATAATAATATTAATATTAACACATTATATGCAATAAGCTACAACAGATGAGGAAATATTTTGAGACAATTGATTTTTTATGTCTAATCAGGAATATAACCAATACAAAATTGAGAATTTCTGAATTATTGAATAACTAATATTTCTGAAGTTCCAATATTATTTCAACATATAGCAACTGTGCTATGGTCTGTCCCTATACTTACGAAATCGTGACGTCTGTTTTTACTCGCGGTACATTTTTAGCCGTTTGAAAATTACCGTGGCATTATTGTTGACTTAGCACCTTAAAATCGAACGAAAAATTCTAAAAATATATTAAATTAAAAGTTATTTGAGTGATGATTCTATTCAAGAAATAAAAAAAAATTAGTGTGGGTGGTTAGCAAGCAGTGTATATCACTGAAGTTGACTCCACTTGATGGTCATTGTGTGTATTTTCAGTATATATCTACCGTTCCTGCAAATTTCAGAATCCTAACTCAACAAATACGAAAGATACAGGTATGCTTCCGTTAAAAGTGAGACACACTGTGCAATGTTCATCTTGACTCACTTCTGATCTTGACATCTCTTGATATCTGAAGTTTCTTCGATATGAGCCTGAGATTTCAAAAATCGGTTGACAAGGAAAAAAGTTATGACTGCAAGACCTGAAAGTTAATTTTTTGATATCACTCTGTAAGTAAAAGAGATAATGAGAGAATTTGAGAGATGTCTTATGGTAATCTGCTGTCAAAGTTGAAAAAACAAGTTTTTGTTTATTTGGGGACCTTTTGAAAATTCCAAAATTTTTCACAGTTTCAGGTGACACCCTGTAGCGAAGAAGAAAAAAGTTATTCATATTTTAACAGGGGGTTTACATGAATAATCACCATATCCAGGAATGCGAGCTGGATATAAATATAATATCCTATAGGAAATGATACAATAATTAGTACAGGGTATTTCCGGACCAATTTCTAATCGTAGTATATGGACATAATAAGAGTTTGACAATTCGTGTGTGGCCATTTCAAAGAAATTTTGACGACCTCGAAAATTTCTCCGTTAAAATCACAGGTCAAAATTGGCAGTTGCGGTACCTACACTGAGGAAATAAATGAAAATTTTCATAACTAAATGTAATGGTGGTTTCGAATTAGTTTCATATGGTTTCATCAAACATAACACATATTCGTGATATCACTTATTTGAGTGATCAATACTTAGACAAACCTATTGCATACCACCTCCGAATATTAATAGTTCAAATTATTATTCACCACTACATCAAATAACATGTTCCATATCCAGTAACTAATAAATATCTCTTATGTACTGGTATTATCTGAAATACCTATTCGTTTCATCTTGAAACTGAAATTGCACGCGTTATTGAGGAGAACGAGAAAATCTCAATTTTGTTGCAGACAAAAATCAAATTTACACAATAACTCGATTCTTCTCTCATTCCCAACTTCATTCATATACTCAGATAACTATCTCTACTACCTATACCTAATTATCATAACATACCTGCAAATTATTGAGATTCTGTGATATTTTCCAGTTTTTTCTCCAAATAAGTATGTCCCTGACGGCGTCAGAAAAATATTGATTCATAGTTTGAACAGACAAAATTGAACAGACAACGAATCTATAAGTAGAAATCACTAGTTTGTAGTGGTAAATATGAATTAAATAAGTAGAGTATAAATTTATTGTTCGTAGTGGTAAATACGAACCGACAAGCTGAATAGTATTATTTACTCAATTGTAGTGGTGAATAATAACCGTACAGGTAGGGTCCCTAATAACTAGTGCTTCAGTATGTCATATTGCCTCAATCATACTATTTTGTAGTGGTTATATTTGATGAATGTAGTGACTGGCGCCTATTCAACCACAACGCTTGGTATGGTATAGTGAACGGATAATTTCTCTCAGTGTATATAGCCTAGCACAGTCAAAAGAATCGTGCCTACTTTCTGCGATACGGATTGACAAATTTTTCTCGGGTTTGTTCTAATCACATACATTTTTCACAAAAAATACGTATATGAACCGCAACATTGGTCACACGTAGTGAAAATAAACCAAAGGAGATTTCTAGATGTATCGAGTGGTATCGGCTCAAAATACCTATCACCTATCAGATTATACTAACACTCATAACAAAAAAATTCAAAATAACTCACCAGCGTGAATAAAGTGAAAAATGATTTCTGCAATTCCATTGTTTGGAATTTTCGATTTTCCACAGTACACACCAGAACAACACAATATAAATTATTGAATGAGGAATACAAAAACACATAACAATCACTTATTTTTTAGAGAACACCCCGTTTGGAACGATAAATAATTCCTTTCGCGTATTTTTCAATGTCTATCACAAAATTCGTCCGTACGTGATGACATCTAATATAAGACTGTCTTGATTTACCACCTGGTCCCGAATGAATGACTAATAAGTTGAATCATGCAACCGATAAATTTCCGAACAAATGATTTATCTATGACTTATGATGATAATGGAATTATACCGGGGGAAATCTATGAGTAATGATGATAATGGAATTATACGGGGGAGGGGGGGAAGATATATAGTATACATAATATAAGATGAAGTATTGAACACGGATATACTGCCAGTATTATTTTCGAGAGTCCAATGATTGTTCCAGAGAAATCTTTGCTAGAATTCCATCGCTACAGCAATTCCAGTCAGACGAACTCGACAGGCCTAGTCAGCACATCCTATCGTTGTCAACCTTGAAATATGTCGAAAAACACTTCAAACTCGTTGGTTTATAGAACGGTAAAGCTTTGGAATTCTTTGCCTATGGAAGTATTCCCAACTTATAACCCCATTAGAAAAACATATACAGTATGATGCAGATGTATGGAATAAATTCATTTCAAAACAAGACGACTCCCGAAAAAAATCCAAAAACTAGAGTTCAGAACTTTTTTTATTGTGTATTTTTTCAACTAAACGACCCTTCGATGTTCAATTCTGAGTAGCAGACCTCTGCAAGATTCAGTTAACCAAATGATAAACCATTTTAATTTCAATCTTATTATGCAAAATTTTGCAAATTTTCAAACGAGGTATCACATGACCCCTGTTTGTATTTGAAAAAATCGTCCATTACGTCATCAGTCATAAGTCACCAGTGACTTATTAAAACTCACGTGTTTTTGGAATTTCTCCAAATGTCGCCCATTTCTGAAATAATGAATTTATTCCATACATCTGCATCATACTGTATATACCTACAATGCCATTTGAAAAAAAAGTTGACGATCGCTGAGTCTAGAGTTGAAATTGGAGAAGGAAATTGTTAGTGTCAGCTTGTAGTATCTGACGAATCATTCCATCTGCTTTCTCGTTTTTCAAAATCGGATAGTTGATAGTGGTGCTATGGCTTTGGGCGTTTTTTGTCAGTCAGCCTGTATATTATTTCTCGCTCCGAATAATTTGAACAATATTATGATCTATCTCAAAACATTGCTATTATAATTATAGACTTGTTCCACAGCAGCTGTGAAACCTCCGATAGTCAGTTCAAGTAACAATAATTGTCATTTACCAAAGTGGCAATTCCAAATATTATGAGAAAAATGGAGTTTTTGTCTCTTTCACGCCTTCGTAGATCACCATGTATAATTAAATAACGTCATCTCCAGAGCAATAACTCAAGAAGAATCGTTATTCCTACAGCCATCTATGATATTTTTTGCATGATATCACCAACATAAAATTTTCCCTCGAAGTAATTTCACTCAGTTTATCGAATTTGTTTACTGATCACGTAAATCGATTGTCCCTACCCTAATATTTCTCTTCAGTGCGAAGAAAATTGTATATCAAACGCCCATTTCGACGACGCTTTTTTGTTCGAACTTCATTTTGTGTAAACACGGTGATTGAAAATTTCGTAGGTATATGATTGATTATATTTGCTCTCCAATAGAGGCTGACGAATCGTACTCCATCTGCGTTTGATAATGTCAAACTTCATCCTTTGTAAATATACTTCGTATTGGAAATTTTCACCGTAAGTTGGAATGTCATCATTCTTTGTTTCTCTTTTATTCGAGTATGACCGATGCTAGAATTTTCAGCGGTTAAGCCTACTGACGTAATTATGATTCAATTATGATGGGTCCACCATGTATATATTTGTGGTATTATGACTAGAGCTAAAGGATTTGATGAACTGGGTATTGATATGGTTGAATTGTGTTGTGCCCACATAATATGCCCTATATAAATCATTTAGTCAATTTTTACATAACCAAAAATGTTATTCCGAATACCTTGTTCCGAATGCTTGGAGAAAAGCAATTGTAAGGGTTTTACCTAAAAAAAAACATTTTGCAAAGTTTCGATTGTCTCTCTGTAGTTATCGCGGAATCTCCTAAATATTCAATGTTGAATTTATTGCAAAATCATGTTTGATGCAGTTGAATTGATGAGCAGTTTACTTCTTTCTCAAGAAGAAGGAATAACTCATGATCAAATGAAATTTGAACAGTCTCGAAATAATCGAATATTATAGAATAGTTATTTTTCTTTTTCAGTTGAACTTTCAATAAATCCATATCTGCTCTGAGCATCAAGTCAAAGACAACCTATTGTATGTACCGTCTTCTGATATCTCCAATATTCAATTATCTTCTGTCATCAGACAATGCTGGCTGGCTTGTCCGGCTTTCTGGAAATCGTGTGTTCTCCATCTCGGAAAATTACATTTTTCTCGACCGCCAGCCTTAAATCCTCTGAACGTCTCACAATAGAGTGACCGCCAAAACGTAAAATATGGGCTATACGTCATAAAGACCTGTTTCTTGCGCGAATACGTTGCAGTCAGTGGTGGTGCGAGATCTATCCTTTTTGGTTCTACAAAGGGAAAAAAAAGATCAAAGTCATCTCCACACAGTTGTTCAAAAAAGGACAATTCGTCTCGCTCACAATCTCACTCATTTCTCTGGAACACCGTAGAAAAGTTGGCGATCTGGCTCTATTCTATAGATATTTTCATGGACGATGCTCTTCTGAAATATCAACAATTGTTCCTCCCTTGGCAGTCCCCGCGAGATTAACTCGTCGAGTTGAGGCTTCGCACCACTTCGTGGTCACTTTGGAGACCTGAAGAACATCTCTGTCCAAAGACTCGTTCATCTAACGAACAGCGAGGCTCTGGAACACATTGCCAAGGGAGGTGTTCCCGGAGGCATATAACCTCCACAAATTTAAGAAGAACACCAATTCCTAACTTATTTCCCTTGGTTCTCACGATTTCGTGGGAACCAGAACATGAAAAAAATATGGAGTTTGTTAACATTTAAGTTCGCCGATCGCTGGCTCTTGGACTATTTGATCAGTACACTGGATTCCTCTTTCATCAGCTTTCCAATGAGGGGACACAATCCATAGTGTTGGTTTCAGCTACGTCTCAAGGGCCATATTCTTCATATTGCTTGTGAAATGAAGGCAAATACATTAACACGATGACGTGTCTTGGGAATTTTTGAAAAAACCTCCACCTGTTATCAAAACGTAAAGGTATATGGAAAATAACATTGTTTGAATCATCAACATTTTTGTGAATTCAACAAAATCTCATTGTCATATGCCTGTCAACCTCCTGCCCTACAGAACCACTTCTTGAAAACTATTCAATTTGACAAGGTATCAAGTTATACCTTGTTACCTTATACAACTCGATTTGGTTACGCAATATACATCCGCAAGAAAAATAGTCAGAAGTTTTGAAATTCATTGAAACTTTTGTCCAAATTGTTGACAATGGTGGGTACTGTTTCTTTCTGACTGCATATGGAATGGTGTTATATGTACACTCGTCTTCAGTGAACATGTCGCGGTTGGACGGTTTGAGCACTCTTACTGCAGCGGTGATTAAGAGAGCTGACACCGTCCATGTGCGAAATGTTCTCTGAAGACGACTGTACCTACATATACCCCGGCCAGTCATGTTTGAAGGTCATTCTAGAAGGAGGGACAGATGCTATCATTGAGATTAAATGTACAATCAAATCCTGTGATAACACGGCCGTTCCATAGTGAATGTCTAAAACTCCACAAATGATAAGATTTCCACAAAATATTCAATAACCCAGTAACTTTTTCACTTGAAGAATTCTTTTTTGCAGAGAAAATAAGCTCGAAGATATGGATTCAACGATACAAGTCTAATTAAACTTCATAGGTATATTTGTTCGATAAAAGATAATCACTGCTGGATCAAAAGCGGCATTGATATTCAACCCAAAATAAGCAAATCCGGCTCGAAGGACCATTAATGTACGAGAGTTGAATAAAGTTGAGAACTTTGAAAAGAAACTCACGAGAGATTAAAAAATGGACTGTCGCTTAAATTGGAAGTTGAAATTTGATTATGCGAGCCTTTAAAATCCTTACCTTGATTAATCTGTTCGTCTTGACTCTCTTATTATGCTTCCTGCTGGCCAGCCATCTAGATGCACATTCTGATTCTGGATCTGGGATTGTCAGTTGCACTTTTTAGGAAAGGTAATTGTATGTTGTATGAACTAGGAAAAAGGTACACACACCACGTGAACGACTTGGTGCCAAAAAACTGAGTCTTTTGTCTTGACCACGGAGGTCGCGCTGATTGGATTTTAAAGGCGTTCTTCGCGGCAAAATGTTATACCGGGGAAGGTCCAAAAATAACTTAGTTTGGGTTGATTAACAAATATTATAGAGATTATACTTAATAATTAAATGCTTATTACTAACAAATATACACGTGACACACGATGATGAGGAAATTTAAGCGGAGACAAAACACCTGTTCTTATAATATTTTTGTGACAACACCACTGGATGCGGTGATCTCTTTCAATCCCGGATTGATTTTTCCGGACATCTTGTGTCCTCGGCTCCGGTGGCTTCGGGGGTCTTAAGCCAGAATGCTGGATCGGAGAAATTACCTTTGAAATTTTTTGCCTTTGAATGTATTTACCGACGGTAATCGGAGCTTTTTGATGGGATTCGTGGCGGTTTCGATGAGAAAAGATGTTTCGTTACTTCGTTTCGATGGATCTGGTATACAAGGTGTAATAACGAAAGAGATAGAGGATATTATCAGAAGTAATATCCCTATAGGACATTGATAATAGACACCTTCGGCTTCGAGCTGTTACCAAGTAACGAGCTTGAGAAATTTGTCATGAAATTATGAGGCATTTGTCATGAAAGGTGCGAGGGATATTTGGCGGAAAATAAATTCAAGTTGTCAAAGTCGATCGTGTTGTCATAGTGATTGATATATAGTTATTGCAGTGAATGCAGTTATCAAAATTCATTTCCAGGCTAACATGAGATTTTTATAACCAGCATTCAATTGAATATGCTTTGATCCAAGAGTTTGGCTTGTTTATACCGGGTGGTGTAAACGAATCTATTAGACAAATTCTATAATATTCGGTGTATCAAAATGGTTTGGTTAATGGTATGCGAGAGGAAAATGTTCACATATTACTTTCCGGTCACCGAGTATGGCTCTGGTTTAGAATTTTTCAATGAAACATGTATATTGTGACTTTTTTGATTTCTGAGACAATTTTGTTCTCATGAAAACTCAGGCTGAGTGTATCAGCCGAGGTATCAGCCGTAAATATGAACAGTGTGAAGTTTTCCACAATTTTAGTAAACCGTAAACAGTTAGAAATAGTCATGGGCATGTGAATACAGTCAGTGGCGTGGCAGAAGGCCCGGGCCTTCCCCGAAATTCCAATTAATGAGGAAGTAACCTATAAGTGAATTTAAAGAATTCCAAATTGTACGCACGCTTATATTAGAAAAATTATGCAACGCTGGCAACAGCGGCAACAACCGTTATTATGTCCTAAAATAAAAGAACGTCATACTTCCCATTGTCACTAAGAGCTTAGTGCGTGCGCATTGCTATCGTAAATTGCAAGTTGCATTGGCATACCAGACGAATTCCAATTTGTATTCATATAAAAGTTTCATTGGTTAAAATTTTACAGTTATATAGAGTTTCCATAATTATTATGGATTCTAATAAAAATCGAAAACGTCCTGCTGATAATCAGACAGATTAGACAACTTGATTAGCCTGGTGGTTATTTATGATGGTGGAGTATTCTCAATTGATAATATACAAGATGGACACAATAAGTTGATGTAGAATTGACAAAATAATATAATACATAACAAATACATCATACAGATAATGCATAACGACGCTAAGCTATTTGATTATAAAGTGATATCAGCTATTTTTTTTTTCACTGAGTGAGCCAGAGCCGTCTAGCTCCCAGACTGAGAAACTTTCTTCTGAGGCGAGTGTGCTTGTATCCATATTTTTCGTCGTATAAATATTTGTATACGTCGAAATCATGAACATTTTGAATAATTTTTATGAAATATCTCTTTATCCATTTGGAGTTCACTGCTGCTTTAAATACTAAAATTTCAATATTTTCGAATTCATGAGAGTTATAGAATTTCATCAAGAGAACCTTTTTTGTAGAAAACAAGTTACGCAAGTCAAATATCATATAAAAACCCCTGCCTTTCCATTGGGGTAGACTTTTTAGATGTTTTTTCAAAAAAAAAAAATCAAGTCCTACGCCCATTGAATGATATTCAGCATGATTATGAAATGAATTTTATTGTCCAATAAAGCTATGCCTATTTGAGTAAAATTTCATGAGCCGTCTCATGAGCAAAAACGATTTTAAAATGTTTGTATACTTTGTATACTGATGAGGTAAGGTTGCTTGTATCGAATTGTTGTTTTGGTCTGAGGAATATGTGGTGAATTTCTGTAAATTGACACCCTGTATATAAAATTATGGACACACTTGAGGGTTGATTTTCGAGAAAATCGCAAAACCTTGAATAAAGTTTGAGATGAACGATATAATTATATTCACTAGAGATTTATGGCTGCAGAATATTTACTTGATGCTTCCTGTTTTCGATCCGTATATCAATTTAAGTCACGTGAACACCTTTTAGTACCATATTAAATTATCATTCCATCGAGTTTTCAACTAACCCGACGTTAAAGTTAAATGATGGAAGATCGTAAATGATATTATCAGCAACTATAAAATTCGCCTATATAAGTCTGTAAGAGATACTCGTAGAGCATTTCAATTCACTATTGCATGAGAAGAGAAGATAGCTGATATTAAAAACTTGTCATCAAAGAGATAGTCTGGCTGGATGTGTGCTTCAGTGCATTTTGGAATAATTAGATGGGACATTCTGTTTCTCAAATAAGTATAGGTATACCAAATACTGGCTGTAGGTTGATCGAGGAGGTGGTACATTCATCATTCATTATTATTCGTATTTTCTCTCCTCGTTTCTATAAAATAAAAATATGATGATTTGTCCCATAATGTAACTGCGTTTAAAGAATTTTCCTATCAGAGAGCCTAAAAGAAAAATTCACTATGTTCCTAAAGCTGCACCAGCATTTATGGCACACGCAAAAAAAACATTTCAGAATTTTGTACACATTTATTACAAATTTGCGTCCCAATCGAAACATTTTCTACAGTCCCCGTTTTCCTGGAAATGGGCGTGGGCTAGCTTTTGATTCAAGCTGCACCACACATTTTGTATTTTGAAAAATAAATTTTTCGAAAGGGTGCCAGAATTTCTTACACATTTATTACAGATGATTCACATATTGAAACATTCAAAATATTCAACCCCTAAATAACAAAATATTTATATTAAACATAAAAAACAACGTGATCGGTGCCTGAATGTTTCTCAAAACTCCTCAAAAATTCATAACATACCTTCGACGCGTTGTAAATCGTAGGATGATTTAGAATGAAAAGCAATGGGAACAAATCGAAAAATATCTGTGGCAAATAAATGATGATTTGAAAGATATATACAATGTTCTTTGCAGTAATACAAACACCCAGTAGTAACAAAATTGAAACGATTTGCTTCCAACAGAAAACTGATTTGTCTCAAATAATATGCTAATACATCATGAATGAAACATACATTAATGGGCAATGAAGGTGATGCTGAGAGCTAATTGAGAGATGATTTGAGATTATACATTATGGTCACTTGAAGCAAATGCCAATGACTTGATATAAAAACGCGACCATTTGTGTTCATCATATATGTTATGAGTTATAAATAAGTAAACATTTCGTCCTAGTTGAACAGAGTTATTGCTATTAAATAATCTCAAATCATTGGTAATTTACGTTGAATATTCGAACTATTGGTTGTAAGTATTAAAGTTATTACCTCGGCAAAAGTTTCGAGTTATTTGCTTCAAATGCATAGTTCACTCTCGAGTTCATTCGTCCCCTATTCTGTTGAGGTTTTCGCTTGGGAGAAGTGGTTTTTGATTTGTGATCAATGAATTTTTTTCTCTGTGCAGGGAAGGTAGCAATGAGGATGTGAAATTTGTTTTGCTAAATTTATTCAAATAGAGTCTGACAAGAGATAAAAATGAAATAGCGAATATTCGGTTCCTTCCAAAAATCTTCGGAAGTATTCGGAATTTTTCAAATTTCGAAACGGCATTAAGGTAGTCGTGAAATTGCAGAACGTTGCCTCCATTCAACCCTCTTTATAGCTTTTACTGTTTCTACCGCATGTACTACTAATTTCAGTCACCTGGTATATCGTGCGTATAATTCAATTCGTTTCGATTTTGGTGGCTTATGGTGAGTCTAATAGATCAAATTTCATCTGAAACTAACTAATGCCTGGTTTAATAGGCCAACTATCGATAGTGATCAGAAAACATCAGTTGTTTTTTTTTAATTCTTTAGTTGCATGTTCATACATCACGTCAATTTTTGATGAATAAAGTATGTTAATTGTTAATTATTGAGTTATTGATATTGAAATTGAAAATTTACAATTATATTTGCCTATTCAAATATCGATACAATTCCATTTCAAAAATTAGTAATTCACTAAATGAATTTTACAGAAATTTCATCACATATGCATATATTTGATTCGAACTGTTATGCATGGTCGTTTCTATGTTAATATTGGTATTATTTTATAATCATTAACAGTATATTACAATCAATCGGAATGCAATATTCACTGTTATAATAACAGTGTTAATTATGTCCCAAATTCTAATTGGCATTGGAATAGGAATCAAATTGTAATTGTGGTATTACGAATATTATTGTTTAGGGATGGTTTTAGGTATAGGTAAACTTACTGTGTTTAAAGGATTGATGTGCATTGGGCGGTATATTTTATACGCATTTTCGAGCGCATTGTTAATCATTCCCAAAACCAGAATTATGAAAATAAGGAAAATATTTTTATATAATGCATTAGCAATCCAGTCGAGTCAAATTTAATTACCTACATAAACTATTTATTCTACCAGTACAAATTACCTACCCCACTAATGCACTGTATTCAATCAGATATTGATGATGAAACTTTTTGTTTCTCATCACCACAAGCATTTTCAAGTTCATTTATAATATACTTACCAATTTATTCTCATCTTCCTAATACTATTTGGACTATTGAAAATAAAATTCATTCGAAAACTCGATCATCTTTTTTATGCTCGAATTCTACCAATAAATCGATTTTTTTTATCGCTTGGATCGCACGAAAGGGAATCCCTATAATGTTCAAAGAACATCGTGCGTTCCTAGGGAGGATAGGGATAGGAGGATAGGGATAGGAGGTAGGAATTGGAATTTTTTTTTGAACTTCTGGGGATTATATGTTGTTGGGAATACTTCCTCAGGCAATGGATTCCAGAGCCTAGCCGTTCTATGGATGAAGGAGTTTTGATAAAGTGCTGTTCGACATCTTTCGAGGTTGACAACGAAAGGATGTGCTGACTGGGCTTTGGTAGCGATGAATTCAACATAGGTTGTTGGTTTCCCAGGTTGTGATTTCCGCAAGATTTGCATTGACAGTGTTGGCCTGCCTTCGTCCTTATATCTCGGACACATCAGTACAACCTTCACATCTTTCTATATATATATTTCAGTTATAAGGTTTAGTATTGTAGAGGGGCATCTGCTCAAAGTCTTATCTTCGCAACACATCCAAAGGAAAAAATTTAATTCGAGACAAAAAAATTTAATGCGCCAGACAACGGCATTTATAATATGCAGGTAATTGTGCAGAGATTGTAGAGTGCTCTGCTTGAAGTGGGTTATAAAATGAAAAAAAAATTAGATGTTGAACATTGAATAAATGATGAAGCCTGCGTGTCTCGCTTAAAACTTCTTGAACAAATAATTGGTTTGATATCACTTCTTCGATAAGGTTATTCGTGTAAAAACTTCACAAACGATAAGATTTCCACAAAATTCTCAAACACACGACATGTTACGCTAACACAGTAGCTACTGGAATCATAGCAGAGATTTCTGAGGAACATTTCCTGTTAAAGTGTCTATATAGAAA
Organism: Phaedon cochleariae; assembly: GCA_918026855.4. NCBI lineage: Eukaryota > Metazoa > Arthropoda > Insecta > Coleoptera > Chrysomelidae > Phaedon > Phaedon cochleariae. Next base: position 67,261,710 of record OU896708.1, on the reverse strand, counting down.
AGTGAAAGGTCGCCGACTTGACTACGGTGTTCTAATGAGGTCAAAGAGTTAGTGAGTGGCATCACCCACCGGGCAAATGATTCTTCTCTGGATGGAATCTAAGAGCATCAGATGAGAACAGTGTCCTTAAACTGGCCGTATCTGTTCTTTGTAGATCATGAGAAGCTGTTGAGGTGTGAAGTAGATCTTCGCACGGAACAAGAATCCGAATTTTTGTGAAGCAGCTTTTGCGATGGATCGGACATGATTTTACCATGAGAAAGTATTGCTGATGGTTTTGATGGAAATGGTGGTACCAGACATTGTAATATCAGGCACATTGAGTTCCGCCTTTCAAGAGAAAATACAGGCTTGAGCTTTGGTGGCGATGAATTCAACATAGGTTGTTGGTTTCCCAGGTTGTGATTTCCGCAAGATCTGCATTCGTCCTTATATCTCGGACACATCAGTACAACCATCACTTCTTGACTTACTGTCGCCGTTTCTGTAAATACATTCTTATCCCCAACCGAAACGGCTCCAGTTTTTCCACTTGGCTCGACCCTCCATCGGCCGACCGCCATCCCTTTATGTTCTTTCCCGGACCCTCTGAAGGGATCAGGCACGAACGGCCGTCTAATGCTCGTTTTCCTTTCCTCAGCGACGTGCGGAGGGCGAAATCCCCGGATCTACCCTACCCGAGACGGTGTTTTTCCAAGGGATTTTCCATGTTGTGCGCCCTTCTTGCTCCTGTTGCTATACATGTAGTGGCCGGCGGTCGGAATTGTGTTTGTTTTTTCTGGGAAATCCTATTATTCAATTGTGGACACTGCAGTCTCTAGAAAATAATGGAATATACACATACAAGGTGGGTCATTGAAAATTGTCAATGCATGATCTCTGAATTCATTTTAACGGAGAAAGCATTGATTGTTTCGTGGGGTCACTTTTTTGTGTTGAGGAGTGGATACAACGAGATCAATTCTTGCTCTAACGAAACCGGAAAATGAAGAACAGTCATCATCAGATAATTTTATATACACTTTGTGTATCCGGTATCCGAGAATAACGGTCGTAAATACTCCGGGAGTGTATATGCTTGCTGCTGAGGGCGCTACAACCGAGGCTACAGCCCTTTGAAAGTATATGTCCTACAAGCAGCTTTCTTCCATTATCCTTGTTGCCATTGATCCTAGAATCACGAAATTTGATATTAACAGGTAATTTTATATCACAAATCGTTTCGTGATAGGGAAAACATGAAATATTATACAGGGAGGTACGAACCATTTTTTTCAATATTTATCTCATTTATAGTACCAGAATATCAAACAATTTCACTTACAAGGGTACACTGAGAGAAATAGTCGGTAGTAAATACCAAACGTTTGGTAAAATAGGCGCCAGTCACAGTACAGTCATTAAATATTACCACTACAAATAGTATGATACAATTTCGTAGTAGTAATATTTATTGCATTGTTATTATACTATTTCGTATAGTGGTAATATTTATTTCACGAAACGTTTAGTATTTACTATATACAGACTATTTCTATCAGTGTACCTACTCTTGTAAGAATGCCTTGAGACGAACCGTTTTCAATAAAAGTGAAATTTTTTTGAGAAAAGTCACATTTTTCATTCCGTGTTCCGTAGAAATTCACCTATAAGTGAAGTTCATGAAATTTCGCCAATTTCCATTGCGAATATTTTCCCAACAAAACAACATGGATATAATAATATACAGTGTGACCCACGTCTAATGGAAGCACCCCTGTATCTTACGTTATCGTTGGGCAAGGATCCTGAAATTTGCTGGAGCGAGAGAAATATCAAAAATGCACTGTATGACCAAGTGGAGTCATCTTCAGTGATATACGCTGCTCGCCAACAGCTATGGAACCTCCCCAATTTCCGAAAAATGATATTAGGAGTCAAAATAGGTTGAAAATCACTTCGGATTCGGAATCAGGGCGCCCAATACACTAACTATAACTATAGTTTTCCTAGAAAAATTTCAGTTCAGAAAAATTGAATTATGTCTAACTTCTCATTTAAGCACCCCCGTATCTCACGTCATTATTGAATTAGGGTTCTGAAATTTGCAGAAGGAAGGGAAAGTCCAAAGATGAAGTCAATTACGTATAAGATACGGGGGTGCTTCCGTAAAAATTGCGAAAAAATTAAATTTTCCAGGAAAAATATAAATAGTTAGTGAACTGGGCGTACTGATTTCGAATCTGAAGTGATTTTCGACCTATTTTGACTCCTAATATCATTTTCCGGGAATTGGGGTGGTTCCATGGGTGTTGGCGAACAGTGTATATCACTTAAGATGACCCCACTTGGTCATAGATTGCATTTTTGATATATCTCTCGCTCCAGCAAATTTCAGGATCCTTACCCGACGATTACGTAAGATACAGGGGTGTGTCCATTAGAAGTGGATCACACTGTATATATATAAAGGAATACATTGAGAATTCGCATTCTCTATACCATACACAAGGTGAATCTGGAAGTAAGGTTGTTTATGTAACAGGGTATTCATCTCGCAAAAATAAGTTGTTTGGCGTAAGGCTTCATTTCCCTCTCCAAAAGTTTTTTGGTTCCCTTCAAAACGATAATTAATGTTTTTTATTAGTGTTTCTGATGGAATAATGCAACTGTAGGGTATCTAAAGCTGGACTGATGACGGTTTTTTTGCGTTTTTTGTTTTAGAGAAAATATAAACAAAATGTTTCATAGTTGAAGTCTTATTTAAACCATCAAATACCTGAATATACCTCTGTTATTTTTAATATTTTATATGAGCAACGTTTTGCCTAACAATTCATTTTTTTTTTAGATATATATCCTGTTGAAAAAACTCATTCTCAGATTCTCTTTGTATACACCCAAACTATTATATATTTTTTTCATCCGCCACTTTCCGTTCTAATGATATTTTTACGAGGATTTATTATTAATGATGAAAGTAATAAGCATTAATAAGCATAAAGTACCTATAGCCCAGTCCATAGAAAAAAGGTATATGGAGGTGTTGAAAAAAAAATTACATTAATAGGATCAGTCATTATTCAAAATTCAAGAGGAAAATATATTTCGTGTGCTGAAAGACTCCGATCAACGGCTTTCTGGGGGTACTTTCCCTCTTTACAATTTTCGAGGCAAATTCGTATCAAATATCAACACATCATCTGCTTACTATATGCGGATTAGATTCGTCGATTCAGCCCTACTTCACATTACATCATTACTTTCTCGCAAACATTCCTAAAAGGGAATTAAAGAACACCAATTCCCGTTCGATTCGCTACCTTCACCGATTGCGATAAGAAAACTTGGGAGGCAAATTCCCACATCACTCTGGCGATGGAAAGCCAATTTGTTCCTTTAAAAACAGCCGAGGTCGGTCCTCGGGAGAGAAGTGCAAACCCGGGCATAGATTATCCTTATTAGCCATTTGACGCACTGACGCAACTTGGGCCCTTCGCTCTCATGGGGATCCGCTAGAAGGAAATATACGGCGAGATGCGTAGATTCCAGATGAATAAGTTATACTCTCACCTAGTGAGGTAGCACAGCACAGACTAATGGGCGACTTTCTGTCTGCCCTTTGGACAATTCGCAAAGAGGTGGTTAGCTCTATCAGCAGGAAATCTGGAAACGAAATAACGACGAAAGCATCATCCATTTCATCCATTTCGAAATGCATCATCCACACTCATAGAAATAGTCGGTAGTGAATACCAACCGTTTAGTAAAATAGGCGCCAGTCACTACATCCATCAAATAGTACCACAACAAAATGGGCGTGTACACCTTAGTAGAACTTTCAACTCAAACCATGTTTATAATGATCCTTTTATACATAAATAATGATTGACGACATAATTCGATCGAACAATTAACTGGAATGTTTTATTTTTGGACATAAATAATAGTACCTTCTGAAAACGGACCCTCTTATGACGTAGAAACCTCATCTCGCCATGGTTAAAAGAAAATACCAAACGCCCGACGGAGACTGAGGCAACTGATATATTAATTCTTTCAACTTTGATCTCGCGCAAATTCACTCTGTCAGAAATCATGTATCATTCATCTCTGTCTGGAATAGTCTTGTTTCAGTATTAGGGTTTTGACGTCACATCATCGCCTCGTTTTCAGAGGTCCGAAAAATCGGGAATTTCAATAATTATGAAGTATTTTATTCCAAGGATTTCAGAACATTTCGTATCATTTGTCTATATAGCATTTCAATTTATTTCATATCATTTCATAATATTCCAAAGCATTTCAATCTCGATTTCAATGCATTTCATGACATTTAAAGGTATTCAATGCATTTTGAAGGAATTTCACGTCATTTCTAGGAATTTCAAATTATTTCAAGGATTTCAAGGCATTTCATGCTATTTCAGAAATGGCATTTCATTTCATTTCATGTCATTTCAAAATATTTGAAACCATTTCAAGGCATTTTCATGGTATTTCATGGCATTTCGAGGTATTTCATGGCATTTCAAGGAATTTCATGGCATTTCTAGGAATTTCAAAGTATGTCAAAGATTTTAAGGCATTTCATGGTATTTCAGAAATGGCCTTTCATTTTATTTCAAGTCATTTCAAAATATTTCAAAGTATTTCAAGGCATGCCAGAGTATTTCATGGCATTTCAAGGCATTTCAAAGCATTTCAAGGTATCTCATGGTATTTCAGAAATGGCATTTTGTGACCTAGTGCTATAGGAAAGGGAAATGCGATATTGGGTAGTCGTAGCCGACATCCAACGTTAAGGTCAATATTGTTTTTCCTTTTCTAACTTCTCCCCAGTACTGATGGCGTCGTTCGTTCAAGTTCAGTGGCTCCTGACCGCCTGTGGCTATACAGGGAGAATCCGAAAATGAGTTTTTTAACAGGATATATCTCACCAAAATAAGCTGTTTGGCAAATAATTGCTCATATCATAAAATATTCAAGATAACGGAGGTACAGATATATAAAGGTTTAAAGAAGACTCTAACTATATAATATGTTATTTACATTTTCTCAAAAAACGCAAAAAACCGTTCCAGCATTAGATACCCTACAGTTGCATTATTTCATCAGAAAAATCAATCAAAAACCTCTTTTTACATTTTCTACCTATTTATTTTCGTTTTATGAAGTGAACCAAAAAACTTTAGGAGGGAAATGAAGCATTAGGCCAAACAACTTATTTTGGCGCGATATATACCTACCCTGATGAATAAAAACTGAATGGGTCTGATATGCCGAAGATACGGATATGCACGATTGAAGTCGCGGTCGAGGTTTACATCGATGACGAGCAGAACATACATAAGCCTAAGATGCCTTCTTATCAGTGTCCTTTGCGATTTCTGAGGTGACTGACACGTGTTTTGAGAGAGTATATATAGAAGCAACAAATCACATGTATATAGTGACGACAGTGATTGTAAGTCTTCAAGTGAAAGGTGATTAGTTATTCCTCCAATCGCCAGTTTTCGGCTCATCCCATAAACCAAGAAATGAGTATGGAGAAGAATACCATCACCTATTTAAAGAACCTATTTGAAGGGCTCCCTTGCCAGAACATATGCCTTTTATGCTTATGGCGATTATCCCATGAAGGTGAATCACAAAATACCAAATCTATCAGCTCATCCTTCAATTTTGTGTATAAAATTACCTCACATCAACAAAACGAACAAACCCAAACGTCTCGCAACCTGCACAGATAAAAAGGCTTTCCTGATTCAATGTGGAACAACATAGGGTCAACCAGATATTTGTTTGATTTTTGTACAGAACTTCCTTGACTTATTTATGAAAGGAAATCTCGATTCAAATGGATATTTCTTGATTATCACAATACATGGGTCGTATGGGTTGCGTGTACAATCTCAGAAGACTGACCATGATGGAGGTAAAACATTGAAACAAAACCTACCTTTTTTTGTTTACCAGGGATTGAAATAGTTTTTTAAAATCATTTTGGTATTCGGATCGAGTTTTTTGGCTATCAATTAATTCAAGCGTGCCATGACATTGTGCTGTTGAACAATGCACAAAAAATGCAGAGAGAGACGAAGGAATCCGATTTTTCATAGGGGTAGGTATGTACATTGTGATCTGAAAGTACTATAGTCACTCACATATAGTTTTCATTTTGAGTTTTTGTCATTTCTCATTGAAATTCCTTCTGCAATAGGAGCTAATAGAAATAATCGTGAAGTTTCTCAAAGAAGGTAAGAAGATTGGATTAATGCAATCAAACGGTAGGACTGGTCTGACATGCTGACGAAATATGATCGTGTGTGTAGTAGACATGTTCACTCTATTAGCAGTATTAGCTTTTATTGCAGAAGTTGCAGAAGAAATTTTAATGAGAAATTTCATAATGAAAATTATGTGAGATAACTATTTACCTGAAAAATCATATTCGTTCGTCTCTCGCTGCATTTTTTGTGCATTGTACAACAGCACAATGTGATGACATGCTTGAATTAATGTATAGCTCAAAAAACACGATTCGTATTCCAAGATATTGTGACAAACTATGTCAATCCTTTGATCTCGATTCCTTTGTAAACAAATAAGAAAAGTGAGATTGTGTTTCAATGTTTTACCTACCTGTCATCGTGCACGCGACCTATTGGCCACATAATACAATATGTTATCGCCATCAAGTGGCATAGTTTTAATGTAGGATCACACAATCACGCCATACACAGCATGACGCTGCCATCTATAGTCAACACGTGTTGACCCTTACGTCTACACGTTACAGAGTGGTAATACAAGTAAACCACACTGATGCCAGATGGCACCACCTGACTTCTCGAGTGGAATGATCCACCAATCCTATTCATTGAACTAGATCTCATATATTGGTCTCGTAACACCTGTCATTATGATCCCCCTGTATGATAGAGAAACCACTGTCTAGGCAAAGATTGTCATTGATGTTTATTTATGAAAATCTTAGCTAAAATCCAAAACGAGTCAATAAATCATTCCGATGAAAAATAATGTTTGCCTGGTAAAATAATTGCAGTAGAAACAAATCGCATGCAGCTATATTATAATTTAATGAAAGAGCTGCCTGTTGCTGATGAATTTCATTAGATCTGTGCAAGGCACTGCGAGGGGCCTCAAAAATGTTTAATAATTGAAAAATTGTTTTTTCATGTCCGTGTTCAAAAACTAATTCGAGAAACTTATAATTAACATACTATTCTTTTTTATTGCAGGTCAGTACACAGTCCAACAATGCGAAACAGCCCTTCACCAATGGGGTAAGATTAGAATAATGGAAAACACCGTATAGAAATTGTTTCGCGGTGCAGGTTATTTGCTCATTAGCAATTCTAATACCGTTGAGTCACAGGCCATAACAGATTATGCAAGGAAACATAAGATTCGAACAATAACAAGGCACGGTCGAGGTCAATAAACGTGAAGAATTACTATGCCCTGGTTTGAGGAAACGTTAATTGCTACTTGGGGCACTTAATGTTTTTATTCTCTCTGCCTCATATACAATTTAATATAGCCGCTCGAAAAATCCATTTGATGAACATTGTTGAAGAGGGTTTGGAAAGAGAACCATCGTTTTTTCGTCTTAAAAAGTTTAATTGGAGCTTTTACATTTGATGAGTACGGCGTATCAGCTCCATAGAACTAAAGGTGGATTCATGCAAGCAAAATTCAAAACTTGAATGAATTTCAAATTCAATTCTAAACCAATAATATAAAATTATTAAATATAATGTAGGTGCTCATGCAAGAAACTAAAATATTAAAATTAAAATTAAAATTAAAACTAAGAAAGATGGCCAACATTCAACTGAGAAATTGTTTTAATTCACGACAGCGCATGCGCCAAATAATAAATAACTGCGCTGGAAAAAGATTAAACAGCTGATGAAAAGTTATTGCATGAACACCCAAATATTTTTAATTTAGAATTCGTTCAAATCTTAAATTCATTATAATTTAGTTGATGTTGCATGAATAATCTATGCATGAATCCACCTTTAGAAGACATTTTTTATCAGATTCTCTAAATTTCAATAAGCTTCCTTCTAAAAATTCTGAGATTTTTTTCTGATTCCAATATTTACTAGGTGATAATTCATTGGCAATGCTGGGAGCCATTCGACTGTATTTTATTTTAGTCTTTTGACATTTGGATCAAAGATATAGAGTTCCTCAAAAATCGCATATTCACAATGAAAAACCATTTGAATAAAGCGGCGTTCACAACCAAACTTTTTACGTTTTGCTTTTTACGTTTCGTATTCTGATTGGTGAAGTAGAATCTGAAATTAAAAGTGAACTAAACCAATGCGAATGACATTCACAACAACAAAAAATCAACGTGACTTTTTATGGCTCAGTTGCCTTGGTTTTGTAATTTGTTTTTCATCCTGAAATGAAATAAATAATCAAAACAATATATTGATCAGATAATTTATAATATTGAATTAATAGAACTGGCGGTGGTGACGAAAATTGATCCTTATTCAATACTTGAAGAGAAAAATCAATCTTCAACAAGAAAATAATGAATTGAACAGTATACCTATCTACTATTCTGTGGATTCACGAAAAAATCATGAAAACATTATCATAACTTCCATATTATTACAGAATGTTTCATTTTATTCGTCTATTTTTACTATTTTCACAGACGATGGCTTCTTGCAACGCAAAAAGCTGAATATTTTCAGCTTTTTGCGTCATTTCAATTACAGATTTTGCTCCACCAATCAGAATACGAAACGTAAAAAGCAAAACGTAAAAAGTTTTGTTGTGAACGCCGCTTTACACTTCGAGTTTTATCGGAAATACAACTATAGGTCGAACATTTTTGGATGGAAACCTGTGGATATTTTTACGTCATTCGATAGATTATATGAGTGGGCATTTGTTCTCAAAATGGCGTCATCGACCTAATTTTCCTCAAGCAACCCAATCAAATAGCAAATAAACGCAGGGATTTAATAAGTTTTTGATGAAACATGCAAAGATTTTGATTCATCGCCAATCAGGATTCCTTTTGAAATTCTTTCACATTACATTTTGAAGTTTTTCGAGCATTTTAAATAGCCTCTTTTAGTTTTTACCAAAACTAAATATCAGTATAGCAACACCAACATATATTATCCGCTTATGCATTCATTATACTGGGTGACCCAGACTCATGGTATACTTTTCTCCTTTGGTTTTCTAGCTATATTTCTGAAATTTGAAACATCCAATATGCTCACTAGAGGGCACTTTTTCACATTTCAGGATTCTTTTTTTCATCTTCCGAACTGAGTTCATTGTACAAGTATATCACCTGACCTGACCACTGTATTCTGTATCATAATATAAAAATATAAGTTACCAACATGATCAGTATTGAAATGAACATTGAAATGTATAGGAGGGGTATACTTGTGAAAACTCTGATCTTGATGGGCTTGGAACTTCCAAAAAAAAATCATTCGTATCAGTGATATGGGAATTATACCTCTCACAAACAGGGTATAGGACTCCACTCGAGTCAACTCATTTCGGATATCAAATCCTCATCAGTAACTTGAAGTCCAGTTATTCTTTCAGCCATTCTTAATGATATACACAATTTTCACCTCCCTATAATATAACTAAAACTATAACGAACTGACATCTGAAAATTATGATTTGTTGACATAATCCTGTCACCTGGGTGCATTTGTTTTTGAAGATATGATAAATTGATATTCATCATTCAGGACGTGGAAAGAAATTCTGAATTGAGAAAATCTAATCAGAAGATTTTGTTCGTTTGTGTTCAATAGATATAATTCAATGTTTCGTGGCATATAGCCAGGAAAGTAATTGTTTCCTGTTGAATGAATCTAGAAAGAATTGATATTTTCTTAATTCTCAATTCTTAATTCTTAATTTATTTCTTTATATATACATACAGTGTGCCACTTCTAATGGAAAAACCGCTGTATCTCACGTAATCGTTGCATGGGTAAGGATCCTGAAATTTGCTGGAGCGAGAGATATTCAAAAAATGCACAAAGTGGGGTCACCTTCAGTGATATACACTGCTCGTCAACAGCCATGGAATCACCCCAATTTCCGGAAAATGATACTAGGAGTCAAAATAGGTTGAAAATCACTTCGGATTCGGAATCAGGACGCCCAATTCACTAACTATTCATAGTTTTCCTAAAAAATGTTCAGTTATATCTGAGAATATCCTTCTTTAATATTTTCGTTTATCCAACACAGATATTTCAACCAAACAAAAATATTTATTTTTAAATGAATTGAATCAAAACTCGACATGATAGACGGTCTCATTTCATAGCCACAGGGTCTTGCGGACCTCCGAAATAAGCGTGCATCGCATTTAGAACGAATGACATAGTGACCCGCCGAACGCGGTACCCCATTCGATTCAATTAGCAGCCGCGAGAAGCGACAAAACACTTCCCCCTCGCGCGGGGTGAGTTCCGGGGGCGGGGCTGTCCCACCCCCGTGCACGCGCCGCCGGCCGGCCGAGAAGAGCGTCCGCAGGAGCAACTAGTTGGCCGTGCATCGGCCGTATATTCATCTGTTTCTGGCTGGCGCCGCGCCGCTCCTCCGCCGCCGCCGCGGTCCCGCTACCTGTGCTAGGTGGAAGGCGGCGTTGCCACGTGCACTGGTGGGTATGGAACTAGACCATGTCGACTGCACTGTTTGAACCTCGGTTTGAACCCTTCATGTGGCAAGAATTTTTTTTGTATTTTCAATGATTTTTGCGAGGGGTTAACCGCGGTGGAATTCTGGTGTACAAACAACTGGAATTCCTTGGATTTCCTAAAAATTCCTTGGGGATTTCCTTGGAATTTCCCGGAATTCCTTGGATGAAATGCGGTATATTCCTGGGCTACAACGCCCAAAAGTTGACTGCTTTTCAAATCTAGCTGATAGATTCAATAGTAGTGGTTCAGTGAATTATTTGAAACATAAAAAGCGAGCTTCTATTTTAACCGAAGAGAATATAACGAGATGATGGTAATGACGGCTGTGAACTTCAGTACAACTCATAATAATGAAAAATCAATTTCATCCATTCCATATCCAATTACACCAGGAACTTCTACCACAGGATTTCAATCGCAGAATAGAACATTGTAGGTGGTTAATTGAGATAATCAACACTTGACAGAAATTTTTCGAGAAAGGTTCTTTAATAATAATAATGATAATAATAATGGTCTTTATTCATGAATTACAAATTACAAACTACAAATTGCATCAAGATTGAGAGTGTTTGATAATGCATTGATGAAGGGCGAAGTTCAGCCTAGGCTGTTTTTCAACTTAACCGGTAGAAGGGCATTTCTATTACTCAGAATATATTCCTAAACAGATCAATTCAATATTAGAACAAATAAGAGGAAAAGTTTTATAATCATAGTGGAAATAATAATAGTTACAGAAAAATAATGAATATAAGTTGAATATTGAAAATAATGATACCAATAATAATAGCAGTGATAATAATGAAATATTCATAATGTAAATATAAGAATAATGAAAATAATAATGATAATAATTATAATAACAATGAGAGAGATAAAGATAATAATAATAATGATAGTTTCATTATTTCATTATTTCATTTACACTGATGAGTCTACATTTTACAAGAATGGGGCAATGGAGTAGTAGTTTTAGATTTTCTACAAAATCATTTGGGAGCGATGCTTCAACGTGTATCACAAAATGTGTTGAATAATATGTGGTTTCAACTAGACGGTGCGTCAGTACATTTTGTTGCACCAGTTCGCCAGTGGTTGAATGAGCGTTTTCAAGATAGGTGGATTGGTAGAGGAGGTCCAATACACTGGCCTGCAAGGTCGCCAGACTTGACCCCTTGCGATTTCTTCTTATGGGGCTATGTTAAGAACAAAGTGTATTCGGAACCAACATGAAGATAAGGATAAGGGAAACTTTTGCCAATATAACACCACAAAAGTTGTCAAAAGTAAGGGATTCGATTGAACATCGAGCTCAGAAATGTATCCAGCAGAATGGAAGACATTTTGAACATCTCATGAACTGATATGTTCCATGAGCTTGAACATTTCTCATTGTCAGTTGAATTTTCTCTATGTTTGTTATTGTTTTTGAATAAAAATGTACAGTTGAATTGATTTATCGTTATTTACCTATCGAAGAGTATCTTTGGATACGTTCTATATGGTATCACCGAAAAGCCCATTGGATGAGCTTTCAGATTAGAAATAATATACAGAATGACCCATTTGAAAAAACTTAGTTTCGGCGATTTGGAAATAGTGAAATTCGGTCCTTATTTTAAAACACCCTGTATATTTTGAGTGAACCCAAATAATGTCTGAGTTTCTACACATACTTTTAGTATATGTATACCCAGTTTAGTTCATAAATCTTCAAAAATATAATTTCCCTGAACATTTTCCAACATTCATGTTTTCTCGTCGAATTTGATTAAAATGTTGATTACTTGACAACGTCGCATCTGATCTTCAAAAACAAAATAGGTTTGTGAAGCCCACATGAGAGAGATTCCGAAAATGAAATGATATACAGGTTGTGCCATTTAAAAAAACGATCGATTCTTTCACCCCGGATTGATGGTGCACCCTGTATACTAGAAAATAATTTCGAAGAGTAGCTTAGGAAGTCTTCAATAACTTCCGATGAATTTTTTTTCTCTATCTCTATCAGCTCAGCAGCTATGGTCCGAGCGAGCATATATAAGTGGGCCACTCTGTATAACGGCACCAAATTGCAGAAGAACCCGTTTACGATTGATGAAGTAACTGGGGTGGCCCCCTGTGTCACCCGGTATAGTTATTAGTTCACAACAAAATACCGAGCAAAATACAGTAAAATATCAGACATCCAGGGACGTTTGGCAACACCGCGCGCCCGCATGCATCAGGTTGTATCGACGGCGTAGCGACGCTGGTGGGGGCGACCGGCGCACCGCCGGCACCGTTCGGTCTGCGCGCGCCACACTCGCCGCCGATTCTCCCAACCGTACTCGCTACTCCAACCAAACTGAACTCTACGACAGTCCGGGCCCATCTCGCTTAGTGTGCGGCGGTCTATAATCTTCACAGTCTAACACTTCACCTACGAACTCACACTCCACCAATCCAACTCTCGACTTTGCCTTTTCCGACTCCGAACTTTTTTCTCTCTCCTCTCGTCCTTCAGAAAGTGCACATACGCGCGAACACGTTCCTTTTTGAGTACAAAGCTTTTTGGTTACGGCGTTTTTTAAGGCAAAGACGTATCGAGTCTTGTCCAAGAATTTAATCGACAATCATCATAGGTGTTAATAAGGTAAATTAAGTGTTTAGAATTATATTTATATAGTTGCGTCAACTTCGTTGGCACGTTTATAGACCGTCCTGTTAAGCTGTAGGGTTAACTTTTTCGAAGGAAAATTCAAAGGGAGTCAGTGCAATATAACGGTCCCAATTTACTCGCAAAGTCAATATCGATAGTGGTACTTAAAGGCAATCATCTTTTTCCAAAGCACCTCACCTACGAGTTTCAATTATAATAACATATCTCGACAATCCACTTGTTTCAACAGTTTAGACCAAATTTATAACGATCAGTTAAATCAGTATTAAATAGGCTTCACCCTGAATCATTTCAGTCTTAGCATAATCTTAGGGTTAATTACTTGTAAAAATACATATCCTTAGGCTAATCTACTTGAATAATTAAGAAAAACAATCAAACTTTATATTATAATATATCGCTCAGTTATATATTTAGGCTGTTAAGAATACCTTGATAATCATAAAAGCGACAATCGTGCAATATAACATACCAAAAACTTCCTTAGAAAGAATTAAAAAAACTAAGACAATCGTCGGCGCGTACACAATCATATTATTATTAGCTGCTAGGCTGCCCCTTCGCGACTTTTTTCCCAACTACCAATCACGACGTACTTCTTCAACTCTCCCGGCCAATATCCCTACGTAGTACCCCTGTGTCCGGTCGTACCCTGTCCCTCCGACGTCCCGACGCCATCGTACGCCCCTACCTTGCCGTGTCCCTGTGGCCAGTGCGCCAATCTCCCCCACGTCTACGGCAACAACCACCACCTTGTAGCGACCGCCGCGACGAACGGTGCCAACGTAGTACCGAGCACGCTGATCGTCAACAGGTTCACCGAGATCAACTACTTCGACAATCCGGCGATCGGTACGGCTGTGGTGCCTGAGAAGTACGCCTACGAAATGGTAAGGATTTTCTTTAGTGGTGGCCGAATTCGAATCGAAAATAATCGATCATTCGATTATTAACCCAGACATTTCTATTGTTGTTTTAACTCTTTCAAGTACTTTGGTGCAGAATTTGAACCACGAATTTCTTGGAGTTAGAGGTATGCTGGGACAAAATATATCCCGCTCTGCAATGGGCTTATGATTTGTGGTACGACGGTTTATTTTCTCTCCCGCCCCATATTACTCACTCATTATGGTCTTTTGAATCATGTTCTAAGCTGAAGCGAATAAAACAATACATTATTAGTGAATAGAATAAACTCGAAACTTGTTCCGTACGTTGTGTTTTTCCTCTCGAATTGCGGCTGCAAATTTCATGCTTATCATGTTATTACATTTTTTGTTGCATTAAATACTATCTAGGCAACATAGGTAACCTACTTGTTATATTTTTCCAACTTATATGTTTATTTTTCGTTCACATGACCAAGACATTTTTCAAGGATAATGATGAGGAAAATGATGTCGAATTCAATTTTAACATCATACTGTCTGATATGGATACATGGGACCCAGAAGATTTGATACCCCGATCGCGGAGTTGAAACCAGGGATAGAGGAAAAAAAAAGGGTGTGGAGTATATGAGATCATTCAGCCAAAAGATTTTGAATAGAACCTCTGGAGTGGCTCAAGATGGATAATCTTTCTCGTCAGTTCATCACCGACAAATTATTGAATCACATAGTTTTCCAGATCAATCTATATACTAAGCACAATTATCAGACGACTGGAAAGACATATAAAGGAACAGATATTCATGAAATCTTTTCCTTGGATGCCGCTGTAGTCAACTCATTTATTCTTCACAGAATACTCTATATCTTTCAAAGTTATTAATGAAAGATATGATCATTTAGTCGTCAATAAATATCAGTATCTTCATCGAGAACATCAATCGAATGGACGAGTCAAATAGAGAAAAACACTCAGTCAAAGCCCGGTAATGAGAGTCACACAGTGTGCTCATCAACCTATCCGAACAAGTCGAAAAAGATAATTGCTCTTTGCAATTCAGGAAAGTTTGAAGATGGAACAAACTGGTTGTGTGTTCCACTCTGTCTTGCAAAGAACAAAACATGATTGCAGACGTGATTTGAAATGAGTCGATTGTCATGAAATCTTTCACCTTATGGAATGGTGGGTTAGATTTTGACCCACCGTTTTTTTGTATAAATTGGAAAATTCTGAAATTATTTCATATTTGTTCGTATCTTTTGAGACATTTGGAGTTATTTTGTTAATGAATCTCTTGAAAATCTGAAGAAAAATAAAGCTGTACATCTAGGGGGTGTTAAATTTCGAAATTCCTGTACCTGAAAGAGATAAAAGCCAAACCTGTCATGTTGCCAGAACAAAAGGAAATCATCAAATTCTCCTTCTCATGAGTCACTTGAGAGAAATTAGGTGTCCCTTTAAAAGGACAGTGGCAAAATAGGCTGCTACCATCTAGCACATATTTTTTTCGATATCGAAAACAAACCAGCATAGATATATCAGTAAGTGAGTATATTTAACTCTATAACTCAACTTAAAACAAAAATGAATAACTCTCAAATAGAAATCGTATCAAACTAGTTTTTCGTGTGGAATTGCTGAAAACAATCCTTGGGATGTAAAGCTACTGAACACCTTTTACAAAAAAAATTGCTCTTCTTATGACAGAAAATACAGCGACTTTGCTTGTCTTGGTGAACAACCAGGTGATCGACTCCATCGTATACTTGGAGAAGGAATGGGCCTCTTTTGGAAGTTTAGAACTTCTTCCTTCCGATTTCTTCTTGAAGGATTCTAGTAATCCAACGGCAATGGAACGTCTGTAACTGAGGTGATCCAGTTTTCCACATCCAAATGTATGAAGACGCCATCAGTTTTGTTCTGCCATATCAACAAAGTTGTTACATCAGCATCACGATTTTGACTACTGGCGTACGAGTTAGTCTGAGTGACCAGCAAGTTCATCACTTCATCATCAAAAAATGAAAAGAACATGTCCACAGACGACTGTTGTAATTTCGGTCCACAAACTGCATCCCATGTCATTTTTGATCCATGAAAATTCATTTTTATCTTTCGCTGGTTTGAAAATGTTTTTCTCTTCACTAAACGAGACTATGGCAGATCATCTTCACTATCAGATTCCCCATCAGAGTCAATATTGTCGAAATTCACCACAGCGTCAGCTCTAAGCTGCCCTCCAGGTATAGGTTACTTATTTCCACGTTACTCTCATCTCCACTGGCTTCATCTGTTACGTCATCATTATTTGGTGGCAAAATGATAATTTCACCTGGAATCAGGTCATCATTATTTTCCAAGTTTTCAGCCTCTTCCAAAGGTTCGTTGAGAGTCATAGGTCTCTTCCAGAACTCACTCGAAAGGAAGATACAAAAAATAATGTTAGGTGTACTCGAAGACATTTGAAACAATGTAGAAAAGGTTATTCTTCACTTTGTTGAGCCATTATTAGAAAATTATATGTTTGGTAATCATCTAATTTTAACAGTGCATTTTGCCACTGTCCTTTTAAAAGAACACACATAAAAACACGATTCTAAATAAAAACCCATAACCTATATCAAGATGATGATGGTTATTCAAGAGATACCCATTGTTTATTTATACAATTTTCTGAGTTGTTATTTCATATAAAGTAAGTGAAAAACTGCCATGAGAATGTTGAATTCCTATTTGAATATTTTCATGAATAAAGAAGTTACGGAGGAGACATGAAAATGACCAAAATCTGTTTTTGCGTATAAATCAAAAACGAATAGATTTTATCAAAATATTTTTTCACATTATAGTTGGCCTTGACAAACTTCACATTTGGTGTCATTTATCCGACCTCGTATCTCTCACCGTTAAAAAGATACCCATGGTGAGCATGGTAAGTGGGACACACTGTAGAACAACATCTTATTTCCTCGTATGACATGGAGATGATATTGAATTCGTAAAGTTTGCTCCTCTCATGATTTTATTCAATTTGTGGTGTGTATACCGATCGGTTCAGGTCTTTCGGAAATCTGGGTAACTTAAATTTTCATAAGCTCTGATACTCATAACTAGAATATTAATGTGAAGGGGATAAAAAGTATAGGTGCCTGAACAATGGCTTTAACCGAGGCGTAAATATATCAGCCAATGTTAGCTGTCAGTTATATCATGCAGTTTTAGCTCATGATTGATGAACCAGCTTCAATGTGCATGTCGAAGAAAAACATTGATTTTTGTTCCATTACAGGAAAAAATATATTGGAATTCACTATAACTATATATAAAACTTTTTACCATAAACTGCGTCGATTATCCAAGTATGATTCATGGTAGAATATTCGATTTTATTATAGTTTTTTCACAGTAATTATTACTGTATTGGCACTATGAATTATTATTCTGGAAAGGTAGAAAAGTGCATATGGATTGTGGAATAATTTGTTTCAGATCTGATAATGGGTATATACATGATATTTACTCCTGAATTTGTGCCTCAGGATTTCGAATCCCTGTATTTGCTTGCTGATCTCTAAACTTCTTTCATGGGGACCAAATCGGCAGATCGCGATTCTTACTGTAAGAGATAGTGAAGGTACGAAACTGGCCATTAGCTGGTCCTTTTCAATTATAATATTATTATGTGGTATGTGGCTCAGATTTTTAGGAAGTCGATTTCTGTAGATACAACACAAACAGTGAAACACGAGGTAAAACATAAATTCGAAGATGATGGAACTCTCACTCAAAGAACCAAATCGAGGGAATGTTGAAAGTTTTGAAATCATTGGAGTTTTTTCAGCAGAGTTTCAGTATTTCTATTTGTTCGTTTAATTCATCTATAGATTCATGGAGAACTTGGAAGAAAACATTTAATTCTGTAATAATAAATCACTCACCTGCAGCTCTTTCATTCCCGATACCCCTAATTTATTAATTTCCAATCCATTAGAGACCCATCTCGGGAAAAAACACCGAAACGTGATCAAACTAACAAACTGCCCTTACCGTAACCGTAACTTAGTCGCATCCGCAAGCAAGCGTCAAGAGGGAGTAAATACGGAAGCGTAAAGTGAAAACCTAATAAATTCGACTTGAGCCTCTAATTGAAAGCCACAAATCACTGGGATAACTGAATAATTGGTGGGTCTATTGGGGTTTGGGGTTACGTTTGGCAACGACGTCTGTACTCCTGGACTCGGGCCATATAATAGCGATGAATTATCGTGGATATTGCAGATTGGAAAAAGGTGGCTATGAAAAAAGTATAATTTTTTTCCATTGGCAAAACAAATACAAGGTGACATTCTGAAAACTTCCCACCCTCAATATCTTCTTTCCAATAAATGATATAAAAATCGCTAAGACAGGTCGATTTTATTTTCAACCCTCTTGGTCCAACCCCCTAACAGGGATAGATGTTACCCTTCGAATCCCAAATGGGAAGGGGGGTCAAGGGACACATCATTTCGAAGGACGTTCAATTCTCTTTCCAACGGTGCCCTATAGTTTACTATTTTTTGTTGAGCAGTTCCCAAAAATTGCCGTGTCACCCCACCCTCAATTTCTTATGTCCATTAAATAATATGAAAAATCTAAAAGACAGGTTAATTTCATTCTCAAGGAGGACACTTTGGATGCATATTTTTCGCTATCTTGGTTCAACGCTCTAGGAGTGGTAGATGTTACACTCAGAAACTTACATTATAAGTTTTTTTATGTTCTGGTTCCCACGAAAAGGGATATCCTGTAATGTTCAGAGAACCAAGGGAAACAAGGTAGGAATTGGTGTTTTCCTTGAATTTCTGGAGGTTATATGCCTCGGGGAACACCTTCCATGGCAATGTGTTCCAGAGCCTCGCTGTTCGTTGAATGAACGAGTCTTTGGAAAGAGATGTTCTGCAGGTCTCCAAAGTGACCACGAAGGGGTGCGAAGCCTCAACTCGACGGGTTAATCTCGCGGGGACTGCCAAGGGAGGAACAATTGTTGATATTTCAGAAGAGCATCGTCCATGAAAATATCTATCAAATAGAGCCAGATCGCCAACTTTTTTACGGTGTCCCAGAGAAGTGAGAGAGTCTGTGAGCGAGGCATCACCCACGAGACGAATTGCCATTTTTTGGACAGAATCCAACAGTTTCAGGGTATGTTTGGGTGCTGCACTCCAAATATATTATAGATCATAAGCAGATAACTGGAAGTGGAATAGCTCTTGGCCCGAAACTGAAAACCAAGTTTCGGGATGCACTTTTAGCAATTGATCTCACGTGATTTTCCCAATAAAGGTTATTGCTGATAGTAATACCAAACATCGAAATGGATGTCTTCAAAGGTATGGTTACTTCTGACAAGCTTATGTTGGGCACAGTGAGATCGGCTTTTCTAGAGAAAAGGCATGCTTGTGTTTTGTTTGCATTGAAATATACCAAGTAATTGGATCCCCATACGAGAATTGTTGCCATATTTATGTTATCATCATTTCTCCCTCGTTCGTTCCTGATTTGACATGAAGTTGCTTTCAACAAATCAAGTCAAGATGCACATTATTTTGAAGTGCGTTCAATTATTCTTCCAACAGTACCCCAGTTCATCATTTCATGATGAGCAGTTTCCGAAAAACGCTGTTGTAAACTCACAGAAGTTCAGAAGTAATTACAACCTGTCTGCACTGCGATGAATGGTTTCCAGAGTAGAATTATTGTATTGACTCTTCTTTCAGTTCAGAATCTTCCTATATACCATTTGTACTGAAAGGAGAGTCAACACAATGATTCTAACCTGAAAACAATGCATCTCAGTGCAGTCATCATGCTCTATACAATCTAATACTTCTGTGAATTTAGAACGTAATTTTTTGGAAACTGCTCATCGAGCTTGACCCCATTTACACATGAGATTCTATAAGGGTAACATATACTCCTCCTAGTGGGTTGAACCAAAAAGGCTAACAATATGCCTTCTTATTGTCTTCATCGAAAATAAAATTGACAATTGACATGTCTTTTCGATCTATCATAGCATTTAGTGGAAGGAAGATATTAAGGGTAGGAAGTTTTTCAATTGACTCGGCATTATCCGGAAAGTGCTCATCAGAAAATGATGAACAATGGTACCATGGGAAAAAAATGAACGTCCTACAAATTCATGTGCCCATTTGACCCCCCTTTCCATTCGAAATTCTAAGGGTAACATCTACTCCTTCCTGGGGGGTTGAACCATCAAGAGTGTCCCCCGTCTTCTCGATTTTTCATATTATTTACTGGAAGGAAGATATTGAGGGTGGAACGTTTTTGAAATGATATGTTAGACTAGAAAATCATTCTACAGCGTTGAAAGCACTCAACTCGGCACACAAGGAGGAGAAAAATTGGTAATTCCTCCTTCTGAATGATCTACAAGAGAATCAATACTCTTAGGCGTCTTCGAATTTTTCTGCCAATATTCAGTTTTCTATGAGAAATGTCAACTTGAAACAGAATATATAATGAATTAAATGCAATATTGAGAATTACATGTATATATCGATGTGATGGAATTGAAAAATACCCTCAACAAGAAAAAAGCGGAAACAAACAGAATCAGACTTGCAGCATATGATGAGCACTTACTTACTCAACTTATATGAAATATTCCTTATTTCAGCAATTCTAATGAAATATTTCATTCATCTGAATAAAAAAGTGTGTTATTGGTATAGAAATGTTATCGACTTTCATTAAGGACATCGAAATAAATGTCACGGAATCGACATACAATGATATTCAACAGTATTTTCTCTATTTGTATGTAGTGTTATTTTATCAATATCAGAGGATATTATGCACAATTCCTCATTTTTCCTGATAACTTTATGTTGATGATAATATAATTAATGTTTTGTTGAATTCGTTCTGTAAAAAGTAACAACAAATTTCCTCTCAGTTTGCGGACGCGTAAAGTGAAAACCTAATAAATTCGACTTGAACCTCTAATTGAAAGCCACAAATCACGGGGATGACTGAATAATTATTGGTGGGTATTTTGAGGTTACGTTTGGCAACGATGTCTACCCCTGGACTCGGGCCAAATAAGCGATGAATTATTCGGGGATATTGCAGATTGGAAAAAGGTGGCGGGGGACCGCCATTTGTCTTTTTATTTTCCGAGAGCTTCTTCCTCCATGCTGGATTAATATTTGAGAAGTTCGGTGACGAATTCGCTGGGAGGGTCTTTTATTACGATCATTATGTTCGTGTCATAGCTTTTTCTGGCTGGTGCCTAAATTAAAAACAAGGAGCATTTTTAACAACTGTGCTGTAGGTAGATGAAGTTTCCAACCAATGTCCTTTCAATGGAGGAATTTCGTCATTGATAATCACGAGCATAATAATTAAGTATTGGCCCTTCGATGAATATAATAATAATAATAACAATATTAGTAATAATATTAATAGTAATTATAAAAATAATGATAATATCGAAAATATCAACGGACAAGATGATGATCTCTCTTTCGAGTGATAGTTTGTTTCTTTCCCAAGACCAATATTTTTGGCAAAAAATACCGAGTGGATAATGAAATAAACTGAGCATTGGCATCGCTGTTTTATACTTCCTTTGGAGTATTATAATATTATGAAAATGTGTTGAAATATGCAATATTGAAGAATTTTGGGAGGTGTGAGTTACAAAATGCCACCCTGTACCTATTTAACAGAAAATTAATGCATATTTTATACACTAAAAAAAAATTGAGTGAAATTTCACTCAAGGTCCACGCAATTATGAGTCAATTTCGGTCCACGCCCGATTGAGTTGAAATTTCACCCTACTTGACTGTGGAAAATGGTAATTCATGAACCGATTCAATCAAATTTGTTATAAACATTCTCATTGATATGAGAACTTGATGAAATTTCTAGTTTGAGTTGAGAATTCACTCAAATATTTCAATCAGTAAATTCACTCACAACCACATATGCATTCACTCAGAGGAATTTTGTACAGTGTATGTGAACCAGAAATTATGAATTAGATCACTCTCTGGAGACAATATACCCACAAATCTTGTTGTTTCCAAGAAAAATTTTCTGGAATTCTAAAACAATTCCATTCCATTGTATCGAATGTTTTTGACAATAAATACAAAATGTCTTCGAATGGGAGCCCTTTCGGATATTTTCAAGTTTTCCATTGTATCGAATGTTTTTGACAATAAATACAAAATGTCTTCGAATGGGAGCCCTTTCGGATATTTTCAAATATTGCATGTAATATTCTATCTTCCTGAATAATCTTATTCTGAGACTGCATCAAATCACCCAAACAGATTGAAAGTTGAAATGTTTCAAATTTGAACGAAACTTTCCTATACCTAGTTAACAGTTCGATTGTTGACCAGTTTATATCAAACATTGCAAAGGACCCCGCACTTTTAGTACGTAAAATGGTTCTCGGTGAAATTTTCTGAATTTTCAGTATGTTGCAGAATTCGATGAACTGATTGAACCTGCAGAATCGTGAAGTTCATTGATGAACAGATTCTGAGATACAGGGCGTTGAAGTTACAAATCGGTATTTTTCATTTAATTATTTTCTCGAAATTCAAAGATGCCAAGTACAATTATTTTCGCTCATATCATCAACGAACCTCCATATTACTCAATATAATTCAGATGGTTCAGATAATGTAATTGTTTACAGAGTGAAACATATAAACATTTCAGTGATGTCTGAAAATTCGATGTAATAATGAAATATCGAAAAAATAATTCAGGCATGCAATATACTATTCTCATTCCATCATGAATCACAATTCATACATTTCATACAGGGTGATTTGAAAAATTGGTGACACCTAAGACCGATTAATTGATACACATCCTGTATATTCGAGTGAATTGTTAACCTCCCAAGATAGCTGATACCGTATGAACATGATTTCGTTGAGATATATAGGGTGATCATGAAGATTTTCGATGATGAAAATGACAAAAAATCGTGTTTTTTGAAATCACCCTGTTATTCATGATTAACTCGGTGAAATTCCCTAATTATTTTTTAATATATTCATCATTCTCTCCTCAACGCTGTCTTGAAAATTCAGTTTCCTGTCATGACGGGTGTCATAGTTATTAATTCAGGAACTTACCATTTGCATGAAAAGTTGGAGAGACACACAAATAGTGAAACGTGAGAATGTGGAGACGAAAATAAGTTTAGTATTCATATACAGGGTGAACATTAGAAATTCAATAACAATAGCAGATATATGAATTTAATAATATTAATATAATGTACAGATAGTTAGGCGAATTTCGTTGGCATACAAGCTCTGCCAAAATGAAAAACGAACAATACCTAGGAGATGGGAGAATGATTCGGTCTTTCACGCTTTCATTTCCAATAGGGTGAGTTGAATCCTGGAATCGACAGATTTTTTCACATTTGTTTTTCACTCAGAATCAGGCGTTTCCATCATTTTCATATTTGCTTGTTATCAGTAATTATTATAATATCATTAGATTCATATTCATATCACATTCCAATGATATAATTCAATACGTATGATTGTGTTATATAAATAATCCTATTATACTGGATGTTTCCGAAATAGCAGCGATAAATATGAGAAGGTGTTGTACGGGACATAATGACAAAAAAATACTGAACTTGTCACGCGGCTACTGATTGATTTCAGATTGGGTGTTGTAACTTAGAATATTCCTTTTGTGGAATTTATTGTTCATCAATTTATGAAGACTTGAAGAAACTTGTTCATTTACATTCGACAAGTGGCCGAGATTTTTCACAAATAGTGAAACGTGAGAATGAGAACTATCGATTCTCATATGTAAATAATCAGGAATTACTATTAGGAACTGATTATGAATATATCTGCGAAAAACAGTTTAAACTTATAAGAGAAAGGAAGAGAATCGCCATTAGAAACTGATCATATATGTACCTGCAAAATATATAGGATTATACGGAATTACTGTTTCACTATCCAACTTCATTCTCATGAATTCTCATATATATTTTTTTATAAGTTTCTATGAGACATTTTTGGCAGGGTCTGTACATTATATTAATATTATCAAATTCATATATCTGCTATTGTTATTGAATTTCTAATGTTCACCCTGTATATTAATACTAAACTCATTTTCGTCTCCACATTCTCACGTTTCACTATTTGTGAAATATATCGGCCACTAGCGAATGTAAGTGAACAGGTCTCTTCAACTCTTCATGCAAATGGTAAGTTCCTGAATCAATAACTATGACACCCGTCATGATAGGAAACTGAATTTTCAGGACGGCGTTGAGGAGAGAATGATGAATATATTAAAAAATAATTAGGGAATTTCACCGAGAAAATCATGAATAACAGGGTGATTTCAAAAAACACGATTTTTTTTCATTTTCATTATCGAAAATCTTCATGATCACCCTATATATCTCAACGACATCATGTTCATACGGTATCAGCTATCTTGGGAGGTTAACAATTCACTCGAATATACAGGATGTGTATGAATTAATCGGTCTTAGGTGTCACCAATTTTTCAAATCACCCTGTATGAAATGTATGAATTGTGATTCATGATGGAATGAGAATAGTATATTGCATGCCTAAATTATTTTTTCGATATTTCATTATTACATCGAATTTTCAGACATCACTGAAATGTTTATATGTTTCACTCTGTAAACAATTACATTTTCTGAACCATCTGAATTATGTTGAGTAATATGAAGGTTCGTTGATGATATGAGCGGAAAAAATTGTACTTGGCATCTTTGAATTTCGAGAAAATAATTAAATGAAAAATACCGATTTATAACTTCAACGCCCTGTATCTCAGAATCTGTTCATCAAAGATTTTTACGATTCTGCAGGTTCAATCAGTTCATCGAATTCTACAACATACTGAAAATTCAGAAAATTTCACCGAGAACCATTTTACGTACTAAAAGTGCGGGGTCCTTTTGTTTGTTAAAATGCTTCTTATGATAGTAAGTACATATCTTCTCAAAGAAATACCAAATCTACTTGTAATGAATAACGGTAATCGGCTCAAAATCGACATTTTCTACCAACGAAAGCAAGATAATCACCTGTCATAACACAAACGTATCCCATTCACTAAATTCTCAATATAATATTACCCTGTTTTCGAATTCGCCTTTCTTTTCAGCTGTCTTTCTTTGTCAAATATCGCAACTTCTTCCTGTTTGAATGGCTCAACTTTTCAGACAACTTCAGTATTGGAAACTGCGCTTTTGTTTGAAGTCTGGGCGTATATATACGGCATCCGAATCGAATCAGACGTTATGAAATAATATGTATCAATCAATTTACTTCAAACACCGCTATATACCATCGAGAAAATATATTGGCGAGGAAAAATAAACGGCAAGGGGATGAAATATCGATACAGTGGAGTGAAAGGTAGGTAACTCTTCGCCTCAGTTTTTGAGTTTGTCAGATTGTTTTGACAGGTCAGACATAATAGAAGGATGAAAATCCGGAAAGTTTAGACCCCGCAGGCGATATTCATCCGGCCGTGGGTGTATCAGTAATTTATGACTACAAAGTAGGTAGTCAAAATGCTGAAAGTGCACTGAGAAAAAAGACATGTTTAAATCTACAAAAATTCCGTGAACTCATTATTGATTCAACAATTATATCTATTGAACACACACGCGATAAGAATTTGAAAACAAAATCATCTGAAGTAGAGAATTGACATTTTCTCTCAAATCCGATAAAATAATATGATGTAATGATCATATTGGTAAGTTATAATTAACCCCAAATGTTTTTTTTCGGTGTTATCTAGATACACCCTGTATATAAACCTTCACAGATGCTAGTATTTCGAAAACGCTCGTTGAATATTCAAACGTAATATTAGTCAAGCTATAGCACTCAAAATCGATTGTCTCCACTCCAAGGGAACATACATCTTCCATGTATATTTTCAATCGGATCAAATTGAATTATTAATTCTTCAATTCCAGGGGTGTGTGATTTGTGAGCAGGTGTGAACATTTATCGTTTGTCTATAGAACAGCAAAGCTTTGGAATTCTTGGACAAAGGAAGTATTTCCATGAATTAATACAGGGTGATTCAAAATTCGATGTAAATGGGATCTCGCGGTTGGGATCAAAATAAGACATTTTCTTCAAGTAAACATGTATGTATCCTAAAATGCAAGGAATAGGGGAATAATGACAAGGGCATAACAATGTTCAGAAAATTTGATCCTTTATTTTAGTCACAATTTTAGAATAATCTTTTTTTCACCTAACTTCCAGTGGCTAAGAAAAAATCTTATTTTGATACCAACAATATTTATGTCCTTGAAATATTTACATCGAATTTTGAAACACCCTGTATATTATCCAAAAGTTGAAACAAAATCCAACACCTATCTTCTCTCCATACCTGATGGGTGCGCATCATGTTCCTCGAACATTATAGGGATTCCCTTTCGTGCTCTCAAAGAGATCAAAACAATCATCTATAGTATTTATCGAGGTATTTTGTATCTATTCTTTCGTTCTGAATGTTGACTGAATAATTTTTCATTATTCCAGATTTTTTTGTATTTTCTCTTCTCGTTGATATAGATAGAACATGGTATTCACTACTGAAATCTGAAAATGAAAATGGTAAATTCAAGATCAATTAATGAAAACATCCTGTACCTCATTTTATTGCCAACGTCACCAATTGTCACTGAGAACTGGAAAGTGTCAGGACAAATACGAATTTGCCCTATATATATACAAAAATCCACGTATTTTGTTGAAAACGGGAGCAGAGTAAAAATTTGATACAGACAGTATTTAAATGTTTTTTGTCTTCATTTTTCATATAGTGCATATGATTTCTGTTCAGTGGAAAACGTTATAAATTTATGTAGCATTGATCTAGTCGTCATTTTTTAGACGAAAGAAGATCAGATCATGCCAGTCTACTTCGTCAAAGATGTTAAAGTTATGATTAACTCACATAACATAAAAAATGGATACATTCATGAAGAAATACATTGAGAATTCGCATTCTCCCTCATATAAAGATACGTACATAATAACATTCTGAACATTCAACAGAAAACAACTACTTTCCTGGCTATTTGCCACGTCGAACATTGAATTAATCTGTTGAATATCCAAAAAGAGAGCATGAAGACTGAAAATCCTCTGAAATTGAGAATTGGCATTATTTCTCAAATCGGATGAAATTACATGATGTATTATGATATAAATAGTTATTTATTATACAAGGGAAAAAAGTAGTAGATTTTAGCGGAGGGAGACAAAAAACCGTGAGCTAAAATCTAATATTTTTCCCGTGTATAATACACTATTTTTTTCTGTGACAGAAGGAAGGACGAATCAATATTGAGAAGATATTACATTATTTCCAAATCTGAAAATTATCGACGTGAAATTTCAAGTTTTTAACAGTAGGGACACCTGCGTTTCATAGGCATCTTTATCATTCTTTTGAAGTAATCAAATATCTGATGTCACTTCTGTCAGTTCAATTCTGTGATTTGATTTTAAAAAATTGCGAATTCA
This sequence comes from Phaedon cochleariae, assembly GCA_918026855.4. Classification (NCBI taxonomy): domain Eukaryota; kingdom Metazoa; phylum Arthropoda; class Insecta; order Coleoptera; family Chrysomelidae; genus Phaedon; species Phaedon cochleariae. The sequence goes on along the minus strand of OU896708.1, from coordinate 67,233,811 downwards.
GTAGTTGTTTAGTAATATACGAAACCGCGAAGTCGAATGGAAGATAAAAGGACTTGCAGTTCTTTCTCGGAGACGGTATTATTGACTCATTTTTCGGAACTATAGCACAACAAAAGCCATTAACAGAGTATATATATGTGATATATATCCGGGAAAAAAGTACTCACTTTTTTCCCACGGGAAAAAAGTAATTTATGAAAAGTGACATTTTATAACCTGCCAACAGAGATGAAAAAAATATTATAAATTGTAACTTAGTATTAAAGAGTGTTAGATATCTTCAAGTGTACTTTGATTCCCAACGAAGTATTATAGGTGGGAGAAAAGACCGAAGTTGGAGAGAATTCACGTCATGTTAACTGATCCAGTTCAGCTCTGGCGAAATATTTCAGTTGGTTCATTCGGAAACAAATCTCTATTCCGCCGAAAACTATAACTCAGAGCCAGTCGATTGTAGTATCAGCACAGAATAGAAGATAATTCAGAGTTACTGGTTTATAAAGTTTAGTGCGACTATAAATCTTCACTTGAAATTTACTTTCAGCTGAAAATAATAAATCCGTTGCATTGCATGATGTCACGGCTAACAATAACATTTTGCTCGAGTTATAATATACAGTTGACATAAATAAAAAACTAGCACGCAAATTTGTTCACTCTGTGTAAACATTTATTGAACAATTACTGGATTTCTTGGAATATCGAGCTTAATGCAGAATTATTTTGCATATCTGTTCAATTTCTATGGTGATTATGAAAGATGTTTTTTTTACTTATAGGAAACGTCGTAGAATAAGTTCAAATAATGGGCTGGGTTGCATTATCTAGACCATCATTTGAAATAAGTTTTGAACAAATAATATTGCGAAATACGAGGCGGAATATATATTTTTTTAGGTTTGGCATAATATGACTCCGATTAACTTGAAATTTGGCAGGTGTTCATAATTTCGGTGACAATACATTATGGAATTTTTGTTGAAATAAAAAAAATGGCTGCTCCAAGATGGCGGACAAGATTTGGTCCGATTCCATTCAAAATTGGTAAGTGGGGGTTATTGAGGTCGGAGATCATGATATTTTTGTTAAAATTTCTAAATTCAAGATAGCGGCTTCCAAATGATTTTTTGTTTTTGTATAAATGACGATAACTCCGTTGTTATCAACACAAAACTATAACTGCGACATATCATCTGTAAGAGAAAAAAAAGTTATTTGTAAGTTGTAACTAAGTCATAGTGAGCTATGAGCTACATTTGAAAAACTGAAGTTGGTGCTGCTATCTCAAATTCTAGAAGAGTTGGTATAAATTTCATATTTTTTTCGAAATCACTTTGAAAAACTGTCATGAGAATGTGAAATTCCTATTTGAATATTTTCATAAATAAAGAAGTTACGGAGGAGACATGAAAATGATCAAAATCTGTTTTTTGTGTATAAAACAAAAATGAATAGATTTTATCAAAATATTTTTTCACATTATAGTTGGCCTTGACAAACTCCACATTTGGTGTCATTTAACCGACCTCGTATCTCTCACCGTTAAAAAGATACCCATGGTGAGCATGGTAAGTGGGACACACTGTATATACGCATTCAGGCATCTTCCGCAAAACGGTTTCTTGAACCTCTCAAATTTCCACGAGTTAACAGTCATTATTGGCAAATCGCAAACAAGGAGAAACCTGGATAGATCCACTGAAAGAACCCTGTTGCTTCTAGTGAAGGAGAGATAAAGATAGAGATATCCGGATGTTTCTATATCAGCTCAGAGGCGGCCGGCAGCTAATCTCTGCAAATATTAGAGCCCGCAAATCAAACAACGGTCGAATCTGAAGATACACCCACCAATTCCCTGAATAAATACCGTCAAAAAGAAAGAGATATATGTCGGATAGATACGTAATTCAGTGAGTAGGTGAACGGTGAGCAATGACTCTTATTTTCAATTACGACGATGAAGGTGGAATATTGGTTTCAGATGAACAGGTTTTTGACATTTTTTTTTATTTACAGAGAAATAATCGCATCAACCCTCACGGTTATTAGCGATATGAAAATTACATGGAGATATTTCAAGAATGTGTAACAAGGATATTAAATTTTTGTGTATACAGGGTTTCCCAAAAGAACCAGAACGGCCGAATATTTCAGCAACGACTTGACATAAAATTATGAAATTTGGTATACGGGGATAATCAGTTGTGCCGGATCTAAAAATAATATTTGCAACGTTGCCAGTTTTACAGTTTTTCCCATAGAGCCCTCAACTTTATTTTTTTAAATGTAATGCTATGTTTATTTTTAGCGCATTCGATTTGTCGTCTCGAAACTACTATGACCCTATAATTTCGAATTTGTATTCCCTTTATTTTTGTTGATATGACAAATGAACATTTCGTCAATAAATATCACAAAATTTTAATATTTCGAGAAATCGTGGCGATATGACAATAAAAATTAATTTATAAGGAAGTTTTCAGCAAGTCTGATCTAATAATACCATTTACAACGTTGCCAAATCTACATGTTGTTTATACTAAATATTCCTATAAGTATTTATTTAAACTGCCTTTTTGATAGATCGGCAAACTCTAGATTTTTTTATTTGTTTCTCGGGAAACTAATTCATAAACTTCTTGATAGCTTCTCATGAGCAATAGGGTTTGATTTGTTTAAGTTACAAGAATGTAACTTCATGGCATCAAATAAAGTGCTCAATAATTAAAAAGGCAGTTTAAATAAATACTTAGAAAGATTAAGTATGAACAACATGTAGATTTGGCAATGTTGTAAATGGTATTTTTAGATCAGACTTGCTGAAAACTTCCTTATAAAATAATTTTTATTGTCATATCGCCACGATTTCTCGAAATATTGAAATTTTGTGATATTTTTTGACGAAATGTCCATTTGTCATATTAACAAAAATGAAGGGAATACAAATTTGATATTATAGGGTCATAGTAGTTTTGAGACGACAAATCGAATGCGCTAGAAATAAACATGGCATTACATATAAAAAAATGAAGTTGAGGGCTCTATAGGAAAAACTGTAAAACTGGCAACGTTGCAAATATCATTTTTAGATCCTGCACAACTGATTACCCCCGTATGCCAAATTTCATAATTTAATGTCTAGCCGTAGCTGAAATATTCGGCCGTTCCGGTTCTTTTGGGAAACCCTGTATACCTATGTCGTTGAGAAATGCCAATAGTTGCTGTAAGTCACTCATCACCTAATATGTCTTTTAAATCTTTTGGAAGATGGTGGTTCACTCTTTCAAGATAGTAGTAAAGGGGGCTCTAGAACAGCCGATCTCACTTTGCCCAACATAAGCTTGTCAGGAGTAACCATACCTTTGAAGACATCCATTTCGATGCTTGGTATTACTATCAGCAATAACCTTTCTCGGGAAAATCACGTGAGATCAATTGTTAAAAGTGCATCCCAAAATAGTAGATTGTTTTATTAGGATCAAAAGTGACACTTTGTTTGACAAGCGAATTTTGCATTTGCGAGGCGGAGCGTTTAGCGAAGCCGAGCGAAAGCAAAATTTGCGAGTCGAACAAAGTCACTTTTGATCTGAATGAAACATGATATTTTTTCTGCAACCGAAACAATTAACTCAAATAAACATGTGAAGTACTCGGAAGTAACCACCAATGCCGTGCTATATGTATGCAATGAAACAAATATTGACAAATACTCCATGTGGTAAGAATATTCTACCTGCATTAACAGGTAACAAGGATGTTCGAATTCTAGTTTCAATATAAATACAACCACAGAGTGACATATTTGTGTATGGACCAGGTGCTCTAATGGCAAATACCGCGCCAGTGCCAGCTATAAGAACAAGACGTGGAAAATGTTAGGTTAGTGAGCATATCAACAATGATAATAGTGATTATTTATTCCTCTCCATACTACACTGTGTTTGACTTGATAATCAAATGAAGCTAAACAATATCGTTGTTTGAGACAAAAAACTATTGCTTGCCGTGATTATTCAAATACAAGTTATCCATCCCGAGAATAACGAATGAAATACAGATCAAGCAAGAATTTTAATCTTGAAGGCTTCCCTGATCAAACAAAAATACTTAGCTGAGATGTTTATAATTCCAATACTAAACTATAATAAGGTGTATTTATATCTCCAGCATGGGTATGAAATGCCAAATCTGCTGAAATCGGAAACAAATCAGGTATGCGTCTCAACCCAAATAACCAACCGTCACAATGTTGTTTATTCTTGATGACGTCCAGTACATCCTCTTTAGTTCCTAGGAGCTAAAGTTCAACTTCAGCTCCTAGGAACTAAAATTCAACTTCATCTCCTAGGAACTGAATATGTTGCCTAGCAACATACCTATTTTTGTGTCAGTAATAGAAACGCCAATTTGAGAGCTAATTTTGGTATCAAAATGGACGACTTTTGTGTCGGTTGCAGAAAAACTTGGTTTTCTGTTTCGGGCCAGTTGCTATTCCACTATTATATTGAGTTCATCGGCTGAAACACGTCCGAAAAACTGTCACTACCTGCCGGTCTGTTTATTTGGCTGGCGTCGGAAACAATAATAAATCTCGTAATGAATATTGTCATCACTTCGCCCCTCGAATTCCTCGATAGTTCGTAATGGAAAGTGTAGTGACCGGCGATTGCCAGTCTGTAACTTCCGAAAACGGTGAGCCGGATATGGATTTATGTGCGAATGTAAATCGCATACTAATTCGTGAATTTGTATTCATGAAGCCTGCCAAGATTATGCCCTATAGTGACTACCGTCGTCTGTCTCTTAGTTGTATGTTTTATAGTCTAGTCAACGATGTATCCTAGTTGGCCAGGTGATAATAATTGATTAAATACCTACACTGAGATAAATGTACGATCAAATTATGGAAACCGTGAAGAATTCGTCAACAAATCTAATTGCGATATCAGCAATTTTTGTATCTGTTGTTGACTGATTTTTCATCACATTTTTTATTGATTTTTCTTTGTATGAGTGGAATTTTATTCATTATTTAAAACGATCGGAAATACATACACGGTAAAAAGTCCTATTGCGTGAAGCTTTTCGTCAAAATTGAAATGCAAACTTAGAGTTACCAAGATCACAAATATTGAATTGCATTCAAAATTGTGTATATAGGTATGTACATGATTCTTGGAACATTATTCATACATTTCAACTGAGAGTTCAAGAGTTGATTTTTGCAAGATTCGTTTCTTGAAGCAGACGAAAAATTGCTTCGACACGATCAAGTTGTTGCAATTTGAATTATATTGATAAGAGGGTGAGAGAGGGGTAGAATGGTACTACAAAATCAGACAACTATCTGATCGTGTTCAAGAAGCTATTTGACATCTGTTTCAAGAAGAAAATCTTGCAAAAATAAATTCCTTATAAGTTGGAATTTGAATAATATTGATAGAAGGGTGAGAGAGGGGTGGATTGGATGCTTCAAAATCAGACAACTATCTGACCATATTCAGGAAGCTATTTTACATCTGTTTCAAGGAAAAAAATCTTTCAAGAAGTTTTTCCAAAGCTCTGGGTTGAAATTCGAATTATATTGATAAGAGGGTGAAAGAGGGGTGGCATTGATGCTACAAATTCAGACAGATATCTGATTATCTGATCGCATTCAGGAAGCTATTTGACATCAAAAAAAACATCTTGCAAAAATCAATTCTTGACCTCTAAGTTGGAATTTGAATTAAATTGATAAGAGGGTGAAAGAGGGGGGAAACGGATGCTACAAAATCAGACAGATATCTGTTCGTATTCAGGATGCTATTTGACATCTGTTTCAAGAAAACAACTTGCAAAAATAAATTCCTGACCTCGTAAGTCGAAGTTTAATGATGAGAGGGTGAAAGATGGGTGGAATGGATGCTAAAAAAGCAGACAACTATCTGATTGTGTTCATCAAGCTATTCAACATCTGTTTCAAGAAAAAAATCTTGCAAAAATCAATTCCTGACCGCTAAGTCCACGACCTCTCTGAAATTCATATTTTCATTTCTAATTCGATTTTAGTGAGTTTTATTGATATTTTCACTCTGCTGCCTGCTCGTGTTGATCTCTTTCGTTGCTGGATGATGTCGCATTGCTGCTTTCACATCGGTAGAATAATGGTAGTGGTGGAAAAAATACATCATCCATTTTTTGTCTACAAAAAATAGTAGACCAGAAGCAGCATCTTTTGCCGATATTTTACTTTCTACTCTATGTGAGAGACAATGTGGGTGCCGAAAGGCTGGAATTCCATTCTCTATGGTATAAATGGTACGTTCCATGGTATAAATGTTACGATCCATGGGTATTTGTAGATAGACTCATTCAAGATGTTCGTTATTAATCGGTAATGTATTTTTTTGTCATGTGTCACGTTGAACATCAATTTCAGTTATTGAACTATATTTCATACTTCTCAATAGTTTCAACCCCTCTATATCAGAAACTATCCATTTTTGAGGAACATTAAATTTAGGATTTCAATAGGAAATTTCATATTGTTCAATGTACAAAAAAATCACATTCATCTTCCATGGGTCAGGACTTTTAGTCTTAGACTTTTAGTGTTGTTCATGGCACTTTCCCTTATCACTAAACAAAAATTTGTGACTACAACTACACTGAAAAAAAATTGAGTGAAATTTCACTCAAGGTCCACGCAATAATGAGTCAATTTCGGTCCACGCCCGATTGAGTTGAAATTTCACCCTACTTGACTGTGTAAAATGGTAATTCATGAACCGATTCAATCAAATTTGTTATAAACATTCTCATTGATATAAGAACTTCATGAAATATCTAGTTTGAGTTGAGAATTCACTCAAAAATTTCAATCAGTAAATTCACTCACAACCACATAATATGCATTCACTCAGAGGAATTTTATACAGTGTACAAGATTTTTCCCTTATTTTTTTTCGTTTACTGAACTACATTGCAATCCTGATGGTGTCTCTATACCGACTGACTGAACTATTCCAGTAAGCGTATTTACTTGGACGCACTATCTGGTATTTCGTCTCCTTTCCTCTCTGGTGGAGCCCCCTAGGCACTATTCTATTCAATTATTCACGAAAATCCGGAATTGGTTCATGGTGCTTGTTCAATTTAATGGCCAAGGATAGGACATTAAGGGAGAATAGCGGTGGTATCGGTTATTTCCAACGAAAACAACCTGGTTAGAAACGTTTGCCCTTCTATAGCACCTATATATACAGAGGAGTGCACGAAGAACGGCCAGTGCTAAAAATTCGAGATCGGATTTTGAAAATTGCTGGGTAGCAAGCATTCCAAATTGCTTATCAAAGATCCTGTTTCAGTGAACATTTTTTTTCTCATTATTTCGAAGTAGGTACTTACCCTGACTAGTTCCCTGTTGCAAACCGTTTTTCACTAGAGCTCTCGACATACGTATCTATTCTCTTCGTCTGTTAGACAAGTGCAAGAGCAAGAATATTTCTGATTGTGATTTCATTCAATATGAAAAAAGGTCGCCTCTTCAGAACGTGCTCGCCCTGGACTCTAGTGAATTGTTGACTGAATACTTACTACAGATAACAGACGAGACAACACACAACCGAAGAATCAGATAATAAGAGAGACATCTTTGAATATTCGCATCTTGACTAGATGAAACAAGGATTTGAAGATGGTGTTGTTAGGAAATAAAAGTAGTTCTTCTTTTACTTCTCTACTTCTCTACTTCTATTTCTGGGAACTCTAGGCATCAGGCTGTTGCCAGTGCGACAAAATAATTTGGATTTATTCATATGGGTCCAATCCCCCATATGATAGTGTGGGAGTCCCCTCCATGGTATACCTACTAAACACTCCACCCCGTTGTATGCTCCGACGACACTTAGGCCTAGTGGCCCATTGTATCTCACCTACATGCCGTTATCAATTTTACCACATACGATTGATGGTGCCTATTACGGGCCACTTCAATATGAAAGACCCTTCTTGTTCAGGTCCCTGAGTATTGCTATTCCGATCCCTGTTCTCGTCTACGAAGAAGCACAAGCTTTCCTTCTCCTACGAGTGACGGGGGAAGGGGTTGGTCCAGCCCTGTGGTGCCCCCTGCACAGGGCTAAGGCTGTTTACTCTGGCATGTCGCCCTGTTCCTCGATGCCATCCATCCATCGCCACGGGTTCCCACAGCTTGGATTAGGTTGCCAGAGCCTCGTTGACCAGTCCTCGACCACCTAGACAGACATCAGCAAATCGCCCCATCCCTGCCACAGATGTCCACAAATTGTCCCATCTGGCAGAAGATAGCAAAGATGGTCCCAAAATGCTTCATCTGTCGATCATTATTAGAAATACTAGGATATTTTTAATGTTACTGATGCTTCTTGCAAGTATATAAGTATTCAATAAGTGATTATTAGAGACGAACTATTGTCTTCTGTGAATGTGAATACTGTTGCCATTGGTCATATTGAATCTCATAATGTAATTACTTACTACTTACAAATCTGGCAGCGTCTCAATATGTGATCCTACTTTTTATGCGAAATCCGGAATTCAGATTATGATGACTTCCGGTTCGGTTCATGATGTCATCAAAGCTGGCTTTTTTTATGGTGCCGAATTTCATTATTGAAAAAACTATATTTTCGATGATTTCAACTAACGAATGATTGCATCAAATACTATTTATACAAGGAATGATCAATATGAAATAGGTCTGTGGCGTAAATTCGACTAGTGTGTACAGCTTGACCATTCCAGCTTGGTTAGTGTGCGACAATTAAGATCCAATACGCCTTTTTATTGGGAAGTACAATCGTAGAATTATAATTGTACTGTACTGCTCTAACCGCTGTTCACTGACCCAATTCCTCGACAATGATGAGCTCTTGCCCCCACTCCGCCGACTGGTCTACTGCGCATCCAATTCTCAGAGGCCAAGCTTTTAAAAAAAGGTTGATTTCGATATTGCGAAAGTCACACCTATTGAACATAATAATTATGGTAACTTCGAAGGCAATTATCTTCGTGATCGTTTGAAATAACCCTATATCAAATCCGGTATCGTTGAATTCGTCACGAAAATCTCTGACCAATTATGGAATAAAATAGAGAGTGTCCCATTTAGAATTCAGAAATTGGAGTCGTTCCCGGTGAAACCGGAAGTAATTGCAAACGAATTGTTTTGTCAATCAATAAATAATTTGGTATACTACCCACCAATTTTCAATATCCGATCTCGAATGACTCAGAAGATACAGCACTGGCCGTTTTTTGTGCACTTCCCTGTATTATGTTCAAACAATCTGAATACTTACGTAGTGCATTATGATATAAATATACATGTGATGTATAATGTTCTGTTTGAATCTCTGAGGAAATAATACTAAGTCCTTTCTGTATATAGGACAATAATATACTGTCATCCATTATATTATGTTCCTTGTCCCTAGCGCAATACATATGTGTATAGAAATATATTTGGAACAGAGTTATTGAACATTTACCTTCGTCTATATTCTTCATGTATGTATCTACATTGAAATAATTTCAATATTTCCTGGAAATGTCTTTCTCAATAATGTTTACCAGTGGGATTTATACGAGGATTTATACTTGGTTTGTTCGCGTTCACAAAATTTACAGTCTGTTATCATCAGGAACATGCTCGTTTTCTCATGACTGTTTTCAATTCCACCGATCATGTATTTTCGTTTTACACAAATTATTTTGGGATAGTTTCGAATAGGTCCAAATCAATACGAGCCACAGGACAAGAACTGATGCCCATGACTGTCGTGAATAATTCTGAATGCGCATGCGTTTATGCAACAGATTTTAACCTTTGAGCTTTCTCAGCTATAAGAAATATATTTTGAATGAGATGAAGCATGGAATTATTGAAAAAAATCAATCAAAATTATGAACAATGGGCATATGAGCTCCAGCTCATCATCCTCTTCAGGTTCAGCTGATGATAGCAAACTCTTTTGAACATTTTATCTGCTGACCAATCTGGAGAATGGTGGTTTTGAATGAATGTGTACTCGGATTAAGAATTCAGGATTCATTTTTGGTAGGTATAAGTGTAGGAATATTTTAGTGGAGAAGGTTTATGTTCAGGTCCAGATTATCAGGGTCCTATCATGTTGATATCAACATAACCCCTACCTAAATATACAGGGTGTCCGCTAAAAGGAGGTCAATCCATTAACCATATATTCCTTGAACAAAAATAATATGAGTTTCTAAATACCATTTTTCATTTTAGCCCTTTTTATTCGATATACAGGGTCAAAGTTGAAAATTAAAAACTGTTTTTTTCTAATTACTCGCGTAATTAATAAGATATTAATCTCAAAATAGGTACATTACTTCAGCACAAAGAGTTACATCGTGTGAGGAAAACAAAACAGAAAATAACTGTCAAATATTCAAAATACTGGGGGTCAAGTACACACTTACCCCCATATTTTTTTTGTACGTGCGCTAATGACTTCCTATTTATTTTTCTTCATGTGTTCAATCATTTTTGAGTATTTTTTGATTTCTGTAAAATTCCGATAAAATTATTTGTTTTTAAGATAATTCGAAAAGTACTGTATTACTTCGTCAGTTAATTAATTATTTTTATCAAAAATGTAGTCAAATAGACACAATTGTATGACATCAAAAGTCGAATTATTTTATTCTCCCCAAAAAACTGTCCATGACAACATATCATCAAATTGATGTACAGGGTCGTGAAATACAATGAAATATACAGTATGAATCTCAAACATTGCCCCCCGCCGTGAAGAAATTCTACAAATTTTTCTCACATTCTTCTATTAGGCATAGCTTGGTTACTGGACGTCGATAAACTCCAGTAGAAGTCTTGATATCCGCAACCCGAACACGTCCATCAGGTCCCGGGAAAACTGACTCGACCTTTCCCAATTTCCAAGATCTTCTGGGGGCATTCTCTTCAACAATGATCACAATATCATCTTTTTTGATCGGTTTTCCGTCGCTATTCCATTTTGATCGTTTGGTGAGGGTCGGTAAATACTCTTTGGTCCAGCGTTTCCAGAACCAATTCGTATATTGTTGCGATTTTCTCCATTCGCTACGAAGATTCTGAGAAATATCTCCAAAATTGGTATTTTCTCTTGAGGATCCCAACAACATATGATTTGGGGTTATTGATTCGAAATCGTTTGGGTCTACTGAAACTTTCGTGAGGGGTCTAGAATTTATTATGAATTCAGATTCTGCAAATAGAGTGCTGAGCAATTCATCTCTGAGTACTTGGCCACGGAGAATCGAATAAAATGTTGTTTTTACGCTCCTTACTAGCCTTTCCCAGGCGCCTCCCATGTGTGGACTTCCTGGAGGGATTCTTTTCCACTCGATTCCCTTGACGCTCATGGTGTCTGCTGGTGTTATCGAGTTCTTCCATAGCTTTTTTCAATTCTTCTGCTGCTCCTCTGAAATTTGTCCCCTGGTCAGAATATATTTCCTTTGGTTGTCCTCTTCTTGAGCTCATCCGCCGAACTGCCATAATCGCCGAGTCTGTATTTAAAGAATGTGCTACTTCAAGATGGACAGCTCTTATACTGAGACATGTAAAAATCACTCCCCATCTCTTTTCACGTCTACGTCCTACAGATACAAATAACGGTCCGAAATAATCTACTCCTGTATACGTAAATGGTCTAACATTAGGGGTCAGTCTGAATACAGGAAGTTGTCCCATTATTGGTATTTGTGGCTTCGTCTTTGCATATCGACATCGTATGCATCTAGCAAATACTGCTTTCACCTCAGATCTGCCATTAATTATCCAAAACTTCTGTCTAACTTCATTGAGTACGGTTTCTACACCTTGATGGGCAAATTTTTCGTGATAATATTCCAGCATCAATCGGGTGTATCTTATCCTTGGAGGTAGAATTATGGGTTGTTTGGCCTCGACAGTCATACTAGGGGCTAGATTGGTACGTCCATTCATAACTAATATTCCTTCTGAATTCAGTATAGGTGAAAGTCCCATGAGTCGACTGGGTGTTTCCAATTTTCTATTGTTCTTCAAACTGATTATTTCTCTCTGAAAAGATTCAGACTGACACCACATAATCCACATCTTTTCAGCTTTTTTCAACTCATCCACCGTCAGCTGAACAGGAAATTGAATATTCAATGATCGTATCTTCGAAAGTAGGACGTCCTTGAACCTCAAAATCCAGGCAGTAGTTCTAATCAGACGTAACCATTTCGAAAATCTTTCTACTTTTGGCAGTGGTAGATCCATTTTCACAGTTACTGCTGAAAATTCTTTATACTTTTCACAATCATTTTGTTTTCTAATTTCATTTAATGTCTTGGATGGCCATGTTCTTCAATAGTGATCTGGGATAGCCCTGCACTGATGAGAGCCAACAGCTCGAAACCGGTCTGCAGGTAGTTACGCGTTCCTGAACCACTTAAGCGCAGCTCGGCGTTTCGGAAGGAAACACTTTCGATTTTATCGAACTATTGTGCTGATGACTTTGAGTTTATCTCTTTGTATCTTAGACTTGTTTCGGATTCAATTTGGTACGCACATGATTCTGCGCAGTCCATGGACCGTTTCAACAATTCGGAATACTAACAATTCTACTGTAAGGCAGTTCCTTTTATCCCTTTCTTCACATTCCACTTTTCCATTTTAACAATCGAAAACACTTTTTGAATGTGCTCAATAAACTAAGACGCAAATTCGGACTTCTCCGAGTTCGATGTTTCGCAACTTTGAGATGGGACTAATTCTCTTCTGTGAGGCACATTCGAGATGTCGCCTGAAACATCAATTACTCCCAAAACATCGTCTTTCTACTTACCCTAATATTCCTTCGTTATTATTTAGTTCTGAAATTCCTCAGTCATCCGCTTCTGTTGCAGCCACCACAGCATATGAAAAGTTCTCATTTCCAAACTTTCCGGTATATATATCGTGGCAAGTTTATTTGCTTTTGTCGGTCTTTGTATAATTACATTAGACAAAGTTTTCTTCGTCCCGAGACCGGCAATATTGAAGTCTCCTGTCGGTTTATACGGACGTTCTTCAGTATTATTTTCAGATTTTTATTGCAGCTAATAAAGTTTCATGCCAGGCATAATATCATCCCGTCATCCGTCATTCCGGTAGTGAAATAATTTGAGAGAGAATTTATTAAAAATACATGGCTCGTTATTAAAAATATGGCCTAAAAACAATGAACTCAATACAACTGGAAGGGATACGATCGTTCTCTCGAATAGCACAAAGTGTGTCAGGGGCAGCTGCAACAAAGATAGCATGATTTACGGATACCTGTCCTCTTCCAACTCGTGTTGTTTAATGGTGGATTGGTGTATGAATTTTCTATTATCTAATAATTAAAGTAGTAAAGAATTTTTTTTGTCATCTACAAAGGCAAGAAAGTGAAGACATAAGTTCATTGTTTTAGTTCATGTGAAATACGAGGTGAAATATCTATTCATTTGGCGTGTTTTGTTGTAACAAAAGGACTGAATTTGTTGTTGTGAACACTGAACTGATTGTTGAGAAGGTTTGTGATTAGTATTGATAAACAATGGTGATTTATTGTGTCGCCTTTGGATGCAAGAAGAATGAACAAAACGAAAGGAAATCAGCATTCCATGGGTAAGTTGAATATTGTTCTCAGATTTTTGAAAAATATAGTTCATGAAATGATCATCAGTTAGGTTTACAATGTCCAGTCTCAGAATATGTTCAAAAACTATACCTATATTATTTGTCGAAGTTAAATACTTCCATATTGATATTGAGTAATATTATTTATTGCAGTTTTCCATTCAAAAGACCTGACATTCTCGAATTATATGGATAAAGGCAGTTCCTAGTGAGAATTGGACTCCAACTAAAAGCAGCAAGCTTTGTGGGGAGCATTTCCTGCCAACAGATTATTCAGGCATACCAGGTACTGCTAGGTTTTTGAAAGCAGATGCTGTACCCAGTATATTTTCATTTCCTCAGCATTAGTTATCAAAAAATGCTGATTCCCCCAGGAAAATAAGAAAACTCATAGATACCCAGTTGATTAATAATGAAAAAAAAAAAATGTTTGCACCTATTTAAAATAAAAAAACTAGCTAGTAATTTGTTTTCAGGATGCATCTGTGGACGTTCATAACTTGGGTCTAAAGGAAAATGTTTCCCATGATATTGACTTTGACTTGCCTACCACTTCCAGCTCCCAATTTTCGAAGTTGATCAATAAAGAAACTCAAACTGTTTCATTAGAGAAGGATATTGTATTGAGGAGAAAAGTGAACACACTGAGACAAAAGGTAAAAAGGAGAGACCCAAAAATTTCAAACATGAAAGAATAAGTAGTTCAATCAATTTCCAACAGTGGGTATAGTAATGACAATTAATGAGTGACCTAATGGAGGAATGGAAACCTATGGAAATTATGCTCAAAATGCACTCATCAATACCATGGCCAGGTAGCCGTGCGGACAGAGTGTCCATATTCTAATCCGCATTCGCTTGCCGGTCGTGGGTTCGAGTCCCGTCGACAGCAGAAATTTTTCTGATGGCCCAAGAAAGTGTTTGGGATCACACGTTAAAAGGTAAGGCCCCCGTCATTCTTTGCTCGCACAAGACTCTCGAAGACTTCTGAGGGTTGCTCGTAAGGGGGCAACCGAATGACGGATAGAACAATTTTAAATTTTACAACAACAACAACAATTCAAGAACCTCTTTTCAAATTTTTCCTATCGTTTTTCTTTTCCTTCTGATAGTACTGAGACATTGTGCTTCGCTCACCCTGTACAATATATTGTGAAATTTGAATAAAAATATACAATTTCAATTTTGTATTCATTTGACTTCCTGATCCTGTAAGAGTAATATTGAAATTTCATTTTAAAGTCAATAAAAAAATCAGTAATAATTTTTTAATGATAATTGATTACAACATTATCCTTTTTCCTAAATGAATATTTTCATTTAATCACGTTTACTCTTAAATAGAAGCAAAAAACGAGAAAATATTTCAACTTATGCGAGCGCTTCCCATTAGCCAACACAAGATAGAGAGAGATAGGTATCCGTGAACACTGCGGGTTGCCTGAAAAATATTTTTGCCTCACTCGTCGTTCACAGTGGGTCCCTTCCAGTTGTTTACATACAGTTCATTGCCTAAAAATGACGAATCAATACATGATATTGCTAATAAAGGAAAGAAATATTCGCAATCAGTGACGAACATCATTTTGTACAGTGCCGTATGTTTTTATTGAACCTTTTCGGAGTAACTGATTAATTACGTTCGCAAAAATGCAGTTCATGAATTGGAGTTCAGAACCTTGTAGAGTATAAGTTTTCCTAAAATAATCCTAAAATGATTTCATAAAAACACATGGAATCGTCCGTGAAAGTAGTTGCTATTGGTACCTATGTGAAAATGCGTGAAAATGACTCTCTTTGAAATGGTATTTTTCATAATCAGTTATCGATTTGCCAAATATTGGAGTGGCGTCCTTGTGGTCAACTAAATTTATATCCCTACACGGTAAAAAATCCTATTTTGAGTGATGCAAGCTTCTCGTCAAAATGGAAATGCACAATTTGTGTCATCGAGAACTAAAAATGTTGAATGTCAGTCGAAATTTTGTAGGTTGCTATGAATTGCTTACACACTCCGATGTGGATCTGGATTGACACAAAGTTGTATTGACCTGGAGTAAATCAACTCAAAAATGTTTACCGTGTAATAACTGAAAGAAGTGGTTTGAATATAATGCCATGAGATTCGAAATACAACTTCTTTGTCTCTTGAAATGTATTCGGAACTGCAAATTTCCGGACTATATATCTGCACGTAAGTGAATCACAAAAAAATGCACTTTCCGTCTTCGTCCGCAAAGATATATTATTATTTTTCCAATCTTGTCATTTCAGAAAATTTATGAGAACTGTTATTATGTATAATTATCATGTATGTATATGTATCAAGATCCTCTTGAACAACAGCATACCATAAATAATGACTTTCAAAAATTCCTTCAAACAAAAACAACTGATATAAACAGAAGGCATATATATAGTTACACAAAAGGAGGATTCTGATAATTATTTTCAACTAAAAACATGTCATATTAACCCATTTACGCCTACCGTCCTTTTAGAAGGACTTCAATACGGAACCTGTATTTTTCTGATTCAGCTGACGGTTTGAAGATGTCGCCAGTATCACATTATATTTTGTTGACATCTTACACAAGGTCAATCGCGATCGTTAGGATTTTGTCAAGTTTTGGATCGATAGTGACGGTTTTTCAATCACGCCCCAATTGAAGAGAATCACAGCCTTGATGAGGCTGTATTACGTTATTTTTTGGCCTATTATAGTAATGTTTCTAAAAGTTTTAAGTATTTTGCTGAGCATCTTGTAGGATATAAAATGAACATTTTATTAAATCTTTGATTAGTTTCCTCATAATAGCCCTTTATCCCACCGTCTTCTCAAAGGGACAGCAAGATCGAAAAAAATTTTATAATTTTTTCTCGACTTATGGGACCTTCTATAAACCGTTTTTGAGAAAAAAATATACAAAATTGAGAAAAGTAGTTTCAGGGTCAGATGGGTTAAGAAAAACTATATTTTTAAAGATGAATATTATATATTATCTATCAGTTATATGAAAATTATATCCATTTGAATTGAACATTCATTTTGTTTTGTATTTTTCCCCTGAGTGTTATCAATACTGCGATAATGTACATTTGTTTCACCATGAATTATTATTAATAGTTCTAGACGTAGGTAGGTTTGTTTCAATATTCCAGTTCTAGTTAAACTGTTGTCACGCATACTTTACTTCGTGTCAATGAATACAATGTGGAAAAATCGGAATATTTTTCATTCTGTCGGTGAGTCAATTTTTCAACGTGGCCTATCATTTAGATACTATAGTTGTGAGAATGAATAGTAGAATCTGGAATCATCATGCGAGATTATAGACTAATGTGATCCTGATATTCTTGATCATCTTAATTTGGTCAACTTCATACGATCATTCAAAAATATTTTTCTTCATTAATAATGGGAATATGAACTCAGCAACACAGTCTGAAGAGTCAAAAACTGTTTCTATCGAAACCATTCTACGGTATCTGCATTAGTATTCAAATTGTTGGTATGAAATTTTGTAATCATTGTTTGACAGCGGCGATTCGTCTACTGATATTTTTTCCTGAGGCCTTCTATATGTATGTATATAGTTTCAAAAATAAGACGATAGGATTCCTTTTTTCTGAGGATTCCACTGAAACTAGTATTTTCTTCCTGAAAAAATACTGCAAAAGTTGGAAGAAGTATTTTTCACTGCAAGAATCAATTTCACATATCGGTTGCCATGGTTTATATTTCTGTTTCAATAAAACTCAACGAACACAACTCATTTCATCCATACTTCAATGGTGGATTTCAACATGAGGTTATACTGTTTAATTATACCTTGCCTGAAGATTCATTTGTGCTGTGTATGAGAAGTCTTTGAATTCTATTCTACAAGCACTTTCCAGGAGAAAAAAAACACCATCTTTTACCACAACCCATATCAACTACACCGAAGACGATCTCTCTACAGGGTGTTTCTGAAGTTGGAGAAATTAATAATAATGGATGATAAAACACAAAAGAACAAAACGAAACGAAATAATACAATTTTCTCGAAAAATTATATATTTTGGAAGATATTGAGCTTCAAAGTTTGCCTTTTGTCTTTTTGTCATTGACCAAAGGTTAATAGCCCGCAACCAAAGCGTTTGCTTTCGGCTAGATCACAAGCACCGGAACTATCAATTACTCTTTCAATGTCTCATAGGAAACCCTATTTTATTTATTTTCACAATTCCGGAAATATCTTGTATATTTCGTCTAGAATTCACTATTTTTCTCTTACTGTCTTTAAGACTTTAGAACTCTCCTCTTACAGCACTGAATTTTACTACAGAAAATGATTCAGATTATTCTGCATGTTTTATTGTGTTCAAAAATAATCCATTTTCATTATATGAATGGAAAACTAGCCCGTGTCATACGCATCATGTCCCTATTGAATCATAATGCCTACTGTTGGAGCTTATTGATATTATGGTCAAAAAAGTTACAAACAACTGAGAACAAGAAAAATCCATCATGAAGAATTTTGATGAAGTTATTGAGGTATATGTACTTGATGAAGGCACATCAGTCAAGCTTGAAACTATTGAAAATGTAAATGTCGATGAAAAAGTAGATCAACAGGACAAGCTTCATTTTTCAGCAACGAAAAAAAAAAACGAAGGAAACAATTCTTCATCATTCCAATTGAAGAGAATTTCCTTTCAGTGCTCATAATGCCTCTGCTACATCAAATGCCAGTTTCTTGCACTTCTCTATGGAAGAAAGGTGACCACAATGTTCATCCACAAATCATGAAGGCGATCTCTCGGTATTGCGCCTAGGAATGCAAAACTTTTTGTTCTGCAATCTCTGGCTTCTCGTTCCACCCACCAATCATTAAGTCTCGTGAGCTTTTCTTTGTGCTCGCGCACTCCATACCTATGCAACATCCGCTTACATGCAGTTTCGTTATTCTCTTGTTTCTAGCCCTAAACGACCATTTTCCATTCCGCTACGCTTCTTCGTACCAGTGGCGTAGCCACGAGAGGGTAGGTTAGGTTTCATGTTAGTCGGTCGAATAATGCCCATTCCCAAAGATGATTTCAGCCTACTGAAAATTGTACAATTTTTAACTTACCGATAAGCATCTCAGAAATATTTTCAAATTCAACCAGCGTCAACACATCTATGGAATTCGAGGAGGTGGAATATTCATTTTTCTAACATTTTTGGATATTATTTGTCACATCAAATCATTTCGAAGCCCTTTCCATCAAGCATTAGATGAGATATAACAGGTTACCAATTTAGAACCTATCAATTTCAGACAAATCTCACCCAATTTAACCATGAACTTTGTAAAAAGATGTGGATTGTACGGTGAACTGTAACCTCTAGGGGTGAACCACAATAGTGGAGGGGAGGTATTAGCCCCACTCACATGGAACCTAACCTAACCTATAACAGGTTTATTGATAAGAAGCTAGCAAAGCCACTCGAATTTCAACATGAGACTCATCACATAATTTCAGGCTCATTTTGGGCTAATTTATCATCCTTTCCATTCTCATTTTTTTTACTCCTGTTTATCATAGAAACATTTATGGCTCTGCTTCGGCCAAACTCAGCAAAGCCATTTTTGAACAACAATATATTTTTTTATGATAATGTATCGCCCTATATATTCCCATATTCCTTATTCATCTCCTGCATAAGGCAATATGAAGCTTTTCGGGCGAACTCAGCGAAGCCATTTTTGAAAACATAGATTTTCCACCGATTCGATGTATTGGGAATTAGAGGCAAATTAATTACCAGATTTTCAAATTTTTTGCTCTACTATGAATCAGCCACAAATAAGCCCTACAATTTCACTTTATCAAAAATCATCAAAAATGATGGCTTTTGCTTTAATGGAGTTTGGCTGAAGCTAGCAAAGCCACAGATTTTTGTATTATAGAAGAGAGTCAACAATTTGGGAATGGGGTAATAAATTAGCTTGAAATGAGCTTAAAATCATGTGATGAGTCTCATGTTGATGAAATTCGTGAGTGGCTTCGCTAGCTTCTTTAGCATGGTTCATTGGCCGCCATTTGCACAAGTCCTTAAGTTATACAAGTCAACTTTAGCTGATGGTCTATAGATCAAAAGAGGTAGGCTAGCTTTCAACGTTTCCATAGGAAGTATATTCCAAAGTAATATATAGGGTTTCCCAGAATAACGATCGTATACTATGGGAGGTAATTCAACAGATGGAATTAAAAACAATGTTCCTATCAAGATGTATCCGAAAATATTTCCTGAGGGAGCTACAGCTTTTTGGAGCTAAGTCCTCAAATACAATTATGTTTGTTATCATTCATCCTAGAATAACGAAATTTGATATATGTAAGGGTAATTTGATGTTGAAACTTCGCAAACGATAAGATTTCCACAAACATCCCAAACACACGACATGTTTCGCGAACACAGTAGCTTCGTCAGGTACTGGTGATATACATCGTAACAGTATATCACCTGACGAAGCTACTGTGTAAATGTCGTGTGTTTGAGAATTTTGTGGAAATCTTATCGTTTGTGAAGTTTTTTCATTTGCCATGGATTTCCATCAAAAAACGGCCGAGTCAATTAAAAAAAAAAGGTAATTTGATATTACAAATCGTTTTGTAGTATGGGAAAGAATTATATATAATAGACAGGAAGGTGCGAAACTCGTATCCGATACTATAAAAAAACCCTTTTTTCACAATTCATCACATATTTAGTATCCCAGAATATATATGATTCTTCGAGTAGGTATGCTCATATGAGACGATGCTAATGTTAGAGAATGCCGTGAAATGAACCATTTTCGAGAAAGTATCATGTTTCATTTGGATTTCCAGAAAAGTTGGCATGTTAATTAGCAATTTGCATTTCCAGGTAGTAAACGTGATGTCGATTTGTTGAGAAATAATCTGCAATTAAATGGGTTGAACTCATGGTAAAAGTGTTAGAAGAATCATACTCTGGTATAAAAAATGAATGAATGCAGCATCGCTTGCAACGTTCACACCTCCACCTCCCTGTATATTAAATCATGTTTACCGTAATACGATTTCTTAAATCAACCCTTAGGTTCAGATTGTTTTTCTACCGGAGTATAACGAACGTTATTCATTTTCACTTCCACCTCTCAGAAAAAAACCTAGGGACGCCCTTATACCCCCTACAGTGGTGGTGGTGGTGTCAATCAATATTTGAGCATCCTGCAGGCAGGGCCGTATATAGCGTGTGTGCAAAATATAAATAAACTGGAAGATGATGTGCTGATTGGCGTGGCAGGAAAAACGACAACAGGAAAAGCGACTCGCGAAGATGCCGGAAAACGTCTATCCAGATCATCTCGCTCAGCTCAGGATAAAATAAACATTTATTCTTGAAATGTTATTATTGTGTCTCGCGCCGGTTCTTACAGATAGGACCACTCTAAGGAGTTATCCTGCGGGCTTGGGATGAGCAATTCACTTGAGTCTTATTGAGTGATGTAGTTCCATGCTTACTGCTTGTTTCGGTTGTATATACTTTCGAAGCAACAGTTATAAACCTTTGTTTGGCACTTTGGCAGGCACTATTCTCAACGGTATGCTATGACGGCACTTTTATGAACATTTCATTCATTAGTGTATTATTAGACACAAATTTCGGTAATAACAGACAGCGAGTATTGAGATAGATAGAACGTTGCTGAAATTTGCTGCTTTATAGGCATTCCAGAAGACAAAATATGAGGACATAAGCGCAAGTAGTAGTGGAATAAACAGCAATTTCTTTTCACAATTTTCTGCTTTTTCCTTACCTAACCTCATTCTTCTTCAGTTTCTCTGTTTGCTCTCTCTTTGATTATAATTGAATATTTTTTTGTCACCGAACATTATCTTCTTGACATCATTTTATACGGTCAACATGTTAACGCATGTGATCAATTCGAAGAACTTTCAAAATCTTTGTTTAAATGTTGAACCTCATGGCTTCAGCCGTTTTAGAAAATGGGTGTTAATTCACCAAAATAGAAATAATTTTGGTTTATTTCCGTATTATTTTACTAAGAACAGGAATCTTGTTTTTCTTCACCACTCATAACTTTCCCTAAGTACGAATTGTATTTTATCTACTTCTAACTCTGATGATGGCCGTTGTGCCAAAATCGGTTACTGTTACGTTTACACATAAAGTGTCGTACCACGAAACGAGTTGTGAGTTCAAATCACCGCTAGGTATCAAAATTCGTGATCCTAAATAGTGATAGGAACTTGTTTTCTAAATTTCATAATAATAATATGCAGAATCACCTCACGGAGTATACTTGAATAATTGAAATCCTCCCCTTTTACTCACCTACAGCTTCATTAAATATTTCTCAGTTTCTGTTGTTGAAATGTGTTGAAGGACTGATAAGTTCATCGTATCAGCATTTCCACTATATCTCTAAAAGCTCACATGTTCAGTTCCTGGATAAATTCGATTTTCTTTCATTAAAATTGAAGTACCACACAAATGTATTCGATTTCAAAATTGAAACAATGCTACTTCTCAAACAGTTTGCATTCACTGGACCCGCCATAGTCATTCATTTGAAAATACTCATAGAATTTAGAGCTATCTCACCTGAGGCTCTCCAGACTCCACCAAAACGCCTGCAAACAGTGAAAATATCGTGCACAGAAAACAATATTCGAATAAACTTTGATCAATCCATGAGTAATTGAGAGCTTTTGATTATTTTATTATCATACTTTTTTGCTGAACTTCGTTTGCTATCATTTTTGATTATATTATGATGTTTTGTTCAATCTGACCTGCAGCAGGTGCTCATGTGGCATAACATTTTATCATTGTTACCATATAGAATGTGCTATCAAACATTTTAATCCTCACGAAACGCTTAATATCACTTATAATTCAACTCTCTACGTGATTACGTCTATAGCTTTCCGCTTGAATAGTGTAATGACAAGAATATTAATAATATATACTCATAAACGATGATTCAACACTTCTAGGAATACTGAAAATCTCCAGAACGGGTATACTTTGATGTGGAACATCATCATAACATGTTATGGGTCGAAGAACCCTACAATTTAATTTCTTCTGCAGAATTATATATCTGATACGGTCAAATGAACACTGTTCAGATTACTAAGGGGCCGTTTTTTTTTCAATTTTTTAAAGTATTTCCGGGAAAATTGTATAATCGCTGTGTAAGCGAATTATATATTTTGTTTTTGGGCTTCCTGGGGTTGACCCTCAAAATCCTGGGGGGACGACCCTTCAGGCCCCACCGTAGTTACGCCAATCTATACGGTCTATTCCTTTTCACCTTCTTATTCTTCATCGATGTCTTGAGGTTATTATCATCGTTCCGCTCTGTCTCCTTAGTTCGACATTTGAAGAAGACTGTGATACCGCTTATATAAAGCTTTGTAGGTATTTTGATATTTACGTTTTCCCTTAATGCGATTATAACATCTCCAGGCATTTCGAGAATAGAAGTAATCCCCAGAAAATCGTAATTACGAGCTAAGTTCTCAAACTTGAGCGTTCGTTATCGCTTCTTTCCACGTAGCATGCTTAAATAAGTGGGCAAAGGATAGTAACCGAAGGATTTTCAGAATAATTGTTTGGCAAGATGTTACGTACATTCAAGTCACCTATAGTTTCCATAGCGGAAGGAACAGGTATTCAATTCTGATGATGAACGTAGTTACATAGCAGTAATAAGTAGTGCAGGCACCATTGAGGATAAAGGAGAACCCTTCATGGTTTGGAGCAATCATAAATGGAATGAGCTTGAAATACCTCCATACCAGTGTATCGAACATTCTTTTAGAATCTTCACCTACCAGCTTCAACATCTGAAATTGTATCATTTCAGAAACACTCACATTCTGAATTCGGTTGATTTTCGAAGATAATTCAACCAATATCCCACCTAATAGAGATATAATAGGCCGGCCTATGCCAGACCACACGCAACTGATTTCGCCAGATCGCTGCTAATGGTCCACACCAACACCGCGAATCAATTTTAGCGACACCAAACAGTAATGCGCTAGCGGTCGTAAGCCCGCCTTCAAGAGTGCGAATACATCGCAATTTGAAGAACTGGTTTGACGCTATGACTTCATGTGAACAGCAATCATTCCGTATCCAATTCCGCAGAGAAACAATGCAGTTGTCGTGTGCATAGATGAAGAAAAAACGTTTATACGAGCCATTGTGATGTTGAGGTGTTCCGCACGAAGCGTAGATAGCAGATATCTGAGGCCATTGTATTCCGAGTTGCGAGTTCTCCTATATGCGAGGATAAATTACGAAACTCTCTCACTCTGTGAGTCACTATATCCGGAACGTGATCCTCGGCTTAGAACACAGAATTTGCGCGAAAAAAAGCGAAATGATAAAAACCGATCGGTGCATGTTTTTTTTTTGTTTGCTTTCTCACTTTTCGTTCGGGATTGAAATTTGTTCTCGTTTCTTGTTAGGAATGGTGATAAACATGAAATTTATTAATTCATTAAAGAGCGAGTGTCTCTGAAATTCGCTTTGATAATTTGAGATAAAAGTATATTACAAGGTACACTATCAAAATTTCCATTTTACAGGTGGGGAACAAATTCGGTAGAAGCTTAGAGCTGGGTGATTCAAGATTCGATGTAAATATTTTAAGGACATATTGTTGGGATCAAACTAAGACTTTTTCTTCATATATAAACATGTATATTATCCTAAAATGCACCCAATTAAAGTGTGGACCCCCCTCCAATTCTCCCAAAACTGGGTTGACATATGTTTTTAAGCAAAAAAGAAGAAAAATGTCTAAAAAACAGGGGCATGCCAATTTTGAGACGATTTGATCCGTTATAATGATCACAATTTCAGATTTTTTTTTACCCAACTTACAGAGGCATGTTTATATGTCTTATTTTGATCCCGACAATAGGTCCTTCAAATATTTACATCGAACTTTGAAGCACCCTCTGTATCGAAATTTATATTATGACAGAATTGGTCTCCCTTATTAATATTATTGTATATTATGTTGAGAAAATACGATGAATATATTATTCATGCATTTGGTGTCATATCAATAATTTTCGTGATGTTGATTGTTTTATTAACGATATTATTTCTTGTTGCAGGTATGTTGACAAATCTGTTCTTTATTGCCATCTATCATATCGGTAAGTTACAGAATATAAATATTGTGTCAAGTCATGAATAAAGTGTAGGTTTAATTAGATTATAAATGGAAATGCGTTCGAGGTTTTGAAAAAATATACAGGATGTCCCATATGTCGGTTCTTTTCGGAGATATTTGCTCTTTGAGGTCAATATGAATGGGGTATATAGTTCCTCTCCTCATTGTTCATTCTGGTTCCGAAGAAATTTAGGCCACATGGAATCTGTACTACTATTAGGTGTGAAAATAATTCCCTGATTAACCCTATAACGAATAAATCTCAAACTTTTTGAAAATGGATTTTCGAAAATTTTCTGGGTTTAATGATTATTATACGAAGATTGCACACCTTCTTATTATGAACATATTCGGAGTATCTGATGGCATAACTCAAATTAATCGAAACTCTGCAGATATAAAGTAGCGTGAAGTCGTTTTTGTCCCTATATACTCTTCTATATAGAGGATTTTTATCAACATCAGCAGACTTCCTCATCTGTTCCATAACTTCAGGTATTATTAAATTTTTTGAGTATGACTGTCCTCTGTAGGTAGAATAATTATGATTCATCTAATTATAGCGTTTCAGCTTCTCGCTATTTTATTAATGAGGGTTTCAAAAAACATAATATATGTTTTTAAATTATAATTACTAGTATTCTCAAGAACTTATAACCCCCAAAAGTTGAAAATAAATCAAAGCTATATCCTCCCTGGGTATATACGCACGATGTTCTCCGATCAAAAAAGGGATTCATGATGGAAGTTAAAATTTATTGCACTTCACAAAGCAACAGAAAATATATAGGTTGTAACTTGAATAATTGAAGTTGGGGCTGGCTTTTCTGGGGTAGTTTGACATAAGTTGACTTCAACACAACGGCTATACAAAGAAAGTCATATGGGTTAATGGGTTTGACAAAAGTGTAATTTGAAAAAAAAAATTCCAAGCAGCATAACTGAGATATTGGCTGTATGAAAAGATTTTGAACACCCGGTGTTTTCTCCGTTTATTATACAGATTTTATTAGCTGTGTCAGTCACTACTTTCTAACGAATATCAGGTAGACAGCCACCGGTCGTTGTTTTGTATACCTACGAATATCATTTCACTATTTCGATCTTAAACTTGAAGTTTCTCCATAAGAAAACTGTCAGATGCGGAAGTAATTTTCCTGATACCGCCCTGGCAGCCCCGTCAAGCTAGAATTTCCTGTGATTACTCGACGATGAACAACGATACGCCCGTTTCCTTTTCATAAAACGAATTACTCCGGTTTCCAGAAAACTAAATTAATTGTAGCATGTTCAACAATTATAACTCGTTTTAGAAGCAAGTGGGGGCAATTGGTATGTCGAGATAGTCGAGCGAGTCTAATTATATCTGGGTGTTGTCTGGAACTAATCTGCAAGGCAAGTCAACATGAAAATCTTCTTGAGGAAAAGCCCTTTTTTTCGTACATCGATATAAACAGTTGAGCCATCACTATATTTCTTGTATTGCTGATGATGAATTAAACTTCAAACCCAACGTGATTTCTTGGCAGATGGAATCGGAGTGAATCAACTCACACTAAAAGAACATTCCGTGAAGAGAAATTGGATTTAGATTACCTCTCGGATTACCTCTACTTCCATCAGCGGTCTTTATGAACTACAACAATTGTTGCAGGATATAAAAATATCACTCAATACTGTCTGGTAGGTTGTAGGTGAAATATTTATTTTTAAAAAAATTTTATATCCATCCAGATTTATATTACTCTTATTTGTTGTGGGAATTCCGAATTTCAAAAAAGATTCGTTGAATTGCTGTATGGTGAACAGAGTACTGTACGACTTTTGACGAAGAGAAGTGACAAGAAGTATCTATAAAAACCATCCATCTTCAGATTCACAAGCAGTCCTGAAAATTGAGTATAGGATAGTTGATTTCTTATTCTCTTACACGGTATCCCTCAGAAACTATGATCCATAATGATTGTCAAAATTTGGGATTCCCTACAGTCTGATACACTTATACACTTCTTATAAGCATCCTTCAAAGATTCCTCATGTTCCTAAACATATAAAATTAGTATGACATCCAGAAAAATATAGATTTCTGCAAAAATTTCGAATCATCATATCAATCTAACATAGTGACATATCAGGAATCGAACTTTGCTCTCAATAATGTTTCATGAGTTGAGAAAATCGACCACAAGGATTCATTATTGTGAAAATGAGAGTTCAAAACTTCTTCAAGAGTCAAAAAGATAGGGAATTGAAGTTACCTTTCAAACATATCGCACAAGATGGAAGGGAACATAGGGTGAGAAAAATTGTCGAAAAAAATTGAAACATGAACATGTGGGAAATCATTAAATTTCTCTCCGGTTCGTTCTGTTCGCATTTATTTTCCTTATAGGAAACAGGTATAGAAGGAATACTACAACGAAAAAAATGTTTTCATCGAGAAAAACAGAACAAAGGGGGTGAATATAATAAAAAATCGATTCCTGTGGTATGGACCTATAGACAATACCACGATTTTCAGTTTCAACTTCATGTGTACGTACTGTTGAATATTTTTGAGTTGATATTTCGATGATTGAACTGAAATGAATTTATACTCACAGGAATTTCCCTTACTTGTGGATCAGTATATTTATGTAGATTGAAATGTTCAGAACCTATAACTTTTTTATGAATTCCATCAAAATCTGGTTCATTTTTATAATTTCGATTGTTTATAACATTAGCATCATAATTATCATTCTAAGACTAAAATTTTATTTCTCCAATTTTTTATCTAACAGTGTTAGCATTATTATTCTGCTTCGTTCCTTTCAGATTATCATTCAGAATGGAAGCAAAATCCACGTTCTGTGAAGTGAACGATAGGGTAAACGAACTTGAACATCCTCTAAGACCTGCTCAACATCTCTAATTACGAATTTAATTATAACTTGATTTTAAAACGAGATACGTCTACGTACACATCCACAGGGTTTATTATTAGAGAACATGTAAACAATTCTATATCGCCCTGTTTGATCGAACTCATTTCAAGGTCGATAAATTTGGTAGACGTCAATGGGAAAGGAAGTGGAAAAACAACACTGTAATAGGTAGGAGCTATAATGTTTCCTCAAGGCTTTTCCTGTCCTGCGGTTAACTCTTTGATAAACACAACGATACAGTCGCGAACTCGCAACACTATTAATTATTATTATATTCTTAAATAAAGTGCCCCGCAATTGAAGTGGGACACCTGAAATTTTCTGTTAGATTCGTAAGATTATATCTTCATAAAAAAATAACCCATTTCAATTCGGTTTTTAGATTTCAGAAGCTTCTGAAGAGAATATCAGAATCATGAATTCAAAGAACGAAAAAATGGGGATACAAATATTTGATGAATGAGCACACCGCAAACCATCATCGAATTTGTGATCCCATCCCAGTCCAAAAATTGTTCTTCTGGTTTTCTCATACTGAATCATGGAGTTTCATGTCATTTCTCAAAATGGTTTTTTATTTTCATTAATTCCATGATCATATACTGTTCAGTTATTATAATTTTTTTTGTAAAATGCCAAAAAAATAGAGTGTTTCATTTCTAAAACTCTCCACAAGAATATTTTTACGATTATTTGACCATAGAGAATCAAACCCACTAGAGACTAATTCACCTATCAATACAAGGTGATTTCCAGATATTATGGTTGAGTATTTTTGTTTTGATCAGGAAAGCCTTCAGGAGTCACATACTTGCTTGATCTGATGTATCTCATCCATTCTCGGGATCTGATTGATTTGATAACTTTTTTTGAATGATCACGGCCAGCAATAATTTTTGTCTCACCCAACGATATCGATTACTTTCATTTGATTGCGGAGCCAACCACAGTGGAATATGGAGAGAAATAAATAATCGCTATTCTTAATGTTGATATGCTCACACTAATCTAACATTTTCCACTTCTGCTTCGTATGGCTCATGCTGCAAACTTCACTATACTATTGTAGGTGTTGATATCGAGATCAACAGTTCAAGTTCACATGACCTGATCGACCCACTTTTTCCTCCGACCCTGTTGGTTGCGTCACTGCCTGGCTCTTCCCCATGGACTTCGATTCCGAACCTGAACACATAGTTTCTGGCGGACTGTCCCATGGGTCTCCTGCATCATATTTGATGTGTTTTTAATGGATATAAATTAATCTGTGCAGCGACCGTGTTCCCCATAGCGTCCCTGCCCAACTTCCATAGCGCGCGCAAAAATGGTATTATTGAAGGGCGATTCGCGCTACATTTACGGTAATTCGATTTGCGAGGAAAGGGAAACTGAACCGATCGGTCATTAGGAGATTTTCACTTCTAATACCACGAGAGCTTCAAATATTACCGGAAAATCCTGAATACACGTTGAAATATCTGTGTTGATGATCGAAAACATGCTGTGTATTTCACTTCCTCATTGATAGTTTCATCAATTATACAGTCATTCCAAGATGAGATTGCACAGCATGGGGATCTCGGAAACGGTAGGAGATACGAAGTGAGTGAGATATTATATAGTCAGCAACCAGCACAAAATGTAACAGGTATATACGAATTGCATGGATAATCTAGTATACCCTTTATTTTTCATGCTTTTCGGCTGGCTTCTTAATTCATCATGACGGTATAATTCTCTTCCGCAGTTGTGTATTGATTGCAGATCACACTGAAGAAAATCCTATATGACGATACATTCTGACAATGCCGTCATGTTTCAGAGGAACACGTCATTTCTTCTTTCGACAGAAGCACCGAGCATAAACTTGAGAGAAGTCTATGTATAAAGTGGAGTGATGCAGATTGCAGGCGAATTAAGTACTACAAGACATCTTTCGGGCTCAATCGTATACATCCACTAACAATAATTTGATACCATGCGAATAGGGAATATTTTGTAACAGCTTCGAAGAAGGCGCTCCTTGAAATAAATAATAATACTGAAATAATCGTAGTGCACACATTTATGAAAAACTACATTCTGAATGTTGGACTTATATACTTTCCTCAAGATTATGTTTGATATCAAGAATAGTCCTATACCTATTATTGTTCAGGGACTTCAGGGAATCATATTTTGTAACAGGATTTAGAACTCACAAAAATGAAAAATTTCATCTGTAAATGTTTTTACGGATCTGGTATAATTTTTTTTTATGTTCTGGTTCCCACGAAAAGGGATATTCTGTTCAGATAACATCGTGAGAACCAAGGGAAATAAGGTAGGCATTGGTGTTCTTCTTGAATTTCTGGAGGTTATATCCCTCGGGGAACACCTCCCTTTGTAATGTGTTCCAGAGCCTCGCTGTTGTTTGGATGAACGAGTCTTTGGAAAAAGATGTTCTGCAGGTCTCCAAAGTGACCACGAAGGGGTGCGAAGCCTCAACTCTCGCGGGGACTGCTAAGGAAGGAACGATTCTTGATATTTCAGAAGAGCATCGTCCATGAAAATATCTATAATATAGAGCCATATCGCCTTCTTTTCTACGGTGTTCCAGAGAAGTGAGTGAGTTTGTGAGCGAGGCATCACCCACGAGACGAACAGTTTCAGGGTTTGGGTGCTGCTCTTCAAATATTCCAGGACAGGTTGGATCTGTGCCTTATAGATCATAAGCAGCTGACTGGAAGTGAAATAGCTCCTCATTGCGATCTATCCGAAACTACTAAGGTTATAGATTCCAGTCCGACTGAGACATTATAAGTCACCTGATAGGTGTATTGCGATAAGTGTGGTTGATGAGTATTTTCTGCTAAAAAAATGTAGAGGTAAAGTTTGGTCAGAGAGTTGTATCTCGTTCCACTAACAGCATGGCGTCAGCCTATCCTGCGTTCATTACTAATAATTTAGGTGTTCAAGGGTGTTTTTCCCTGTTTTCTGGGACCGGAGAATCCTGATTTTCTACGAGTGAAAGGGAAATATATCAAGTGATTCATTGTTGCATTGTTGTGCACTCCATGCACTGAAAAATATAGTCGATGTTTTCTAGATGTGGTCTTGTGGTCGCTGGATGATTGATCTCAATAATTCCTTTCGATTTCAATGCCAGATGCTCAGCTATGCTATTTCGTTCTGTCGTTGTCCGAGGCCACGGCCATAGTCGTCGGTATTACGCTATTTATAGTGGCCAAGCTCCATCGAAGCGAGCAAGTTCAGTGTAAAATACGTGCGTGTGTATACTCCGTTCTTAGTTCGATCTATCCATTGAACTTGCCCGGAGTCGACCTTGAATTAGAAGTAAGGCCAAAGACCTCCTCGGACTCGGTGCAGTGAAGCTTGAAGCATAGTGAAGTGAAGAAGTAAGTATGTAGAAGAATTAACGCGATCTATGGGATGGGAACAAGGAACAATGAGTGAGGCGACATACGGTAGATGGGCATTGCGAAGAAATGACTGGTAATTAAAGGGGAAAAAAATGTCTTCGTGTGTGATTGATTGGAGACGAGTTGCTGACTTCGCTGTATTGAAAAAACATCTGTAGACGCATAGACTGAGTAGTATTTAGTAGTTACGTAGATAGAGTGAAAACCTTGGAAACAGCAATGGAATTGATCACAAGAAGTGTCCAGTCTGAAAGAAACATTCTGTCATTATCCTGAAATGGTTCACATTGCAATGAAACGCAAAAAAGGACTGCATTTTCCACAATATCTGAGCACTAACTTAGAACAGCTTTATACTAGGGCTATCAGTTATGTTGAATGAATATTAATTTTCTTGATAGACATTGGCGTAACTAGTACTTTTCTCGGGATGGGGGCCTGGCTTCACTTAGCTTCACGCAAATATGTGCCTGAATTCTACAATCCTTGAAACAAATGTATGTACAGGAGAGGCTAAATTGGACACTTTTTGACTGAAATCAGTCACCATATACCTAGTTTCACAATAGAACTTCTCCTTCAAGAAGAACGAGTTATATTCTTGAACAAGATACAGGATGGCCGATTTCAGTGTCTCAGGAACAAAGTCACTTTTGATCCGAATGAAACATGCTATTTTTTCTGCAACCAAAACAATTAACTCAAATGAACATGTGAAAACCACCAATGCCGTGCCATATATTGTATGCAATGCAACAAATATTGACAAATCATCCATGTGGTGAGAATATTCTACCTGCATTAACAGCAGGTTAGGTTTTCTAGGATGTTCGAATTGTAGTTTTAATATAAATACAACCACAGAGTGACATATTTGTGTATGGACCAGGTGCTCTAATGGCAAATACCGCTCCAGTGCCAGCTATAGGAACAAGACGTGGAAAATGTTAGGTTAGTGAGCATATCAACAATGATAATAGTGATTATTTATTCCTCTCCATACTACACTGTGTTTGACTTGATAATCAAATGAAGCTGAACAATATCGTTGTTTGCGACAAAAAAACTATTGCTTGCCGTGATTATTCAAAAACAAGTTATCCATCCCGAGAATAACGAATGAAATACATATCAAGCAAGTATTTGAATCTTGAAGGCTTCCCTGATCAAAACAAAAATACTTAACTGAGATGTCTATAATTCCAATACTAAACTATAATAAGGTGTATTTATATCTCCATTAGCTAAAGTTCAACTTTAGCTCCTAGGAACTAAAATTCAACTTTAGCTCCTAGGAACTAAATATATTGCCTAGCAACATACCTATTTTTGTGTCAGTAATAGAAACGTCAATTTAAGAGCTAATTTTGGTATCAAAATGGACGACTTTTGTTTCGGTTGCAGAAAAAAGTGTTTTTCGGATATTTCATTATCATTATTGTAATGGGTATATTAATATGTTACTCATTACATTTTGATGTCATAAACTGTTTATTCTAAAATAACTGAGGTGTTTCATCATAGAGGTCCTTAGAATGTGATGTCATTTATACGAAAGATAGACAAAATATATCGATCTTTTTAACTAAGTATTTATTCTGAGGTTCCCACTTCCCCACCAACACGAGCACCGACATTCGTCTCAGTTCAGTTCTCTTAGAATCTCGCGTACTCAGCATTACAAATGGCATCGTTATTTTCCCACTCACCCTAATCCGTACAATTGACCACTGGCAACCCCCTATCACGATGAGACATTAATATTTGTCTGACAATTGACTAATTGGGTGCTTCATCAACAAACGAGCCAACGGAATTGCGAAAATACGGCGAGACTGATATTTTTCTGTGATCGTAAGCGAAACTACGGTATCTATAGAAATTTCCGTATTATTTGTTTCGGAGAATTGTAAATAGCAGTATTCTATAAACCTATTTTGATTAGTTTGCGATTTTGCAGCACTGTTGTTTCAGGTATTAATAACGGCAATAATTACCTATCCGATTATTCTTTATCTCTTGGAGAGCACGAAAGAGAATTCCTATAACACTATCTGTGTTAATCAAGGAGGTGGTATACATTCACTATTCCAGATTTTTTGGGATTTTCTCTCCTCGTTTCTATATAAAATGAAAATATGAATATTATTTCAATATTTGTGTAGTAAAGACAAATCAGATGATTTGTCCCAAAATGTCACTGCGTTTAAAGAATTTTCCTATCAGAGAGCCTAAAAGAAAAATTCACTAGCTTGTCAGTGACAATTTGTATTTGTATTTATTTGAAAAAGGTTTGGAGGAGAGAAATAAAGGTATATAGAAAAAATATAAAATTTTCACTTAGCTTTGGACGTTTCGGGACCGAATCTGCTCCCGTTTTCAACATAAAAAATGGTCATTCGAATGACAAATTCGTATCTGTCTTGAAACTGAAATATATTCCCAAGAACTTATAATTTCCAAGAATTCAAACAAATTTCTTCGAATATTATAGGAATTCATTATTCCAGATTTTTTGGGATTTTCTCTCCTCGTTTCTATGAAATAAAAATATGAATATTATTTCAATATACGTGTAGGAAGGACAAATCAGATTTGCCCCAAAATGTCACTGCGTTCAACTTATTTTTTTATCAGAGAGCCTAAAAGAAAAATCCAATAGCTTGTCAGTAATGACAAAAATGTTGAAAATATTGAATAAATATCGAAAATATTGAATAAATATCGAATTTTTACTCATCTTTGGACGTTTTGGGAACGAATCTGCTCCCGTTCTCAACATAAAAATGCAAAATATCTTTCTTTCACATCCAAAAAAACACCAAATATCAATTTTTGATATTTAATAGTAATCCATAATGCTCGAAGGGGAGTGGTATAGTCAATGGAAGGAAGGCAAGCTGAAAGTGATACCCACAATACTGTGTGGAGATTACTTTGAGCTTCCCTTCCCTCAAAGATTTTCATAAATTGTGAGAAATAGGATTTTTATTATTCAACTTTACCACCCTCTATCTCGAAAACGAAGCAACTTCGGACGAAGATAATCTTCTTCAGATTGGCTCGTTTTGACCTCAGAAATATGTTCTGAGATTTCGTACAGACCTGTATTTCTATACAATATTCGAAAAGTCTTGGAAGAGAGTTTCAATAAACACCACCAAATTGGAGTCCTAACCAGATATGAAATATTGATAGACGTTTTCGAGAAAACACACTCTATATATATTCATCCTGTCATATTCCTTTACAATCACTCACACTTTAAAAAGCATTATATTTAATGATATTCAATTCAACCATGTCTTGCCTCTTCCATACGCACCTGTATGAAAAAGAATGCAAACTCATTTATGAAAATATATAACTCCTTAGTTCCCGAGAAATGGGAAAATAAACAAACGACCCATTTCCATCATATACGACCCTTCGATTCCGTCGGGCGGAATGAATTGGTATTCGAATACATTCGCAAGTATGTTTATAAAATATGGAAGAAAACGAGAACCCGATTTTCGCTTTAAGCAGATGAAACCCCTATACTTAACTTGGGAATACTTCTCCCCGTCTCTTTCACTGATATTTTGAGGAAAGCTTTTTATGCCATTCGCGTATGCTGGGTGTAACAGGATCAGGATACATCCCCCCCTCCCTTTTCTCCTCGAGTTTCATAGATAAATGATTTAAATTTGGAATGATCCATCAACTTGATGAACGTTCTGTTATGACATCATTTTTCACTTTTTGATTAACAGTAAATGGTAATAACTTTAGAATTTCAAATACAACACCCTTTATATCATTGCATTTTCTGAATCCAATGATACCACATTATAGTGACATTTCAAACTTCTATATTGATTTTAGTTTCATTTTTTATTTCCCATCTGAGTGTGCCATGACTATTCCGTTCAAGTCTGATGTATATACTGATATCGACAGATGTAATTCTAGAAGAAATCAAATCTTGTAAAAAAATTTGAGTTTATTGATTTATCACCAAATTTAGTTCATCAAAATGGTTTGGGGTAATAGGATCCTGTGACAGCTGGTATATCGTATATTATAAAATAAGGTATACGTTGGTATTCGCGATGTTTATGGGTCAGTTTCATCGAAGTTACAATGGGGGAGACCAATGATTTCTTAAAACGACATTATCGTGAACTTTATACTGAAAAACTACCAGTGAATCAATTTTGAATTTTTTCATTCATGCTCAGACGATGAAAAAAATAAATTCGAATTTGTCCATTTCAAAACACACAATTCCTGCGCCATTTGAAATTTTGTCAATTCTTTGGTGTGACTGGTGCGACGTCTTAGTCCCAACACGCCTATTGTCCTTGAACTGACCAATCACACTGCAACACTGCAGAATGACGACTATTGACGAGGTATCAGAGGGAGATAGCTACAGTTCGGGACTAATACGTCACGGCTCCACCATCATATTTGGCTTTTTGAAATATCGAATGAAATATGCTGATTTCAAAACGATATAGATTCGATTCCCTTCAACTTCAACTCATAATATTGATTGTACATATAACGTAAATCATGATTCGCTGATGAAATTATGTATACAATGTATTGTCACCGAAATTATGAACACCTGCCAAATTTCAAGTTAAACGGAGTTATGGAATTTTTGTTGAAATTAAAAAAAATGGCTGCTCCAAGATGGCGGACAAGATTTGGTCCGATTCCATTCAAAATTGGTGAGTAGGGGTTTTTGAGGTCGGAGATCATGATTTTTTTTGTTGAAATTTATAAATTCAAGATGGCGGCTTCCAAATAATTTTTTTGTTTTTGTATAAATGACGATAACTCCGTTGTTATCAACACAAAACTATTACTGCGACACATCATCTGTAAGAGAAAAAAAAGCTATTTGTAACTAAGTCATAGTGAGCTATGACCTACATTTGAAAAACTAAAGTTGGTGCTGATATCTCGAATTCTAGAAGAGTTGGTATAAATTTCATATTTTTTTCGAAATCTTTCGAAAAACTGCCATGAGAATGTGAAATTCCTATTTGAATATTTTCATAAATAAAGAAGTTACGGAGGAGACATGAAAATGATCAAAATCTGTTTTTTGCGTATAAAACAAAAACGAATAGATTTTATCAAAATATTTCTTCGCATTATAGTTGGAATTGACAAACTCCACATTTGGTGTTATTCAACCGACCTCGTATCTCTCACCGTTAAAAAGATACCCATGGTGAGCATGGTAAGTGGGACACACTGTATAAGCATGCATAATTTCATGGATTCCTCCCGACTGATTCTCGATATAAAGATAGTGTAAGCTTGACGTGACATTCCCTTATGAATGACACTGTACATAATAGGACGGTGTCGTCCTAATCGTTTTTGCCGTGTATACTCTTGTTATGAGAGGATTACATTGTAACGTGTTTTCCATTGCACGTCCCATATTCCTTATCCAGTAGAGCCTCCTGGATCCAGCTTCAAAGAGCCAGCATAAAGGAATTCACTCTTCCTCGATGTCGACAAAACCCTTCGAAAATCAAACCTATCATCCAATAACACATCCATTATACCTAAGCTGAATAGTATATCTGGAGATCACAAGGCACGAGAGAGGAACGGTCGACTAGTTACAATGTAAGACTCTGCTTTTGTTCGAATATATAAAAAAACGGGTCTTTTCAAAACGGATCCGGTATTGTCGAATGGCTTTGCTGAAGCTCAGCTTACTAATGGGATGCTACTCGTAGTTCTTTTCACGATGATTTTCTGGACGTTATGTTAAATAAAATGAACTGTTCCATATAACTATAGGGATTTGAGAAATCCCCAGTATTTTACTTCAACTTTTTTTTTGTTATAACATCAATTCGACGTATACAGGTTTGGTTTATGATACAAAAAATTCAAAAGTGTGTTTGTACTCGTTGAAAAAGTTAACATGTACTTTTGAACGCGTCGTTTTCGAGATATAGGGTGTTGAAAATACGAGTTTGAATATTGTTCTTTGATGAAAATTTCGAAACGGTTTGAGATAAATCAACAAAATTTCTCACAGA
This sequence comes from Phaedon cochleariae, assembly GCA_918026855.4. Lineage (NCBI taxonomy): Eukaryota > Metazoa > Arthropoda > Insecta > Coleoptera > Chrysomelidae > Phaedon > Phaedon cochleariae. Next base: position 67,196,497 of record OU896708.1, on the reverse strand, counting down.
TACCGAATATTTTACGCTATATAAGATGGAATTGAAATTACTTTATGAAGTTATTTAGTGGCAGCTAATTCTAGGTATGGTGAAGGTGAATTGAAGTTTTATTGTGTTTGTTCAGTTATCATTTTCTATCCAGCTTAGATTTCTCATATTGTTAATCCGGTTCAATTCAAAACTTTATAACGCATTGAAAAAATACAAGAGAACTATTGTATGCACAATCTATCTGTTTTCACATTTTGTACTCGGAAATGAAAAATTGAATGCACATATAAAAATTGGGGTGATTTTTTCCTTCACCACCCCCAGATTCAGCCGCCACTGAATCACAATGAAATCATTTTTATTTCATCTCAGAGCGTGAAAAGTTTAGTATCTGTGAGAATATTTGTTGATTTATCCCAAACCTTTCCGAATTTTTCATCAAAAAACACTATCCAGACTCGTATTTTCAACACCCTATATCACGAAAACGACGCGTTCAGGAGTATATGGTTCTATGAACTTTTTTTATTATTTCAATAAGTATATAACACACTTTTGAATTTTTAGTAGGTATGAAACAAGTTCCAGAATGGGGGCATATATTATATGAGAATGAGTATATCAAACTGAGATTTTATATAACCACTAGTTGCAATATATCATAATGTATAACAAGGGAGGAAAGTGCTACTTATCCTCCCGCACGCATGATAAATGCAGTTTTACCATATTTTCAAAAAGTGTCGCGCTGACAGGTCCCTATTTATTCGAAAGAAGAAACTTTAGAAAAATCCAAATGCTTTACCCACAATGCTTCTTGACGAATAACTCTCGTGTATTATTGATCAAGAGATTTTTAATAAAATCTATGTAATATTACGTTCATGATCCTGATTCGAGTAGGTAATTGAATCACTTCAATCACTATAATAAAACACAACAAAACCTCATACCAAAGTCCTCGAAATCATCGAAGTTTATTCAATAAAATGACAAATCGTCCTGTACAGCGATATATTGCCTTCCCATATCATGGATTATTTGTGACTTGTGTTAAATACCTAATGTTTCTATCGATTTTACTCGATAATGGCGTTTCGATCGACATAAAAGCAGAGTAGATATTGTTATTTTCTTTTTCATAAAGGGGTCGAAAACCTCATTTTTCCATTGTTAGGGGAATATTTCGAATTTTCATTTGATTATTCATGGAATGCTCTATTTCGAATTTTCATTTGATTATTCATGGAATGCTCTCCATTACTGCAGAATGAAGACCATTTCTTGGATAGGAAGGTGTGCTACATTTGGTTGTTATAATAATATAATTATATACATAATATAATAGGTGAAGTCAGTAAATTCCAGTACACCGAAGAATCGATTATTGTTTATCAATTATCAACATTCATTTCGTATAACATCGTTCCATACCTCTACGATAATATCGTTAATAAATATTGGATTAGTATACAGTGCGTATATGCTCTATCTACCCAACATATCGACATGGCTATTTGAAAATATTTCATGAAAAAATTTATGTCGATTTAATCAAGTAGCGATCTCTAATGATATTATTTCTGAATAAAATATGTTCGCCAAAGCACAAATCCTATATTGAATGGCGAATACACCTACTCTAATTTGTACTGATTTTATATAGGCAGCTATGACAATGACAAATCTACAAATCAGTTGATGACAGCTTCAGTTTCTACACATTGTTATAGTACCTAGTTCAAATTCAATTAAATTACGTATTATTTATTAGGTGAATATCTACTTATAAGTAGTGCAAAGTTTTCTTGATTTAAAAAAAAAATTGAATTTTCATCCGACGATGAAATGTCAGATTCTACTCCCCCAGAAATCCAGGAATTAGCAATCAAAACGACAAAAAGATTGCTTCCAGAAAAATCAAAACACAAGTATGATTTAATTTCATGCATGGAAAAAAAACAATGCGAAAAGCTTCTCCGCGGTCGTTTTAATGGCCTACATTGGATAATTGGGAAGTAAATATAAGCCAAATACTCAAATATTGTTGAATGTCAAATGAAATTCGTCAATAAAGTGTAACTCATCTTCCTACGAGCTTCTACCTATATAGTAGCGAGTATAATAGTGTATACCAATTCTAAAACTAGGTAAGTTCCAGAAATAGAAACTTGTTCTGTGTAGTATAAGAATTGTCCCTCGTTCAAACATTTTTATTTCATGTAGGTCGCCGAAAAAGTAAAGTGTAAAACTCGTGCGGAAACTGGTGATTTCATACTCGTGTGACAATATGAAAGAACTCATTTTCCGCACTAAATGTAAAATATACTATTTCTCATCATATACAAGGTGTCCCAGAACAGCGTACCATGAATTCTACAGCGTGAACTAGATGCTAACAACAACAACAAAATTCAGATGTTACTCCATGGTGTCATGGTGATATCGGTGATGCAGATTTAGTTTCAATCACAATTTTGCATGGAAGCAATTTAGCCTCTTGGCGAGAGGAGTTCTTTTTAAACTCGGCAATTTCTCCAGCCAGTCAAACTATTATGAGAGGTTTTCATCGTCGATCACGCTCATTCCGCTGGGAATCCGGGAAATTCATTTCGCGAAATCGAGTTATCACCGAAAATGCCGCGACCGTACGAGAATTTTCACCATCCACTCGATCATGCAGAGGAAATGAATATTAGACTAAACGAGGGTGCTCTCACTACCGTAGAGTACGTTCATCGTTCCGCAGATTCGGACGGAATAGTCGAATTCTAAATTACTCAGTGGCGGAGTCATGGCATTTCATATAGGAACAAGTGAACATACAACATACACATAACAAGTCGAGCTGGTTGAAGAAAAAAACAATGACTACACTACTAGGTGTTTCATTTTATTGATTTGATATACCTGTTACCAAACTGCATGAAAATCATAAAAAAGAAATCAGAAAATAATCTATCGAATACCACACGAGAGCTTAACAAATTGAAAATAATTCTACAGATCTGCCATTAGAAAAAAAGTTTTCGATCTGTCGAATTCCAGAACGGTATTGGTGAATAATTATTTCAATCACTTTTCAGTTCGATTTAGTGAACAAAACCTACTTTCGAAAAGTGAAAGAACCTTATTTTACGAATTCTCCGTAAGGTCCCGATACTCCTACAGAAAATACACAAGAAACTAGAGAACATTCCATCCATTAAACTGTAGACATTGATGGAAGTAAGATATGGTGTAATCACTGATGCGATTTTGTTTCAGGAATTTTACTCGACCTCTGGAGAACAGTGAGAGCAATGGTTCCGTCGATCTTCTAATAGATGGCGACATTGCACAATTATGATATCTGTCAGTTTTGAAATTGTCGCAGATTTTTCGAATTCAGAGTTGAATAATCCCACTGTTACATAATGTTCCGCGTACCTAAATTGCCATTTACCATTTTATTTCCACTCGTAACAGCAGCAATAGCAGCCTCACCATCTAGCGGGAAAATGTAGAATCAACGTCTCGCTCGTTGTTACGTAGAGAAATCATAGTAGGCGGTCGAGTGATTTTTTTGAAATTTTCAATACGTAATAATGGCCGAATGCGCGCACCATATCTTACTTCCATCATTCTGTAGACACTAATTAACAAAATGTTCGAATTACGCACATGTATTTTTTATGTGATAAGAGTTTCACCCCCTCCAGTCCAAAATCCTGGATGCGCCACTGTATTTCCTAAACTATGAACATCACGCTCTCTTGAACCCATTCCAGGAAATAAAGAGGAATTTATTTCGGATGGTTTCGTTCGGCATGAATGATATAACTTAATATATCGAAGACTGGAACCTTTGGCACGATAATATACTACACTGTTTTACCACTAACCAAACCGATTTTTTAACGCCTCGACACGTGTTTCGCTAACTATGTTAGCATCTTCAGGAGAAGATTAAAACTAGTAGATAGTAGTAGTAGATAGTTTTAATCTTCTCCTGAAGATGCTAACATAGGTAGCGAAACACGTGTCGAGGCGTTAAAAAATCGGTTTGGTTAGTGGTAAAATAGTGTAGTATATGATATAACTTAGTTTTACAGATTAAAGTTACTATGATTTCGTCGAGTTTAATATGTGGTTATAAACGGTTAACCACTATAGTAAATATAGTAATATCGATTGTTTAATTTTTGAATCTGTAAAAACATATCAAGTCTATTAAAAACAGAAGTTGATGAAGGATTCACGAATACATAGAGAGAAATCAATATCACCATCGCGTTGAGTTTCATCGAATGTTGCTAAGTGGTAGTATTTTCAGTTTTTGTATATCTCTATTATCTCTAATAATGAAGTGAAAAAAAAAAGAATACAAAGATGAAACAAAATAACACTAAGTCGGTCGACCACAAAGTCAATTTTCGTGATGAAACTTTGTGGTCGACCTACTTAGTGTTATTTTGTTTTTGCTTCAAAAAAATCTGGACCACTTTGAGAAGGATGGTTTCCATGACTCAAAAATAGAATATATTTCTCAAAAATTCATTTTTATATGATTTTGAAAATATTGTTTTCTCCTTCGTTTCCGAGAACTCCAAACTGTGCACCTGGAATCTATTGGATAAGTAACTTTTGAAGAGTTTCAAGCTCTGATTTCGCAAACCAATATCTTCCAGGGATTGCAAGAGCAGATCATGACTGACCGTATCGAATGCCTTCGACAAGTCTATAAATACACACAAACATGATTTTGTTGTCATTAAGTGCATTGTTCAGTTTTGTAGTCAAAGCCAAAATAAATAATTGGATAATAATGGATTCATGTCATGGCTTCGAGAAAAATATCTGAGAAATAATATAAGCTTCAACATTCTATATTTTGAATAGGTTTTTGCGATTTGAAAATATCAGAACTTTTTTATTAACTGATGAAAGGCAAAAGAAGTCCATCTATTCACTATGATGGTCCTGAACTATGAATGTCTGTAATCTGTTCATCAAAGAGTACCCAAAAAAAGGAATTGATTTGAAAATATCACTCAACGAAGCTCTTGGGAGCGCTGAACACCCTATACATTCTTCTGAAATTCAATTGTTTATTCTTATATACAGTTGATGCTTTCTGAAATTGAATTAACGGTTTCTGAAATAAATCTGGAAAAGGTCTAGAATTCTTATAAAACGAGTAAAACGACCTAATTTCCAACCTCATGACAACGCATACCTCTCGGCTTACCTCCTCCGTTTCCTGGATGTTTAATCCTCTTCTATACAATAAAGTATACATATTCCTTCTGTTCCCTATACGCGTTTCGTTCAGAATTTTGTATGAGCTCTTTAGATATATCGCAATCGAGCTTAATAATTCATAATAACATCGGGTTGAGGTTCGTGTTCGAAGAAGAGAATCCAAGCATACGCCGAGCTCCCTCTGATGACGTCACACAAAATGATAAAACGAAGAAATGGATGAATGCCCTTTTGAGACGTCTCGCTAGAGATAAAAATTAATAATGCAGAAACGACGCACGACGTATTATATGAATTTTTCAATCCGATGTAGGTATAAAGGTATGGATGTAATGAATTCCTCATTTCGAAGGGAATATCTGCGATGATGGAAAGTATCGCGTGCCTGGATATTTGATTCTTGAATCGTCGACCCAGAAGAGGTATATAAAACTGGCATAGTCGTTTTGGCACAATTGAATGGAAATCGTCTAGTATATTTAATAACTATTCATTTTTCAACACCAACTCGATTTTTTTCACTCAAGCGGTTAGCGGTGTACCGCAGCTTAACCTGAAGTCACCCAAATGAAAAGTAGTTTGAAAAACTTAGAGAAGACGCTTTCATACCGGCTGAATTCATGTCGACTTGATTTTTGTTTTTGGCTAGGCTACGCTTAGTCGGCGGTCTTAGGACTGCTGGCTGGAGACTGCCCTGCACTGATGAGAGTCAAAGAGCTCGAAACCGGTCTGTAGGTGTCTAGCGTGGCCTGGCTAAATCGAAATCAATAGGCATTCGGGAAAGAACCACTTGTATCATTATTCGTTTAAACGAGTCGATGCATGGATTTCGGGAGGATGTAATTCAACGTTCTGCGTGGCATTAGGCAGGAAAGTAGTTGTTTTTTTCCCGAAATCTACCATGGTTGTTCATTTTATGAACATTGTGTGGAAATTACTTTGAGCTTTATATATTCTCACAGTTCTTGTCCTGGGGTGATTATAAATATATATAATATTCATGCACAAATAGATTCAGTCATATCGTAGAAAATGGAAAAGCAAAAATTAATAAAAATGATAAATGGGCTTCGTATTTATTCAACCATGTTCACTGAATACATTCCCCTTTTTCATTAATACAATGGACTTTTCGAAATTAATTTTGACTTTGATTGATTTCCATAGCTTTCCAAATGTTATCTTCCATGTTTCAGGTGTTCCATACATCTGATCAGGGTCGGATTCAGTGTAGGAGCGTGATATTCGAAAATAACAGAATAACAGAAGAATATCTTTTTATTAATTTCTCAATTGTATTTTCATCAAAATCAATGAAACGTTATTGATCTGTTGAAATAAATATGGAGCTTCTTCTAGTGCAATTAGTTTCGAAATAATATTTCCAGTGGCGTCACACCACCGGATTTTCTGAGTTCCATATTATTATTAGATTGAACAATTGAAATAACAACGTTTTTATCCTTTGTGTGATTTTCGTATCTAGCTTAGTTTTTGAGAAAACAATAAAAATTCGATTTGACTCCAAATTTTAATGTAGGTGTTTTCAAGACTTCCATTGAGATAACTCAATAACCCCAAGTAGAATAATTTCGAAATTTTGGGGCTTTCTCAGTCTCCATCCATACTGCATTTTGACACCGTGAAAGCTCATATACAGGGGGGTATATACATGAAGCTCTCGCGATGAGACCATTTGACCACCCCTGATATATAAAGTAACCCGATTTGTGTTTCTTCTAAGGAGAAGGTACGGTCCTGACACATCCCCCTCTCCTCTGCATCAATTTCGCTCGAAAAATTTGCATCAAGATCGTGAGATTCTGGCCGTGTGGAGCGTCATCAGAGTGCTTTCCGAGGAAAAAGGACATACATAATTAAAAGGCACCAGATGTAGTCGGCCTGCTCCCCTCACCCCTACGAAGCTCCCCACTATGCCCTCTGACACCTCCTAAACGGTTGTACAGGCTGTCCCATATTTGATGTTCTCACGGGATATCTCACTTATTTTCAAAGATGAAGATTTGCGGTTTTCACGAACGTTGGCTACTTTTTCATGAAACTCACTATATCCCACGAAAAGGGATATCCTGTAATGTTCAGAGAACATCGTGAGAATAAAGGTAAATAAGGTAGGAATTGGTGTTCATCTCGAATTTCTGGAGTTTATATGCCTCGGGGAACACCTTCCTTGGCAATGTGTTCCAGAGCCTCGGTGTTCGTTGGATGAACGAGTCTTTGGAAAGAGATGTTCTGCAGGTGTCCCAAGTGACCACGAAGGGGTGCGAAGCGTCAACTCACCGGGTTAAACTCGCGAGGACTGCCAAGGGAGGATCAATTGTTGATATTTCAGAAGAGCATCGTCCATGAAAATATCTATAAAATAGAGCCAGATCGCCAACTTTTCTACGGTGTTCCAGAGAAGTGAGTGAGTTTGTGAGCGAGGCATCATCCACGAGACGAATTGACCTTTTTTGGACAGAATCCAACAGTTTCATCAGTATGTTGGGTGCTTCACTCCAAATATGGGAACAGTATTCCAGACCAGGTCAGGTGGGATTTGTGCCTTATAGATCATAAGCAGCTGACTGGAAGTGAAATAGCTCCTGGCCCTAAATAGAAAACCAAGTTTTTGGGATGCACTTCTAGCAATTGATCTCACGTGATTTTACCAACAAAGGTTATTGCTCATAGTAATACCAGGCATCGAAATGGATGTCTTCAAAGGTATGGTTACTCCTGACAAGCTTATGTTGGGCACAGTGAGATCGGCTTTTCTAGAGAAAAGGCATGCTTGTGTTTTGTTTGCATTAAAAACTATACCAAGTTATTGGGTCCCCTAGGAACTATAGGAGTGTTGCCTAGCATGTTTGGGTCATAATTGAAACGTCAACCCAAGAGCTAATTTTGATATTAAAATGGACGACTTTTGTGTCGAAAAAAAGAGATCTTGTCATTTCAGATAGCTTTGTCACTGCTATTTTAGAAAGGCCTTCCAGTTGTTTCATTAATAGAAGCTTGCAAATCTACAACTTGATCGGAAGTTATCGAAGTAGAAGTATCATGAAAAAGTCGATGATTTCATCAAAATCTTCCCAACAGTGTACTATAACTTTGAACTAAAAAAAATATACATGCCGAAAATGCCAAAACTATTTATGAAGATGTATTGATGTAACTTATATAGGGCTTACATCATTAACATTCATATACTTGTATGGTTATAGAAACAACTTGTCTCGCGGTCTCGAAATCAACACTCACAGCGACCTGCATCATTATAATTATCATATATATCTATAATTGCCTTCGTTATCATCAAATAAATTTACTGAATCTGAATCCGATGAAATGAAATTCGGTCTAATCTCAATCTCATCTGATGAAAACATATCTAATTGAAGGCCAGAAATAGCTATGAAAGGGTAACAAGGGATATTCTCTTCTGATTATTCAATCTAACGAACGAACTGTTCCTAGGATTTGAATAATGTTAATTATGTTTGTGAATCACCTCATCGGTAAACGGGTGAATGCCAATTTCCACTTATACAATGTCACAAAAGCTTATAGATCATTTCACACCTCCAGGATCAATCGAATTCGGCATTATCATGTCATTGGTTTCGGATCGACCATTTGGTATTGTTTTGGCATATAGCCAGGAAAGAATTCAATGTTCGTCGTGACATATAGTCAGGAAAGTAGTTGTTTTCTGTTGTATATGCCCGCTATGCGGTTGAATTATTTCAACTGTCAATACTGACACTCTTTGAAATGATTATGCAACAAGCTATCGATGTATAACCCGAACATTTTGAAGTACTTATAGTATTACTACTGAAAATTCCTTCGGCAAACCCCTTTAAGTATCTCTAAAACAGAAAACATCGATCTTCTCATCGTAACAAGACTACCCAAACGAGCGGTGAAGAAAAGGCTGAATGGATTTCGGATTTTAATAAAGAGCAAACAGTTTCGCGATCGGGCGAATGTATATCCTAGTTGCTTTCATGAAATTTAATTAAAATTTTCAATGGAGTCCGCATCATCGCGTTGTGGTTTTTATTCCTTCGCAATGTACACGGAAAATACATTAATGATATTATTCGGTGTATGTATTTATAACAAAAGAGATCTCCTTTTCGATAGAGACTGCTGAAACCGAACAATAAAAACGCCAACTTACCTTCGGGTTATATTCTATTGAATAATCCAACTTGGTTTTCGAGAGGAATCTTGAGGCGTATTTTCGAATAATGATGAAAATTTAAATCTAAATAACGTTCCTGATCTTAATCATATTGAAAGAATAATTATTTATCAAACAATTCTCTAAAGAAATACCTATAGGCAGTTGAAAAGTGTTTTCGTAAATTCCTTTCAAAATATATTTCTATTCACCAAATTTAGCACCTTCATCGGAAGTTTCAATGTCCACGGAAAAAAAGGAATTGTTTAATAAAGCAAAATTCAATTGAATGAGGCAAATAAAAGTGTCATATATGCACGACAAAATATAATCTTGAAACGAGTAGATCTATATCTTGTTTCAGAACGAATTTGAAGTTTTAATTGAGTAAATATGTCTTGCATGATCTTATTCAATCAAGCACATCCATTAATTATTTATGAAGAGATATTGGCTCAAACAATCATTTTGTTTGTTTCAAAATGACAAGATATTTATTCAATCAAATTTTTAGTTGATTCAATGAAATATTTGGTTGATTCAAAAAAATATTTGGTTGATTCAATGAATTATTTGGTTAATTCAATGAAATATTCGGTTAATTCAATGGAATATTTGGCTTATTCAATGGAATATTTGGTTGATTCAATGAAATATTTCGTTGATTCAAGGGAAACTGTGTATTTTCATTCGACAAATGTTTTGTTGAACCAAATTCAGTATTGATTCGGGAGTTTTCTGAAATTTCACATCAATAGAATAAACTAAACTAGGGAAATAGTCGACTTCCAACATAGATCTCCAGTATTTACTTCTCTTCAGCTGATGTAAAACTATTTCGGATTGCTAATCATCCTAAGTTTGATTTCTCCACTTACTTCAGCTGATATTTCAAACACGAAGAATCAGGCTTCACGAATATAATGAATTCGAGGCAGACATAGACGAGGCGAAATGATCGCCATCTAGAGGCGAAAATTTAACTTGATATAGAATGAACAAAATATTTCATTGATATTACATATTTCTTTGCTCTATTCAAGCAAATGATCCGTTCGAAACGAGTTCATTGCTACATCGGAATAAGAAAACTTGTACGAAATGCTTATAGTTGAATCAACACCGACATTATTTCGGAACGACATAATTTGTTTTTGAGACAACTATATATTTCGTTGATGGAATTGATATTATGCTGTTGATTCAATAGGGTATACGCGTGTGAAAATTTTACACTGGAATATATTTTTGTTCCATTACTCATATGTATAGATGTCGAATTATACATCCGAAAAACATTATTAAGCACCGAACATTGAATAATTTCTGATTGAAAATCATAATATTTGCAACTTTCCGACCAACAGCCGAACTGCAGCGATGATTTCCGACTGGATGTGGCTGTTTTTATTTGTCATGTCAAACATTCATGCCCGAAAGATTGAAGATAATAAAAGAAGAGAAAGTGAGGTTATGATTATCTGAGCTTGTAGTTTCTATAATCTATCTCAATTATATGATCTCAATATTCTGAATAATAATAACTGAATAATAAGCAAATATCTACAATAAGAATGATCAAACAGGGCTTCTTTTTGCATGTTGTTTCAAATATATATTACCACCTATCAATTCATATTTCATATAGTTTTCCATATCTTCCTCAAGCTGAAAACGAAATCACATATTATATTATTCTCCTAATAACATGAGGAACATAATCATTGATATATAATAAGTTTCACTAGGACATACTTGAACGTATACTCACTTCGAAATGGTCTTCATAAACAAATCCTCTGGTTTTCTCGGATAAATCATTTCTATTTATGGCTTGCAACCATAATTTTCTTTTCTCTTTATTTTTATCACTCGATCCCACTGGCAATGAAAGGAATATTTTTCCTGGTGATACTTTTGTTGATGAAAGGCATTGCGGCACTAAAGAGTATTTGGTATAAACATTATCATTTTCCATTTTCAAATTTCAAATTTCTGGCGTTTTAAACTGTTTTCTCCTCCTACCTTTTCTTCTTCTTTTTTTTTTTCAATCTGAATCACTGAATCTTGTCATTCTGTCGCGCTAGTCTCTGGCTGTGCGGCCTAATACTATGACGTCATAATATTAGTGATGGCCACTAACCCGTTTTCCTGTGACTCCATATTCAGCCTCATTTAGATGACATTTTTTAGAGTCTCAAGCAAATTTGAGATTAATGAATGATATCCAATGTTATTATAAGGAAGAAGGAATATAATTTCGATTAAACAAAAAATCATGCGTATTCCTTATTAGACATTCTTGATTTGAACAAGCTACTTCCATGAAATATTCTTGTATTTGTTTGATTCAACAAAAAATTGCTCAGTCCAACAAAAATAATTCAAGCATAAATAATTTGTTGATGCAACATATATCCTTTTTTTCCGTGTTGTAGCTTCTACCGCCTCGGATAGGTACGTTGGCCTTCATCTCATGAAGGCGAAGGCGCACATCTCTTCTTGGAGGAAATCTTGTTTTATATTCCCTGGAAAGGTTTCTTCTCCTATTGACAACTTGTCAAAACCTTTTCATCCTCTTTTTCCTCTGCTTTCCATGACAACCAACTGTTGTTCAACATCACCGCAAATACAGGGCATTATCGAAAGCAAATGAACAACCTCGAACATTTAACAATAATAGAAATGAAATAATCGATGAACTAGTGAATGAACGAGGAAATAGTAGTAATATTGGATACGAATGACGATAATTCAGTCACCTTCAAAAAGATGATCCACCAAAAGTTCAACATTTTACAAGAACTTGCGAATAAAGAATTATACGAATCTGAAAAATGTTGTTCGTTACTCATCCTGAAACGCCCTCCACATGACTCGCAGCATCTCTTTCAGTAAACTAGCTCTGTAGTTCACGAATATAAATGATCTAACAGACGTTCTTTGTTGTCGGATGATTTAGCAAAAAAGAAATCATGGTTATTCTCCCAAGGGCTTCTTCCAGAGTCATGCCAGGCATTTATTTGGTTATATAATAACGATCTCGACTCTCCTAATTTTAATATTTTCTTTCCCACTTTCTGAACGCATTAATCACATCAAAGTGTATAAGTGAAAACACCTGTGTTAAATTCAGCCTAAAATTTTCTCCGTTCTCGCAGTAGGTAAATCATGTTCCCCTATTTCAGGAAGATGACGTCATCTAGAAAGCCCGATCGTCGAAATATCATTTAATCTCGCGAACAATATGGCTCATTTAATTTGACAGGTGATATAGACTGTTTTGTTCTTTATTTGTCGCGGGGCTAGAGAGGACCGAAGAAAGAGGAGTGAGTGCATGGAGAGACTGGGATCAGTGGGATTGGGGGTTCCTCCCATTGGGGGACAGGAGTTTCCTTGATGAAGGGAGTAAGACGAGACTCGGCCGGACTCAGGGAAAGTTGGGGCCCAATATACTTTTCTCAGAAAGAATATTCTCAAATGAATTATGAACATGAAAAAATGGATATGAGATACAGGATGTTGAAGTTGGAAGTATTAATTGTTTTCATTTCTATCCCCTCTCCCTGTATATAAGCTTTCATGGTGCCTAAATTCAGTATGGTTGGAGACTGAGGAACCCCCAAAAATTCAAAATGATAGAATTAAATAGTTCCATCAAATAAAAATATGATACTCAAAAATCATCAACATATATAATTGTTTTGAAGATGTTCATAATGTTATAATACGTTTTTCATGTAAGTACCTTCAATTGTTGTTCAAGATATACAATCATATATCTAGCATTGTAATCTTTTGTACTCGCTTTTGTAGGACTACTTTTACCTCTTCGTCTTATGATGAACAGTTTTGATGTTCGAAACTTGTCGCCCAAATTCCTTATACGAAATTAAATTTTGTGGATTGATTTTGTGTTTGTCTCATACAACTTTGAATACATTGTTAACAGCTATATCAACGTACAGTCAGATGCAAAAGAAATGTCGCGCATGGACGGTGATGGGACCTCTAGTCACTGCTGCAATAAGACCGCTAGCACCATCCATTCGCGACATGTTTTTTGCATTCGACTGTACATACAATGAGAGTTTCTTTAGAAACCATCAAGATGATATGTATACTCTATACTAATATTATGAAGGAGAAAGATTTGTTCATTTGTTTGTTCTTTTGTTTGTTTGTTTGCTTGCTTGTTTGTTTATTTGCTTGCTTCTTTGTTTGTTTGCTTGTTTATCAGTTCGTTTGTTTGTTTTGGATAGGCTCCGAAACTACTGGACCGATTCGAAAACTTCTTTTACCATTGAAAGCCGACATTATTCCTGATGAACATAGGCTACTTTTTACCGCGGAAAAATGCTTCATTCCTACGGAAAAACCGGTAATAGGACAACAGGTAGTAAGAATTATCCTTCCGTACTTAGATTAGATTAGATTAGATTTGGAATGGGACCTTCGGGCTATCTGCCTCCACACTGCGACCTTTTCAGATCTATTGTGTCTGCCCTCAAAATCGATTAGAGTTCTTCGGCTAGCCCCGCCTTCTCTATGAGACTCCATAGGCTAGCTTTCAGATCTCCTGTGTATCTCTGGGCTCCTGGTTTTTCCTCACCCAGCGTAAGGAACCTTAGTCTTGACAACCCCTTACAGTGGCAAAGTATGTGTACTGCTGTTTCTTCCTCTTCTTGACAGAACCTGCACAGCAGTTCTCCAGTCAGACCTATCGTACTCATGTGTTTGTTGAGCCTACTAGTATTCTAGTTGAACTTCGTTTCTGGCTTAGTAGATATTCTGTGAATGTTGGCGATGGTTTTTCAATAAACTCTTTTGCCTGTCTCATTGCTGGCGAGTTGTTCCACCATTCTTGAGATTTGGTTTGCATCCATGATTTGATACTAGTCTTTTGTATAGCTTTCGCAATACCACAGAAGGGTTCTGGGCCATTAAGAGCTTTGTTTGCTCCTGCTCGGGCAAGTGAGTCTGCCTCTTCATTGCCCTCGTACCCTGTATGTGCTGGTACCCAGAGTCAATCTGTTCTGACTGCCCAGTGCATTTAGGGTTTCTAAGCAGTCCCATACTAGTTTTGAGTTAACTTGCATAGAGTTGACTGCTTTGATTGCCGCCTGGCTATCTGAATAGATTGCAATGGTTTTGCCTTTAAACTCTTGCCTTATCAATTCTTTCACGCAATGATGTATTGCAATAATCTTCTTCACATAACTTATGAACGGCTGAACCGATTGGGTTGATATTTTATATGGATATTTCGATGGTTTCCTGGATGATGGACACGGTAGGTGGCGCTGCTGTCGGTACGTCAACTACTAAACAGCTTAACCGATTGGGTTGAAATGTTGTATTGTAACAAGCCCACCTTATTTAGAAAATAAGTGTTAGAATAGGTTTAGAGATTAAGATATTTCGGAATTTATACAGTGAAAAGGGATTATATAGTGAGCATTGTTGAAGTGCGTTGATGTTTCGAGAATCGGACGTTAGTGACGTTCCTGGAATACGCGCCAGAATGAACCAATGGGATGGGGTAGCTAAGCTTCACCGGCGTCAAAGGCGCGGGGAAAGATAGAAAGAGCTAGAGGATGTTAAAGAGGTCAGAGGTGATTGGGATTTGGTGCGGAGCACATCGCTTCCGTATCTAGATTGCGTATACCTACGCACAGCTCGTAATCTTTCGCCATCTCTTGTGGAGATGTACTTAAAAAGTGCTATTGTAACAGGTCAACAGTAGTGGAGTATATACAAAGTATTTACTTGATACCCTCAGAGCTTTAACGAGTGGTATGACACCTTTTTCATAATTTGAGCTTGTTAACTCACGAACCCTTTGAGATATACGGAGTCCAGTTCAGTATGTGCATTTCCATGGTTTCACAAACTCAGAGACTCAGAACGACTGCAACAAATGACTTATTTTGGGTACACCAACCGTGAAAGCTAGTGTGAGATAAAATAATTGAATGAATGAAGCATTCAATAAATGGTGCCCAATTCAACCCCCTCTCCCCATATTTAGGGCTGCGATTGCGCCTACCCTGCCTGTCTATCATCTCATCCACGCCTTTGTTTATGCATCTAGCATTTGTCTTGTTATCTGGTGGTTTTCCTGGAGCCTGTTCGTCTGAGATGTCGGTACGGAGCTCAAAAGATTTCCTTGAGAAGGGTGAGCGCATACGTATACAGTTTTTCTTTCCGTGACGCTTGAGGGTGGAGGGTCGCTCCACACTGATGTGGCGTACGTCGGATGACAGGTGGAGGGTTAGAATTCTATTATTTCTTGCACGGAAATGAAACGCGAATTATTTACTCTAATAATAGAGATATCAGATATACCTACATATATACATATCTATTCATGTTGAAGTGTTAGCAAGGGAAAATCATAATATTGTCATCAAGGCAATTGTACATCATCAGTAGGTACGTAAATTTCATGATATACAGGGTGAGTCGGGAGGAACGCACCAAACTCCAGGTGTGCAGTAAGCTTCTTCTTATGTTTTCATAGGTATGTCGATAGATGACTTTGTTTTGTTGCTTGATTGGCGATGTTTCAATTTCAATTAATGTCCAGTATAGATAGATAGGTAGATAATACTTATCTTTTCATATCAAGTTATCAATCAAAACCGATAGCAGGCAAGTAATAATTTTTTAAAACGATTATTTTCTGTTGATATTTACCAATTTAAGTCGAAAAATGTCAAGCTATTATGAGATTATTTCTACAACACCATAATCCTTGAAAGAGCAAATATGGCAGCAAATGAATTGCTACCTGTAAAATCTCGTGGAAGACGAAACGAAATCGATTACAAGAAATTCATTCATTTTCGGAAAATATTCTGTTATATTCAACATTCGAATGTGTTTTTTGTCAAAGTTGTTATGATATAAAAAACGGATCTATTTAGTTAAAATTGAGGAAAATGGTTCGTTATGCAATTTACCAATGAACAGATACAAGAATAATTATAATATGTACCTTTTTATGCAGTAAGCTTGAAGTGACGGAACGTATTCCATATTCTACTATTCTGAAAGAAGTATAGTGTAGTCGTAGAAGAAGTATTGTATATTCCTCGAGTTGTAAAGCAATTACGCTACGCGGCATCGTGTGTAACTCTCTCCACTTTTTTTATTGCTTGGAGTGCACGAAAGGAAATCCCTATAATGTTCGTGCGTAAATTGCGTTTTACAACTCTTTTTATGTAATATACTATACTCATGGGTTCCTTCATTATCATTACTGTTGAGAGTTCGTAATATCAACAAAATCATTGATTAACCAGATACTGAAATTCATTATTTTTCAACAATTTTTGATGAAGTAACGTCCAAATCGGACAAGTCGTTTTGACGAAAATGCATGTATCTCTAACTTTTGGATACTTTGTGATGGTGCGTTTTTTTTTTGGGAAAGTGTATATCCCTGCTCTCTAGATTGAAATTATTGCATCAAATATTGATAGTCTGAAGCCACGTACCACATGTTGTTATCCGAATTTAAAATCAATATTTTACTTTCAGCTTAATGACATCATTTTCTTATAGGTACCTATATACTATGCGTTGATTGGGACAAACTCATTAACCCGAATTAAAAAGACAATATTTGAATTATTGATACGTAGGAAGAAACGACATCAATATCATAAAAAAGAGGTTGTAGTCAAATCACGCTATGTATATTTGTACTGCTTAATTGATAATGATGTATATTTATTGTTTGTTCCATGAACACCAGAGTATATAAGTTAATATATGCCACATACCGTTGAACAACATTGTAAATACAGGGTACGAATGGCTACCGATATTGCATGTTGCAAGGCTAATATTTGCTTTAATAAGGGGATAAATTTGAAAGAAATGTCAATTGATTTATAATCGATCATTATTTCAAAGCCTTCATGTGTGAAAACATGTTGTGGTTGCATAAGTAATAAGAAACACCTGATTAGTCCGTAGTCCGTTTCACCTTATGTTCAAATTTTGGTGCCATCTTACTCTCGAACACTAGATAACTGCACAATTCACTAGAGGTTGCCCCCAAGGAGGGGTACTGTCTCCTCTTTTATGGTCTATAGTTGTCGACAACCTACTCAACAAACTAAGCACCGTAGGCTTCGATATTCAAGGCTATGCCTATGACATCGTCATTACAATAAGAGGCAAGCATGATAGGATTTTATCAAACCTATAATGCAGACTGCACTCAACATGCTGAAAGACTGGTGCTTTCAGGAGGGCTTGAATGTTAAGCCAAACAAAACAGTCATCGTTTCATTCACCAAAAAAAGAAAGATCAATTTAAAGGAACCCATAATAGATGGGACACCTATCAACTTCTCCGAAAGGTCAATTATCTAGGAGTAATCGTATATTCGCGAAAATCACGAAGTGTGCGGCCTCTGGTGGCTAACTGTACAAGTCTTGCGAGTATGAACAACAAATATGGCGACCATTGTTTTGAATTTCATAAATATGCATTTTATTGGAAAATAATTTATTTGTTGAAGTGCATATTCCAGAGCCTCATTTCTTCCTGATGAAAAAACTCGAATTATTGCATGAACTTTTATTGTTTACAATGAGGAAACCAGTACCTACCTTATAATATACATACATATAATATACATTTTCTGAAGCACAATTAGAATCATTGGGTATAAATGTTGGTTGCAATGATTCGATCTTGAGAATAACCTCAAGTCCTCAATTGTTGGAGATCCTTGTTTATGTAAATCGATGATATTGCATTCTGAGCAGCCTCTCCAACCATATCTTCTTTTCCAACCCCTTCACTAGAATTCCATCTCCTTCATAAAAGCTAGTGATATTTCTTGATGAATTCAATTATTTCTTCATACCTATACCATATTGTTGTAATAGCTGATTGCTTGTATGGTTCCATTCCAGTCCATGCAAGTGTTGAGTAGACCATTCCGATCATTCCATATGTTTGAAAACTGTGGGATTGTAGTGTGATATCAATGATGAAAACCACCATTGTCCACATCAAAATGGCAATTTCTCTGCACAAAAAGTAATTTTTCCCATACTGGAAACCTTGTAGGTATTTCAAGAAGTCAACTTATTATTCACTATTTTGCAAAATGATTTGGAAATAACCAATTTGCAATGAGTGCATACGGCAATGTTTTTGTTGTTCATACTCAGTTAGAAATTTGACGTTGATTTGACGTTTAATAGAGCCATCTATTGGTTCGTGATTTTCGCGAATAGACAAGAAACTCACGTGGAACTAACCCTTGACCAAAATCGTTAATAGGACAATTTCAGGTCTCTGGATATGCCGAAGGATGTTTGGTCTACTGGTCTTACCTCACGGAGGTCAGACCTATGGTCGCTTCTCTAGTGTGGTGGACCAAATGTAAGGAAAAAAACAGCACAACTTGAGCTGCAAAAAATCCAGAGACTCGCGTGTCTTGGGATCACAGGGGCTATGCGTACGTGCCCTACTGCAGCAATGGAAGCTATGCTTGATCTACTACCCTTGTATATTTTCATCAAGATAACTGCATCTCTCAGCGCATACAGACTGGATTCCACTGAATTGACTAGACCAGGTGATGACACTGGTCACATGGTCATTCTACGAGAAGTACAAATGGAATTAGCAACCAAGTCATCGGACTTAATGCCAGCCAAGCTCAGTTTCGATCCTGCCTAAGTGGTTATAAAAAGTCGCCTGAGCCTCAGCTGGACAAAGGGTCCCTAACCTAACCGATGGTTCAGAAATCGAAGAAGGTTTAGGCACGGGTGTATATAGTCTCGGATGTAGCCTCAGGTCACTCCTCCACTATCTTTCAGGCTGAAATACATGCCATAAACCTCTGCGCCCAAAGATGTCTGAGCAAAGGTCTGAGGGGTTTCAACATATATATCTGCTCAGACAGCCAAGTCGCACTAGGAGCCCTAAAATCATTTGTTTTCATCTCAAAGGTACTGGAACTGCTATGAAACACTCACTGGGAAAGGATAACAATGTCACACTTCCAAGTTCCAGGGCATGAAGGAATCAAAGGAAATGAAGCAGCTGATCGCTACGCAAAGAAATGTGCAGAATTTGCACTCTTAGTTCCTGAACCTTTTTGTGGGACAAGAAAATGTCACCTGAAGGCAGAGCTCAGGAAATTGGAAGAAATTGAAACCACTTCAAGAAAATGGGTTTGGCGGAGACTGACACTTGCCGCTTTTACAACAATGCGACCGAAACCGCGGAACATCTATGCTTTACTCATGTGAAATATTAGTCCGCCAAATTCTAAATCACCTAAAATAGGTCTATCTCTCTCCTGCTGAGGTGAAAAATTCAACTGTCAGGAAAATTCTAGGCTTCATGAGAAGTCTAGGGTTAAAGAACCAAAACCAGATAAGGGTAATCACAATAGATCTTCTAGGTCGCAGCCTATACAACCAAGTATACAACCCATCTACAATCTACAACTCTCGAACACAATAACAATCACGACATGAAAATATTGTTTCTCCTGAAAACAACAGCAGTGAT
Source organism: Phaedon cochleariae (assembly GCA_918026855.4). Taxonomy (NCBI): domain Eukaryota; kingdom Metazoa; phylum Arthropoda; class Insecta; order Coleoptera; family Chrysomelidae; genus Phaedon; species Phaedon cochleariae. The sequence goes on along the minus strand of OU896708.1, from coordinate 67,176,527 downwards.
TGGAGAAACAGCTTCAAGTTTCGCAGCTTTCTGTATAAACATCATGCGTACGATAATATGTTTGGACCTCGGATTGGATACAATTCTCTTTGTTAAAATTCTTCATTTTTCTAGAGAAAACTGGCTTTGTAATTGAAGAGCCTAATTTCATGTAATATAGCTTTTTTATTAGTGTATAATATGAATAAACGAACCATAGATTAACGGGGTTAATCTATGAACGAACATAAGCATAACATAGCTAACGCCTGATATTGTTTCATTGTGTAATATAATACGGATCAAAAACATTATGTCAATGTCGAAATTATATTGTCATTGATTGATTCATTTCTTTTTTGCAGGTGAGTCATGAGTCAATGTTATTCAGCATTATCAAGGATGCATTATGATGATGGTGTTACACAGAATTTCGGTAAGTAGTTTATTGGATTTTGGGGTGCAATCGAAGGTGCAACTATCTTTGCACAGGCCAGTGGCGTCCGTATGGGATGTATACTGGAGATTAAAAAAAATATATATTGTACGATCTTGCTTCTTCCGAAAATTCAAATAATTCTTTAAATCCTCTTTCATCTTACAATAATTTGAACCCTTGAATTTTTTTCGTCCGACATCGTTTTCGCTTAAAAAAATTTAAACCGTTTTCATGCATTGTGGCATAACGAAATTATTTTGAATCAGTAGGCTTATGCCTATTTTGTATTTAAAATAATGACATTTGTACGATTACGTTGCAGTCTTTTTTGTATTCATAGACGTGACAGTCTCTCACATTGTGAAAGTTTCTTTTATCATTGAAAAGAAAAATACAATTAACACCCTTATAGCACAAAAATTGAAAAGTTCATATGAACTTTCCTTATTAATGAGCTTATAGGTACCATATCCCAAATATTCAGCCATTTAATTGAGTTACACCCTGTATATAGCTGAAACAATCGAGCAACTTTCATGTGTTGCTCCGCATTACTCCAATTAACAGGATAATTCTAACAATTATATCACATCGTGTGCCAAGCGAAGAGTAACATTTCACCGTATCACGGATTTTTTTTCACCAATTATATTTATAAATTAGCAATCATGGTCGAGCAGCGGTGGAATTCCGGGAATTAAATTTCACAACAATTATCATCCTATTTCGTGATTAAAAGTAGAGTGCTTCGGCTAATTGCAAATATTTTTAATAAATCCGTGTTATGCGGTTTGTTTTCTGTGACTTTTGCATCTGGGTCAAAAAAATTATCAAATTCCGAAGTTATAAGGGGATGGAAATGAAGCAATTTCGAACATACCTATATGTTGAACATACATCTTCAATGAAAATCTAGAATTGATAATTTAACGATGAAATGAAATTGGTGAAGTTATTTACATTTCAAATAACCATATACAAGTATACAGTGTATTTCATTATCAATCGGAAATATTTCATTTATAAATAGAATCCTGAGCTCGAAACAAGAAAAGCTATGCGCAACCCAAATCACCTCGATAAAAATGTACTGGAATGTATTCGGTAGTAAATACGAAACGTCCCTTGGTAATAATATTCTTCACAACCAAGGTGTAGGGTAAAATACGGATAGATGCCGCACTTTTTGTAAAAAAAATTTAAAAACTCGAGTAACAAAAAATATGTACTCTCCCCCCCAGGTACGGAGAGATGCCTACAGCCATGCGGAGAGATGCCCAATGTTAATTCCCATAAGGGAGAGATGCCGCAATTTATTGTTGTAGTTCTGCACGTTTGCATGGGTTGCATCTAATGCAGAATATCCAATCTACTGTCCTGGAGGTTTTACTGTGATCCTCAAAACATTCCACGCAAAAAAATTGTTTGTCAGTATCTTGCTTGGCTGATTCAGGATTTTGGTTTTCCTTCAAATCGGATAAGGAAATCTCATCTTCGCTGTCGGATGTGAAGTTATGTTCTATGATCGGTAAAATATAAAATTATGCTATTTTATTATTGAAACTTTTGTGGCATCTATCCGTATCAATATCCCAATACTATTAACAACATACAAAAAATATCAAGCAATAAAAGTACAACTTAGCAACTTTATTCCCACAATTCAAGTTAAACACTTGCTCAATCGAAGCATCCACCGAATGCAAAACAATAATGGCCGAATAGCTCTTCCATCCCGCCGAGAGTTGTTGTCAGGTGTACAATAGTGTACATAGTTTTCGCGTCACGTGGTCTGCGGCATCTATCCGTACTTTACCCTATATATTAAATTTTTTTCACCACTATCAATATATTTCAATCATTATAGTTCTGTGAAACTGAAATGTGGACTTATGTCACTATGGAAACACTTCCTTTCAGTTCTAATTAAAATCTAGTCACCATGACAGCATATTATGATTGATAAATACCTACTAGATTCGAGTGCGATTCCTGTGAATATCGCATCATATAACAGTGAATTCAGGTTAATTTTAACAGAGGTGGCTAGTGCGGTTCATAAAATGACGAAAACTACCTTGGTAGTAAAAACGCCTTCAGAAGGAGTAAATAATGGTAGGTTCTATTTTTAGTAGTGAAAAAAAATTATATTCTTTTTTGGTATATTCAACAGTAAAAAACTACTTTTAATTTATCAACAAAAACAACATACCATCATAATTTTCGAATTTTTAATCAAAACATCCTGTAAATCAAATAGGAGACACATTTTATCTAAATAGGTGATTTGGGTTAAATCTCGATATCGATCTGTAAAATAAGCGAAATAAATGCAAAACTAAGAGTATACAGGCATATTCATACGAATATTTCGAATCAATCAAAGCATATTTTGCAAACGAATGGAATGGTTCTGATCAGGAATCTCGGGGCTTTCGGTATTTATTGATTCCGTATATTCCTATATAGTTTCCTGTTTGCACAGAATACTCGACCTTTTGTACCTCCTCCATGAAAAATGTTCTTTTATTCTCGTACTTGAATGATATATAATTGTGGCCGGCAGCTATGAGTAGTCCTGAGCTCAATTAAAATCCTGTACCAATTAGCGAGTGAGTTTCATTTACTAGAGAAAAAGTAAATGGAAATACTTATACTTGAAAAGAAGGTAGACCTCAACCTTGCTCATGAATTTTCCAGCTTTTCAAAGGATAAATTAGCCTGATGTTCAGTGTATATTTTTTCTTCCTTTTTATATTAGCTTTAGCTAGGAAAGTAATTGTATTCTTCAAGGTAGATATTATGGAAAGGCATCCTATACATTTCATCTGATAGCTGGTAAACCAAGAAGAATTTTACAAAAATACAAGGTATAGGTGAATGTCAGTTGAGACTATAGTAATAATTATCCTTACCTAGTATAGCTTCCTATAGTAAACTTATATTGATTTTTTTTCGGCATACGAGACAATATGGAGCGATAAAGCTGACATTTTTGCAACGAAAATATTGAATATTTCAATATTGTTGATACTTTAGATTTCAGATTGTGTAGTACTGTCGATAATTAATACAATCTCTACAATTTTTTTCAGTGCACCACTGACCAGATTTCATTACATTACATTATGTTGATATTCCTTATTGAATTCTTGCAGTTAGACTTCTCCTCCTTGGGAAATTGATTTCATCAATAGTTTACATTATTTGGCATCATCAGTATCTTCTTTGATATTGAAGTATAGAATATTTTAACATACCGTGAGGAATTATTTTCCAAATACTTTTCACTAGTACACGGAAAAAAAGGATCTGTTGCATCAATAAATTATTCGTGTTTGAATTATGTTTGTTGTATTTTTTTCTGGAATTATCAAGGATATCTATCCCGATATTCATATAGGTTCATAGTTCAATTGAATTAACAGTCTTATATCAATTCCACCAACAAAATACATTGTGGGTCATCACACGTAATGACGTATCTCATAAAAATCGGAAAAATGATGTTCGTGTTATTAAAAATCGAATACTCAGCCTATCTAGAATTATTGGACTACCAAATTTCACGAAGTGGCCTAACTATGGGACTTACTATTTTCCGTGGGAAAAAAGTAATTTATGAAAAGTGACATTTTATAACCTGTCAACAGACATGAAATGTCGAACTATTTTACCGTCACAAAAAAAATATTTTATTGAATTGACAAAAGTACAGTAAATACACTAAATCACATCGAAAAGTGAGTTGATTGGAATCGACCAATTTTAACCTCTAGATTTCATTGCACGTTGTTCTAGGACACTTTTCAATATGTATAATTATCATCTTCAAGGATAAAACAACGGACTCTTTTTTTTATTCAAATTGTATCTTTTTCCAGTCTACGGTGATCTGTACTTGTCCGAAAGGCGTTGAATTGTTAAATTCAGAAATGGAAAGAAACAGTATCCAGGGAAAAGTGGGAAAAAGTCGGTATGGTCGAACGGAAAAGATTTAGAGGCGTGGGCCAGGGTCTCCTGAAAATTGAAAATTCCGAAGAGTGAATTTACTATACACGAAGGACCCACGGTCTGCAGAAATGGATTGTCCGAGAATTATATATACAGTTTGATTCATAAAAGTCTATGGTTAGACGAATTCAAATATTCAGATTGTAAAGTTTACTATATACAAATTTGTACTCTGCTTTGTCAATAAGATTTCATCTTGGACAATAAAGCTCATTTGATTTGATTTGATTTGATTTTCCATCCGTACCACGTCACAATTGTTGGTAATGCTCCTATAGATGGTCCTTGAACAATTGAACGTTTTCTGAAGAATTCTACAATAACAAGGACAAATGAATGAGTAACAATATGTAGGGAGGAGGATATCACTTTTGACACTTCTTAGGTAAACTACTATTTTTTACTAGCGTTCGGAAAATTTCAGTTCACAGATTCATTTTAGTGTTGAAGGTCACTTTTCCGCCCTTGTACATAAAAGTTGATTTGTTAAGTTTCTGGGGAGTATACTGACATTTGAATAAATGTTTCTTTATGTTAGCTTTTGGGTTCTTTGCACACGGTAGAAATAAAAATAGTGTACCTTATATACGTGCACGTGATTGCTATCGCTTGCGGAAGAGCATCACTTTCGGCACTTGTTAGGTAATAGTAGTATATCTAGCAAGTGCGAAAAAACTAGTATATCGTGGGTTGGGCATTGTTCACATGATCCAGACAATTATCTAAGCTACACAAGGTTATGGGACCAAATTATGAAAATTTCATATAGATACATATCTTCTCCATGCTTTTGGTTTCTTATCGTATTTTTTGACAATGTTTTCTTCAAAACATTTCCCAAAGTGCCAAATAATGGTGAACCCATTGCTATGCCAAAACGTGGTTGATATAAAACTCATCATCCAATTTAACGATGTTGTTTTTAGACCTAATTATAAAAATTCCAAAACTCCTTCGATACTCAGGTCGTTCTCCCAAACTCCATTTACTCCTTAAAGACTTGCGGACTCAGATAATTTCGCCGGGATCGGGTTACCCCTATTCGGATCTGATGGCGCATCAGACGAACCCGGTAGATGGATATTAATTCCGTAATCTACTTAAATCTTGCTGACAAAATATCGCCATTGTGGAGACGCCGTAAATATGAATTCCCTGTGGGAGAGAAAAGGGTAGGTCTGCGCGAAGCAGATAACATTGTGTTTGTAGCGAAATGTTCGACAGGTATCTACCAATATTCCCTGAATTCAGCCAACGGAATTATTGAAGATTTTTCAATTCGTTTCTCCAGCGGAGGCGATCGCTTGGAACTGTTTGGTTACGGGGGTGTTTTTCAAGGTTCATGGCACAAACAATGAGATCAATGATCACACTTATAAAACCAAAAAAATAAAGAATAATCTTGTGAGAACTGTATACACATGGTATACAATTATTCAGGTGAAACTAAACGATCCCTCTTAGTAAGGACGAAAGTCCAATATGAATATCAGTCATATAAGTCATATGCAAATATAAACGGATATAATAACCATTGCTTCAGTTCGAGCTTCAGTTGATATATCGGGTGGTCACAAAAAAACCGGAAATTTTTATTTTCCTCGTGGTTTCATCATTTCTCAACCGAATTCGAATTTCTTGTCGTCGTTTCATAGCTGAAGGGCTATAGTATACAGTGGAATATTTGAAAATTTCATAATGAACTAAAACAAAATGGCGGATTCTACCAAAGTATTGTCGTATTTTCATTTACAAAAACCGCTGGAGAAAAAAAAATCAGATTTTTCCCAACCTGTACCGAGGTCATCTTAGGCTATTCATTTCTGAGGAGAATGCGAGGGGTAAATCACTGGGGCAGTCCGGTGTACATTCTTTTGGCAGTCCGGTGGCAGTCCGTGGCAGTCCGGTGGCAGTCCGTGGCAGTCCGGTGGCAGTCCGTGGCAGTCCGGTGGCAGTCCGTGGCAGTCCGGTGGCAGTCCGTGGCAGTCCGGTGGCAGTCCGTGGCAGTCCGGTGGCAGTCCTTGGCAGTCCGGTGGCAGTCCGGTGGTAGTCCGGTGGTAGTCTGGTGGTCTCTCGTCTCTTCTCTCGTAATCCGACAATTATTCTAAATTTGAAAATTCAAGAGGGCGTTCGCAAGGTGGCGGCGACTTTGTTATTTATTCTCTGATTAACCAGAAAATGTACACGTAGGGGTTCTCGAGATTGGCAATTTCGAATTCCGAGTCCAAATTTTGAAAAACAAGATGGCTTCTGTAGGGAGGCGTCAGTTTTTTTCATCTCTTGGAGCGCACGAAAGGTAATTCCTATAATGGGGAAAAGAAATCAGATATTCTTGGAGTATATAATCATGATTTTCGAGTTAGTTTTGAAATTCTAGATGGCGTCTACAATGGGACGGAAAACTTTGTCATTTATTGTCCGAATCGCCTGAATAAAACAAGTTCACCTTGGGGATCTCAAGCTCCAGAGTTGAAACCCACGCAAATTTTGTGTATTATGGACTGCAATTGCGCGCAGCGGTCAGTATTCTCAACAGTGTGTCCAAATCTCGGTCCTAATCCTCGTCCTTATCCCATAGTGCAATTGCACGCACGGCCCAAAAAGGTTATGCTGTAATTGCGCGCAAAGTAGGGAACATATAAAACGGTAGTTTAATCAAGTTTCATATGTTTTGAACTCATTCCAGGACATGAAATATAATCATTTCCGAATGAGGAAGGAGACTTTTTTTTGCAAACAACCTAACCTAACTCGGCATGATATATAATATGAGGAAGAAAAATATTCTTTCTGCATAAGAAGGGAGACTAATTTTTCTAAACAATCTAACCTAGCTCGACCTAATATATAGATAATATATATGAAGAAGGAGAATATTCTTTCTGCATAAGAGAGGATACTACTTTTCATTAACAATTTTGTATTTATACTGTATTTAACCAATAAGAATTCACAAAATTTCAATAAGTAAATAGATCTCGGAGCAGTACCTGTTTAAGAATTTGTTTATCTATACCTGCCTTAATCCTTGTACATATCTGATTCACCATATATGTATCGACCTGTAACTCAAGTATTTCTGGAATGTTTTCAAAATTTGAAAAACCGTATAAATTAATTGTCAACGATATTTTTCACGTGTTATAAAAGCTTACCCAATTACATCAGGAAAGAATATTTGTGGTCACACTGTATACTCTTGACAATAATTTTCAGGTATAAGAATCACGAATTTACGATAAAGGTCAAATTTTCTGAAAATGTACAACGAGGATTTTTTTGGGTAGTGCGTTACGATTTATAGGTGAACAGGGTGAACCAATACTGTGGGAGAGTGAGATAACGGCTTTGCTGATTGAGATCGATAAACAAGAAATTTTGAGATGGTGTACATTTATAAAATATTTTGCGTTATACAGGGCGATTCTGAAATGAGTGGCGTATCAAAGTTATACTTTTTCTCATGGGACACCCTGATGTGAAAATGCATTGAAATTGAAATCGTCCGCCATCTTATGGGACGCCATCTTGAATTCTCAAATGCGACTCAAAATGCGTATTTTTCAACCACGATTTTTTGACAAATTGATAAGGAAATGACAAAATCGTTTGAATTTGAATATTCAACTCGGAATTCTGATATCTCAAACTTTAAACACCCATAGTTTTCATTTGGGGCATTTTGGGGCGAATCTGAAATCCTCAAATACAATTCAAAATTCGTATTTATCGGGATATTCACGAACCAAGACAAATCCTGATTTGACCTTCCAAACGGAATGAACGAAATAAGTATATCAATTTTAAAATTTTTACTCAAAATTCGTATTGTTCAACCTCGAAAATTTTGTGCTGAACATTTTCAGGCGAATCGACAGAAAAATAAAAACATCGGATTTCTGTACGATTTACGTGTATTTCCACTTCACCTATTGCACCTCAAAAAATATCTTCATTTCATGTAGATTTAACGAGATATGTTATGTTATATACAGGAATGTTATAGTTTCCGGATCAGTTTCTTATGCCATAGGTTTCCAATGAGATCTTCACATCGTAGGTCACGGTTGATGATTTATTTCTTCTATGTTAATCACCATCGGGGATGCCTTTCTAGTACTTATTCAGTCAGAACGGTTTTCGTGAACTTTGTTCTTGTGGTGAATTGAAATTTCCAAAAAACAGCTTTATTTTTATTGGAACACATAATTGAGTGATAGTCCATTACATTTCGGTGGCAGTCCGTGGCAGTCCGGTGGCAGTCCGTGGCAGTCCGGTGGCAGTCCGTGGCAGTCCGGTGGCAGTCCGTGGCAGTCCGTGGCAGTCCGGTGGCAGTCCGTGGCAGTCCGGTGGCAGTCCGTGGCAGTCCGGTGGCAGTCTTGGCAGTCCGAGTATGGATGGCAGTCCGGTGTACACGAATTTGCTCAGTGATTTACCCCTCGGGAGAATGAGTGCACGCGCCTCTCTGTTTTCTGAATACATGGAAGAAATTATAGTGGAAGAACAAGGAATTCACTGCCATTTTCATCCTTGTTACAAGATAAGAAGCACAAAATTGAGATAGCAAGAAAACATAAGAAAGTATCAGAAGATCGATAATTAAAAATGCTATTAGCAAATAGAATCGACCCGATATGGTATTAGGTTACTACAAATTATTTCAACGGCTCCATTTGTATTCAGTGTATGTTATTGTCACAATATATTGAAGAGTTTCAGGGCTTGATGATGTGCTAAATTTGATCTATATTCGTCAAAGCTGGAATCACTATCGCATTCCTACTACTCTTTCATTCTTTGATTTGAAAATGCAAATATGTTTGACACGCTCTGGCATCAGATATACATAGAGCCGCGATTTGCAATTCACTTTTTGGAATGTGTGTATATGTATAGTCTAGCCATCCGGATCGAAATATAGCAATCATTTAAATGCTTTCCGAGTATTCGATTTTAAACAGATGCGCGTTCGTAAAGGGTCGATTTAACCACGTTTCCAGGAGGGATGGAAAACAAATTCGAATGGGGTCTTTATCTGTACGACGTGTGCAATATTTTGATTCCGGGAGTCTTTGCTTTCGGATTATTTCGCTTTTAGGACGGGCGATGTATAGTCAGATGCACAGATAATGTAAAAAGGATTTCTTGATTCAATGCGACCACAGCATTTATTCAGCCATATGGCGCTCTTCAATAGGTCCAACCAAATATTTGTTTGATTTCTCTACAGAACTTTCTTGACTTATTCATAAAAAAAAGATCTCAGTTGAGTATTTTTGTTTTGATCAGGGAAGCCTTCAAGATTCACATACTTGCTTGATCTGTTTTTCATTCGTTATTCTCGGGATGGATAACTTGTTTTTGAATAATCACGGCAAGCAATAGTTTTTTGTCTCAAACAACGATGTTGTTTACCTCTATTTGATTATCAAGTCAAACACAGTGTAGTACGGAGAGGAATAAATAATCGCTATTAATATTATTGATATGCCCAATAACCTAACATTTTCCACGTCTTGTTCCTATACCTGACACTGCCGCGGTATTTGCCATAAGAGCACCTGGTCCATACACAAATATGTCACTCTGTGGTTGTATTTATATTGAAACTACAATTCGAACATCCTTGAAAATTGAATAAACCTGCTGTTAATGCAGGTAGAATATTCTCACCACACGGATTTTGCATTGATTTTGATTTGTTGCATTGCATACATATGGCACGGCATTGGTGGCTTCTTCACATATATATTTGAGTTTATTGTTTCGGCTTCAGAAAAAATAACATGTTTCATTCGGATCAAAGGTGACTTTGTTTGACTCGCAAATTTTGCTTTCGCTCGTCTACGCTGAACGCTCCACCTCGCAAATGCAAAATTCGCTTGTCAAACAAAGTGTCACTTTTGATCCTAATGAAACAATCTGCTATTTTTTATATATAAGTTCCAATTTCTCAAAAACCGTCATTTTTACTGGGGTCAAGTTATAGTTCCCTGATAAGTAATGAACTTGTTTATCACCATCAGCCAGAGTATATGGTCCATGGTTTACCGGATACCTACCTTGTATATATAAATTAGATCCATTGATATTTGGTTGGATTGGTTACCAGGAGGTCAGGAATCAATTCCATTGACATAGGGCATAGATATATACAGTTCGGATTTTCACAATCATCAAATCACGAATAACAATAGTTCATACAATAATAATTATCAATTTTATTACAATACTCTCTTCGGAGGTATGAACAGTTTTCCGATAACAAATGATGTATATGATATTTTAGCAGTCAATATACTTGAATGTTTTGCATCGCTAACAATATGTAGGTAATTTCAAACATAATTAGATATCATGTTATGGATAATCAAACAATACCAATATCCTATGGCAATTTATGTATTTGTCAGTTAACTCGAATTATGTACCAGCTATAAATAGAGATTATCTATAAATACCAGAACCAAATTTCTATTCATACCATCAAATGTTGTAAACCCATATCGTAACGTAAATCAAATTAGATCGATATCTAAGTTCCCAGTGAGTTCAAATTGTAATGATGATGATTATTTTTTTTAACATGTCAAAATGTGACTTTTTCGTTGCTTCAACCAAAAGCCTAGCCTCGCAAATTTTGCTTTCGCTCGGCTTCGCTAAACGCTCCGCTTCGCAAATGCAAAATTTGCTTGTCAAACAAAGTGTCACTTTTGATCCTAATAAAACAATCTACTATTATATGTACCTACTGTTTTTCTTATTTAGTCCGAAAAAATACGACCTCGAAGTTTTCTGCAATATAAATGAAGCACCCTGTATAATAGGGGTAATTCATGGCGCTCAATTTCAGTCAACGCCGTTGTTCAACCAGCGTTCAAATTACCCTATTATAATTAAACCAAAATAAAACGAAAAATGAAGTACCCAAGTCCATTTCTCCACAACTGTTGCTCGAACAACCCTTTTTATCGTCGGCGACGTTTTTTAAATACCCTCCTAATATTTATAATTTGCTTCATAGCGGAGTATAATATTCCAGTTATAATTGGAGCATTCTTAACTACTAAAAGGCCAGAAAACCTCTGGCTAATTTTAATAGAACTTTATTATAAATCCGTCACCGACAGCAACCGACGTGAAAGAAATTAAAAATGAAAAAAAAAATCAGTGGAACGAGTTCGTTATGAAGAAAGAAACAACTAAAAATCATATTTTAATTTGAAACGCTGAAGACAAAGGAAAAACTATGAAGCGAAAAGATTCAGATGTAATTTAGCAGAGATTATACAATCTCTGAATTTAGTTTAGATCATTATGAACTCAAGCGGATTTTCCTGATAACTCATAAACCTATTTTGGATAATACCTAATATGAATGTTGAAATGTAAATCAGCCTTCAACGTACAGTCGTCTTCAGCGAACATGTCGCGGTTGGACGGTACAAGCGCTTTTATTGCAGCAGTGATTAAGGGAGCTGACACCGTCCATGTGCGACATGATTTCTGAAGACGACTGTACATAATTCCCGAGATAATTCCATTCACCAAGAAAACGGGTAGAACTAAATTAAATGTATGAGAAAAATTATCTGATGCACATTTTTATAAAATGTTGGATACAAAATGAATGTTTGAGTGGAAGACAAGATAATACGAAATGAGAAACATTTATTGTCATATAATATTATATTATATTCATAGGAACTTTCTTTTTTAGATAATTTCAACTATACAAGTTGATCCACAAGCTTGTGCCATACCATAACATACGTTTTGGAATACCCTGAATTCCATTAGATAGAGCTCAGAAAGACGAGTTCGAAGATGTATGATAACATGGGTCTGAGATCACCCGTATCGGATTTATCCACGATCTTCTTCAATGTAAAGCCCAATTTCAAAACCCTTCATAGAAACGTTGGGAATCAAGTTTTCGATGTGCAGTTTTTAAATTAACAAATTCTATATGTTATTCTGATATTTTGACAGTATTCAGGAATTTGGAATCTCCCAAAATTAATGACGTACTTTTATTTGGAGATGAGGATTTGTTTTTCGTATATATACACCCTGACTATCTTGGATTGCATTACCACATCTATTTCTGTGATACTTTTGAACTTCTCTGGCAATAGAATCTTCTGAATTATTATGTCATTCGTGTACGTCCAAACCGCAATCAAAATATAGTATATTATAGTAGAAGTGATTCACTTACATTAGTTTGAGCTATAGGTGTTTTTTTTCAGTAGTGTATATATCGCAGTGTAATAATCTATATAATGTTCTATCGAGATCTATTTTTATTATTATATTCATCTTTTATTGTGGTGGCATGACACCTACATCATTGCTTCTTTCCGACCGAAGGTGAAAAAATTTATAGAATGCATCTCCTTCAGGCATTGGTGATGGGGGTGGAATGTGGTATAATAATTACAGAAAAAGGAGAAGCAAAATATCACGTACCTACGTTTTATACTCGAAGTACCTATACTCGCTTGCGTCCTCTATATATTTTTTTTTCATAAACATGTTTTAGTCAAGGTCAGATATACAGTCTGCAGGTTAAAAGTATACCTATAGCTATTTATTCGCAGAAACGTACGAGTGAAGGTACAGTGGTGATAATTTCTGTAGGAACGACTCTCGGAGTTATTTTTGATAATGTAATAGCAGTATTTCCTCAGGGATAGATTTTTTCCCATTGATCGTTGCATTGAAAAAAAAAACCAAAAATCAGGTTTTAAAAGTCTTGACAAAATACCGTTTTTTCTCGAATTTCCACTCACATTCCCAACAGATTTGAACAGTTTCATCCATTTTCCGCTTTTTTTACCTTCCAATTTTGGAATAATTTGCAATAACTGAAGAGACCATCAGTTGAAATGTTTTGCAACTTCTGAAGAGATATTTTGCGTTCGAAAATCTTCCCTATCGGATATTTTACTTTGTGCAGAACCAGCATAAAAATCTCAAAAGTTGATGGAGATGTTTCATACTTGAAAAGAAACTGTAGAACATTTTTTTATTACAATTCCCATGACATTGAATTATTTTGATTCCTGAATCATGTATATGACATACTTGTTTTACTATTATTAAAATGTCTTCAAATAATCTTATAAGATTAACGTGTCAAGAAGTCCATATTGCTCCAAGTGTTTCGGGCTTATAATAAGCCCATCATTAGTCAAGGTTTATAACGTCCTACAATAGTCTGAACTAGTAACAGAAATATGGTAATAGATAATATTACTTACATGAGGATGAAAAACAGAACTATTCTTCGAAGTTGTGAAATCTTATCGAATTGAATAGTAAACATTATAAATTATTATTGAAATATAAAACAGGTATTTTTATTTTAAGAAGGGCCTGTACCCTCTAAGATACCCTCAGGAGGTTTTCATGAGGTAAAAACCAGAAAGTTTACAAAATTTAGGAAAACCCACATGAGTAGGACTTGAGAGGGACTCTAGAGTGCACTAGAGGTTAGCTGTCACTGAAAAATCGGAAAATCACAAGATCAAACGTCAAACTTCCGGATGACAAGATGTCAACAAGACTAGATGACAGGTGAAATTGTGCAATTGAACTATTTTTCAAACATACATGGGATGAGATCAAAACTGGTTGAGTGGAAAATCACAATTATAGAAAAATTTTAGTTGAGTTAAAAACAAGTTATTAATAATGGAGGAACAAGGGAGAAGGAAGAATCTGGATCTCGAACAAACTTTAGTGAATTGAAAAATTTCATACAATCAAAGTTCACCTGTTCATTCACCAAAATAGAATTATTATCCTTCAATAAGGGAATGATCTCGAAGATCTCTACTAAATTTAGTGAACGTCCTCTTTGGCAAATGTGTAGAACATATTTCCTTCAATATTGAAACTTTGTTGGGAATTTAAAACAAAACGAAACATAACTCCTTTGCTAATCATGTTATGACATTTTCGGGCAAATCATCTGATTTGGTCATGCATAAGTACTATTTATTTCCGTGCTCTTCGTGAATCAAATGTCAGCAGGTCTGATACAACTGATGAGGCTTGACTCGCCCCAACAGCTGACAATCGACATGGGTGGGGTGTCATTTCTCACTCAGCCTCCTCTGCTGGATGGTTCACGAGCCGCCACTGCTCAGCTCGTCCAAAAACTTATGTAACTGCCCGTCGTTCGGTTGTATCATTCGGTTCCATTTCATGGAAACTCTTGTATTTTCAGTGCCATTCTTTCCGTTGTCTCCTCGGGGATGATTAACCGAGAAACTTTGCGACGACGGTCGCTTCTTCGGGGACATATTTTATTTTTGTTTAATTTATTTGGTCGACGGCGGATGATATTTCTGCCCTAATGGCGGCGCATTTATCATGCCTCTGCCTCCTTTTTTCTTCCATCTTTTTCGCCGGATAGGTATCACTTTGAGGCCATGGCCATGATTAATGATGTGGACCGGAAAATTCGCGCGACCGGCCATTATGTTCGAGATGGTGTCGATGGAATTCAGGGAAAATATGGACCCGTTTTCCGTTTTGGTCGTTGGGTGTATCGACGTGGACACGAAAAAAGGTGATGTTATGATCATATAAAAGGTTTCCCAAATCGATATACCTATATAAGGTGTTCGAAAAAACAAGGTGAAAAATTCATTTTACTTGGTTCTTTGGGATTTTCTCTCCTCGTTTCTATAAAATAAAAGTATTCGTATTATTTCAATATATTTGTAGAACTAGATGATTTTCTAGATCATGTAAATAATGCAGAACCTACTATAAAGTTCACTTTGGAAATTGAATCTGACAATCAGTTACCATTTTTAGATGTTCTTATCAAAAAATCAAACAATGTTTTCTTAACAAGTGTATATCGTAAAAAGACTCATACTAACAGATACCTCAATTTTCAATCAAATGTGATCACTTCATGATCGAGCCAAATCATTATCATCTAACCAACAAATTTTCAATAACGAAATCCACCACATCAGAGATGTTCTTCAACTCAACTCATATCCAAGGAACTTCATTGATAGAACGATTCACCAAATTGAAAACAAACAAAATACACCACAACAAAAACAACCATCAATAACGACGAATATAATACCGTACATTCCCGGCATATCTGAAAAAATAAAACGTGTTGGTGATAAGTTCCAAGTGAAAACTGTGTTCAAAACTGAAAATACAATGAGATCCATTCTAACTCAAACAAAGCCAAAAAATGAAGAACAATCATCAAAAAATTGTATTTATAGTATACCTTGTGTTTGTGGAAAGTATTATACAGGTGAAACGAAGAGACCTCTCTCAGTAAGGACAAAAGAACACAAGTACAATATCAAGAAAAGACATATCGATAAATCGAAGCTAACTGAACATATCCTCACTGAAGATGGACAACATATGGCACAGTGGAATAATATCAAAATCATAGGAAAGGAAGATAACAAACAAAAAAGAAAAATAAAGGAATCCGCTTGCATTCTTCTAAACGGAGACAATAGCATTGCTTCCTGTTCAGTTGATATTGATAGAACATGGTATTCACTACTGAAAACTGAACATGAAAATGGTAGATTCAAGATCAATTAATGAAAACATCCTGTAACTCATTTGTAGACTAAAATCACTCATTCATATGCCAACATCAGTATGACACTGAAAAGTGTCAAACTATACGCAGCAAAATTTTCAAAGAAAAATAATTTGCATTTACATGTTGAAAACGGGAGCAGAATCGGTCCCGAAACGTCCAAAGATAAGTAAAAATTCGATATTTTTTCAATATATCTATATTTCTTTCCTTCAGAAATTTTTTTCAAACAAATTGTCACTGACAAGCTACTGGATTTTTCTTTTAGACTCCCTGATAGAAAAATTTGTTAAACGCAGTGACATTTTGGGGCAAATCATCTGATTTGTCCCTCTACAAATATATTGAAATAATACGAATACTTTTATTTTATAGAAACGAGGAGAGAAAATCCCAAAGAACCAAGTAAAATGAATGTACCACCTCCTCGATTAACCTACAGACAGTATTTAAGGTGAAAAAGCCAGGTTGTTGGACATTTTTGAAAAATCACCGAGTCCCTACCTGCATGAATGCTGCATTATATAAATAGGGGTCAAGAAACATCAAAAAACCTTGTCTTGACACAAGAAATTTCAATATCTCGAAATTTCTTGATGGGACACCTTACATGGTGATTACCCGCTGAACTCTTTATTGTGTTGCTTGCTAACGTGGCAATCTGGTGGTTTCTCGATATTTTTTTTGTTTTCTGGCGGACCCAAAGACGTCGAATGCTTTATTTATCACGTTTAGTTAAGTAGGTGCGCGGTTATTATTAAAAAGTGGTGGTCTGTATCAGTTTTGTTATATTTTTGATGCCAGATTGTGGATAGTGGTGGTAAAAATACATTTGATCATTATTATCTTTTATTCCACTGTATGAGTGTCATCATTGACTCTTTAATAAACAGTTCGTCTGCTGAGCCATTTGACTCCGATTCTTGATCAAAATATTTATCAACAGCAGAAGACATCAGAAACGTAGGTAAGCGTTACGATCTAAGTAAATATAAAATTTTCAACAGGTTTATCATTCATTATTTTTAATTATTATATTGTGATTCGTCCTGGCAAAAAAATTGCTCAAAATAAAATATATTTTAACGTTTTCTTTGTTCAAGTCAAGAAATTTCAAGATTTCTTGTTTTCTTGACAAGAAATCTTGAAATTGACATACAGTTTCTTGATTTCAAAAAAGATTTTGAAATTTTCGACCTCAAATTATAAAGCAGTATTTCTTCCTATTTTTACTTTTCAACTAATCATCGAATCTATATTAGACAAGTCATATAACTTCTAGAATATACATATTTTTCACTTTTCGGTGACTGCGGTTTCAAATTTTCACATGAAATTATGTTTCAGATTTCTGAGACAATTCTGGATCAGAATGGAATTTTTAAAGCCTACCACATTTTTGTATCGTTACTCTTGATATTGGAGAAAGTGGAACTATTACTTATTGCCCATAAACCTTATGTCTCTGTCATTGCTTTAGTGACTGTTTAATTTCCCAAAGAAGACTTGATGAGAATAACTACAAAATATTATACATCATGGCTATCCATGGCACACTTGACAAATGTCAATACATTATTTTTGTATTTTCCTTAGTTATATTCAACTCCTGTTCTTATTTTCAATACATTCGCAAATGAATTAGTATCGTTAAATTTGTCTAAAAATATTTTTTTTCCGAAAGTACTCGACAAAAAATGGTCGTCATATGAAATATAATAATTGACAAGAACATGTAATTTTGCCAATTTGTCTTATTCCCATATATCTACCATATTATAGTCACTAATGCTTCGCCAATGTAAATTTCTGACATCGCCTGAGTTCATTAAATTAGTTTTCGTACGATCATTTCTACCTAGATGTACCGAATATTAAAAATGACTCTAAAACGAAGGAGAAGGCGTAAAACCTTCAAAATGTCACATGCTCTTCCAGAATCAACTCAAAAATGTCACACAAGTTCAAAACTGGAGCCATTTCGAGTAAAACCCCCTAAAATATTGAATATGGCTCCGGTTTCGAAATTTCAGATGAAGAACGCTGTATATTTCAATAGTTTTGACGCCTACTATACATTTTTTCAGAGTTACTCCTAATATTGCATCTAGGTGGCCATCTATAAGAATCTCATCAGGTTATCTCAAAAAATCACAACCGCAAAATTTCAGTGACACAATTACATTTTTGGGCCATGATGTTTCGAATGAAACACTTCACGAAAGAATAGTAATTTACGTAACAAGTCCGAGCCGTAGACGAGCCCTGGAAGACTGCGAGCCAAAAAAACTGTTTTTGGACGTGTTGAAAAAGAATTTTTGAGAATCTAGCGATGCTAATTTATTTGCGATTGGGTCAAAAATAATAATCATCTGAGGTCCTCAAATTAGTTCACGTCTGATTATGGCCACCTAAATACATTGAAACAGACCCTTTAAAAATTAAGTAGGCGTAAAAATTCCTTTCCCGAATTGTCTCAGAAATACAAAATTATCGAATATATCTAAATGGTGTTCCATTTCAAAATTCAGTAAGAAGTTACCGAGTAGTGAAAAATATGCGAAAACTTTCTTCTTCACAATCATGTTCTTTTTACCTATTCCAAATCTCATTTTCATATACTTATACCTGATATTTTAAAAGTTATAACTTGTCTGACAGATTCGTTGACATCCGGTTTCTAAAGCTTCCTGATTCTTTCTGAGCGTTTTATGCTAAATGGAGCCTTTCAAAGAACGAAGTCGATTTGGGACATGAAGTCAACAATTCCTCTAAATAGACCGCAAAAAATTCATTAAAGGCAGAACATGTTAGGTCCCTAACAGGCGAACGTTGTAAAACAAAGGCCTGTACAAAGGCTTTACTGTTCCGAAGCACACAAAACACATTAAGCCAATTTATGTGTGGCTAGAGACAAATTAATTGATCCCCATATATAGACTCTGAGCTACAGGGGGATCATTTCTATCGATGGAGGCTTCGAAATCGAGAAGTTTATTTCGGAATTTTGAAGGATTTTACTCTGAATTTATTACTTCCACAGTATACAATGATGATGTACCATACCGTTCATCATTAGCACTAGCTGAATGTTTTTTTATAACACAAATCTTTCAGGGGCATATTGTACACTGAGAAAAATGGGTCAAATGATTATTTCATTCAGAAATTTTTATTGATCACTAGCGAAACTAGTACTGCCTGTGAAAAATAAAATAACTGGACCAAAATTATTGTTTCATTTGGTATCGCTCACCTACCATAAAAGTTTCTAAATTTGAAACAAGCGTCTACTGATTTGCGGTAAATTAATTAAAATAATCATTTTCATCATTTGTAGTGAATTCTCAACGATTTTGTCTCAAATCATGTTATTGATGGAGTGAATAGTAATATCATTTGTTATGAATGGAAATGATTGTTCGTCAGAATAGAAACTGTTTGCAGCCAATCAGATGCTTTTCAACTAACAAAACAGCACCAGTTTGAGATTAACGATTTTTCATTGTGCAGAAATGAAAATCAATTGTCCACAACAAAACTACTATAGGTTGGTCAATAACAGTTGATTTGAGAAAAATGCTTTTCCTTTCGATTCCGCAAATATATCTCTAATTGATAACCAGTTCATTCTCATTTCCAACAAATCAAAAACCACTTGGCCTCCATGAGCCGAAATCCATTGAGCTGACATCGTTGCCGATTGCTAGATATAACTCCCCAAATTAGGTACGCAAGTTTGAGATGTATTGGATCATTTTCTAACCTTATCAGTAGAATATCTAATTCAGATAGGTACATACCAGACATACAACATCAGATAATAGGTATATATAAACAATCTAAGATATTAGGTATACAATAATATATATACTAATAATCTCTTATAGGTCATGCTTTTCGCACTGATACCGTATTGTATTGTTTTGAACGAAGTCCATGTGGAGTTAAAAGTTTCAGTCTTAACGTTTACTGATAGATGGCGATATATTATGAGGAAATGAACACCAATAACGCCAAGATCAAAGATTACCATTGATTCTCCTACAGACTCGTAGGCTTTTGTTGAAAAACAAAAAATGATTATATTCTTACAAGAGCTCATATTGATTTTTGATACTACCTACACTATATACCTACCTATAGTTAGTTATGAGTAATCAGAAATACCCTGATGTAAGGGTTCTTATATTTTCACCTAGTCGCCATTTTTTGTTTCTTCTTACCAAGAACTCGTCATGAATATCACGATGACATTCAATAATTATTTCTCTCATTCTCTTTTTTAATTTAAAAAGTCCACCATTATTGGCAACATCGCAATAATGTTCACCGATGGGCGGTGTGGTGGGGTCGATGTCGGCTCGGAGATGAGATTTGTTTTTAGTTACTGTGACCGGCTTTCATTCTGACCATAAAATATAGGAGATCAGGATAATACTTATAAATACTATACCAATTTTTGCTTGAATGGGGACTTGAGTGTTTCTACCAGGACTTTTTAGGTAAGTGTGAATATAATAATGATAACATGTGAATTAAATATAGGGTTTAGGTGAGGTAAAGGTACGGATGTACATCCTAGGTAAATAATTTATAGGATATAGTTATTATAGTTGATGTTCGTATGTTCTTTGTCTTAAAAGTCAAATGGAATTTCAAGCTATTGTGTTTGTGAATTCAGATCATACAATCAATAAAACAATTCAAGTCTAATAATTTTTTATGTTGCAGCTATACCATGGGTAATAGTGGAATTTGTGAAGACAGGCGAAGTGATGGAGGCTATACCTTTCAAATGAAATGATGACAAAGATCAGATGGTTGTCTACCCTTCATTCAAAAAATCGCAGTTTGAAAAGGCAATCAGAACATAAATGGAACCAGAGCCATACTAGAAAAATTACAAAGTTGTTTTGATGAGGCCACAACCGATTGAATATTTAGAATGAAAAGCAATGGGAACAAATCGAAAAATATCTGTGGCAAATAAATGATGATTTGAAAGATATAGACAATGTTCTTTGCAATAATACAAACACCCAGTAGTAACAAAATTGAAACGATTTGCTTCCAACAGAAAACTGATTTGTCTCAAATAATGTGCTAATACATCATGAATGAAACATACATTAATGGGCAATGAAGGTGATGCTGAGAGCTAATTGAGAGATGATTTGAGATTAAACATTATGGTCACTTGAAGCAAATGCCAATCACTTGATATAAAAAAGCGACCATTTGTGTTCATCATATATGTTATGAGTTATAAATAAGTAAACATTTCGTCCTAGTTGAACAGAGTAATTGCTATAAAATAATCTCAAATCATTGGTAATTTACGTTGAATATTTGAACTATTGGTTGTAAGTATTAAAGTTATTACCTCGGCAAAAGTTTCGAGTTATTTGCTTCAAATGCATAGTTCACTCGTCCCCTATTTTGTTGAGGTTTCCGCTTGGGACAAGTGGTTTTTGATTTGTGATTAATGAAATTTTTTCTCCGTGTATAGTAATAATATCGTAATGTCTAAACCGAGGTCTCAACAAATCAAAATTATTCTGAT
Source organism: Phaedon cochleariae (assembly GCA_918026855.4). Classification (NCBI taxonomy): domain Eukaryota; kingdom Metazoa; phylum Arthropoda; class Insecta; order Coleoptera; family Chrysomelidae; genus Phaedon; species Phaedon cochleariae. The sequence continues at coordinate 67,154,921 of OU896708.1, read as the reverse complement.
CTCTAAGTTATTTTTTGAACGCGACTGTAACACAAAATTGCTCTTGTTTTACTGTGTTCGATAAATCAATGAGGTACTTTGTATGTCATCAATTTTATTTACGTATCTGATATCGCAATGACAACATTGTGTTATTATTTCAAAAAAATCTCATCGCTCATGGAATGTAAAATTTCAAGAAATGACAGCTGTGTCTAAGGGATGAGCATGCGCTTCCAGAAAGAAGCTTCCAGAAAGGAGAGAATGTGATTTTACCTAAAGTGCATCTATCTATACTCTATAGCAAAGCGTTGTTTCAACTACGTTGGCCAGAAAATTTATAACATTCTCCCTCTAGAATTGAAATCTATAGAGCACCTACCAAATGTTAAGGAAATAATCACCAGATGGTCGTAAAAAACCCAGTACATGTACTGTGATCCCCTGTAACTACTCCTATCTCCTAACTATACATATACAAATTAGGTAAAATTCTAATTCATATTACTCATCCACTTCTTTTTTCTTTTCCACTTGATAATTATATAGAGGTGTATTTTACAAATGATAATTGTTTATTTCATTCAAATTTTTGGCAATTTTCGTCGTGATTTTATTTTTATTTTTTTCATTTTTTCTCTTTCACAATTCCTAAACTATCACAATGATATATTACTTGACTTAGTATTATATCAAACGTATTCATCGTTTATGAATGGAATGCTGACAAGCTCCAGCTTAGCAGTCCATCCATAATAAAATTCGACTACTATATGAATACGATTTGAAATGTTTTGTTCTACTCGCATAACTTGAATGGAATTTATCGTACGGATATGTATCACACTAAATGATCGATCAATCACACATTGATGATCTGTGATTAATTCAAAAAATTAAACACATTACCATGGCAACACAATTTCTCAAACACATTACCATGGCAACAGAGTTTTTCAAACACACCTTCAGTCGTTTGAGTCATGTCCTGCCCATATACGTATTAATAAACAATACGGATCATAACGGGTGCTAGGATGAAGCCAAGAATATGAAACAAATGAATATCCATAAGGATTTGGTGGCATGATACGCATGCGCCATGCGCTATTATAGTAGTCATCAAAGACATGCGTTTCGGTGGACAATGACGTTTACTAGCCTTTCAATCAAAGCAGTATGTGTCTGATCGTTTCGAAACTTTTCCTTATGGATAGTCATTTGTCTTCAAAAATCGGCTTCATGTTTCGCTATGGAAACAGATAGAGATTATCCGTATTGATTATTAATACGTATATGGTCCTGCCCTGTCCTCCGTCCGGCCTGTCAATTGTAGGAAATGTTAACTGTCATTTTGGATTTTTTTTGCAATCAAAATTATTCGAACAATTCCTGATAATTATTCATTGAAAATGTATGCGACGACAGTGAAATCGAAGAGATTGTTTCAGGTAATTGCATATTTCCAAGAACTCTGTGTAATAACGTGAACCAGGAAACAATAAGATTCGTCCGTATATTATGCTTCAGTGTGTCTGCAAGTGTAGTACGAGGAAAAACATAGTAGTCATGCAATATTCAGATTTTAATAAACCAGCTCGCTGATGAACTTTTCTAATTATGTTTATATGTTGAATAAAGCAGCTATAGTCCCACTTCTGCATTCACTCATTCGTGTATAATACTTGTTTATGACCGCCTTTTTGTGATGCCCAACGACAAAGACTCGGGTTTTAATATTAAAACTCATTTCGAATGGATGCAGATGTAACATTCTGCAATATCATAGCATATGACACTTTTCACCTGTATTTACTTGGAATCGTTATCCAGGTGGGATGAAATATTTATGATGAAAGATTTAATCCAGGAATTATTCGTTCATACCAACAAACAACAGAGATTCGAGTCTTCTACTTTTATTTTTAGTAATCTCATTGAAGCCTCCATAATTCTTATATCTGGTATTTGTACTTTTTTCATGGAATCGTATTCACGTGAGATAGTCATAATACTTTTAGAAATATTCGCATGATGAATTCACTTCCCTTTTCAACTTCTGTTTTTCAACTGATACCCGAAACAGGTTGTTTCAAGAGTAAGTACCAAGACTGCATTTCTCAAAAACTGAGAGAGCTATACAACAAAACACCAGAAAAGTCTTGAAAGTTCAACAGTCTGTATAGATCGACAAAGCGTTTGCAGACAAGAAAGTCTTATTTTGCCCTGGAATATACGACATTAAAATGTTGATACTGAATTCATCCTGGAATAGCCTTTGATAAAGTCTGAATATTTGTAGATCCTCTGAAACCCAGTACCCTACTTCCATGCAAAGACGATACACATCACTCTAGATAGACACTGTAAATGTAAGAGTGGGCAAGGAATATAATATGTCTTCTTATTTATAGCCTTTTGGCGTAATAGTTATTGTTTCAGTGTTTGGCAGCGTTTCATGAAAAGACCAGACCTTCCATGAACCGAATGATTACACTTTGAGACTGCGACATATTATTATAATATATGATATGTATGTTTTGGTAGATCAGAAGTACTACAAGCGAAGAGACACTGGTACTACCATCGCCACCGATAGTACAAAAATTAGTATGTTTAGTCGAAAGATGAATCAACATTATAAAATAGTCGAGGAGATGATTATGGGCTTTCTTTCATCCTCCATCAGAATTGAGATTTCGAGAAATGTGTATACCTAAGACCTGCTTGATAGATGAAATCCACAACCAATTTATATTGGTATTTTAGTTTACTGGAGATTCAGGGAACTATCAGAATCCTCGCTTGGATTAATTGCCTTTGGTGAAGGAATTTATAGTTCTTTCAGATATTAAACTTCCGTTTTATGATTCCGAGACCAAATCGGTTGAAATAGAGCAATATTCCGTAGATGCAACAATGTGACAATTAAATAAAAGGATACATTAAAACTAGATGGATAGTTGGAATCGAAATATTCAGATATCTATATATCTCTCGTCATATATTGGCATGACAAACCATCCTAAACTCCATTTCCTGTAAACCTAAACCTGGTGTCCACGTAATTTTCTCGGAAATATAATACAAATCATAAATTATATATCAATATTATATCGATATTATTTTATCGGTATAACCAATAACGATGGAAGTTCGTGGTATTATTTCCTTTGCTAATTTTGCGATAATACTATCAATTAATGAAATAATGTGAATTATTCGAAGACTTAAAACTTATTATTTGTGATACTTACATAATATCACACGAAAGAGAATGAACATTTTTAGTGATATATACCATGTCCAATTTATAATATTATTTTGATAATTCTTTTATGTATAGTTTCTAGTGCTTCAATATTATTTTCATAAACCCCGACCTCCTCCCCTTTTGTCCCCGTAATTTTGACGACTAGCCTAGCTTCTCGATTTGAGGTTGGATTTATTTGCGAGATGAACATTTCCAAGAAACCTCATTTCGTACAAACAAATTCTCGATATTATATCTCTGGTGTACGCTTTCATGTTAAACGCTTTCATTAAAATATCGTCGAGACCCAGTTTTCGTCGGGAAATGTCTATAGATGTGCATACTGAGAGGCTAGGATTACAAAGAAAATTCGCCCAAATAACAAACTGTTTCCTTTGAGTGTTAAGTAGGCGTATTATTTCTCTTTGGCGCACCCTTTTCAAACATCGTGCAGACGACACATTACAGCAGTTCCATATAGGGAGTATTTTTGCTCTTAGTTCATAATATACAAATATCACGCTTACTAGCATAAATATAAATACGTGGAACATAGTTGCAGGAAACTATTTACCATGCATTTACTTTCAATGGAATAATAGTAAGTAAGTAAGTAAGTAAGTAAGTATTTATTGGCCTCAAATTACATAGCAGGTACAAAAGGCAAGTCAAATTACAGTAGAGAGCATATAACAGATAAAAATACAATGACAGTATAATGACAATGAGCAGCTTGAAATTATATACAAAAAACAGATATTCAACTGAACAAACGCAAATACACATACTTGATTCAACTTTCTACAATACCTTGTCCATAAGATGTGAATCTCTAGACAAAAGTGAAACCTAGATTGAATGAAGACATGATCAGTTATAACTAAAGGGAGAAGAATTCATCAAGATTATAACAACAATTGCTTAGCTAAAAATGTTTTACACTATTTTTGAAGTCTTTGTAAGAAGGAATATCTCTTATGTACACTGGTAGTGCATTGTAAAGAGTGACACAGTTGTAAAAAGGAGATTTTTTGAAGGTAGATGTTTTGTATTTTGGTAAGTCTAAGTTATTTGTTCTAGTGCCATATCCATGGTGGCTCCCCTGGATTGTAAAATTTGAAAGATGTTTTTTGGTGAAAGTAACACATTTTAAGATATAGATGGATGTACAATTGATCTCACGTTTATTGCTGATAGTAATACCAACAAGACAACAACTCAAAATGTTCAGCAAAAAATCTAAATACATGAGTTGCACATCAAGCGAAAGAAAACACTCACTCGATATTTCTTAGGCCACCAAAAGGGCATTGAACAGTACATGTTGCAATAGTGAGATATCGCGATATCGGTTGTGCCTATCTAAAATTTTTGATCAGAACTTTTTTCTGATAATGCTATAATTTTTTTAAAACAATCAGTAATATTTTAATTAGGCATGTTTCGTTCAATCGCTCCGTTTTGAGTTGGAGAATCTGCGGTTGTTCTTGATGAGACACCCTGTACAGACAGATGTATTTTCGCAGATCGCTTTCCCTACTAGAAGTCCTCCGTATCGGCATTCTTCTCGAGGAACAAAGAAATACAATTCCGATTTTCTGTGAGTAAACACACGGTCTAAGTGGTGTGGCAAAGTAAATTGGAGGGAAACAGGGTTTCTCTCTTTACTCTCGCCCCACACACAAACACCAAACCCGCTATGAAAATAGTGGAACTAGAATCGATACACCAACCAGTTGATTTTACGTGGTGCCTCCTGAATGTATAAAATATTCGTAAAATGACTGAAAGCTGAAAGCGAGTGTCCTGATCTAGTTGGAAGCACTGGCGTACCTATAGGGAAGTCTGAGGAAAATACTGTGATGGCTAAAGCGACGATTCAATATTCAGATAATATTACAATATACAGGGTGTTCCTTAATGACAGCTAATAGTCGAGGGGGTGATTCTTTCACTCATTTTTAGGATAAAACTTCATATGATCGTATGTCCAAACAGTCTTAACTTTTGAGATACAAGAGAGAAAAATATTCAGTTTTTTTTTATAATAACTGAGACAATAATGTATACATCTTCATGAAATTTGGGACACGTCTTTCATGCATCAAGGTGCATTTTCTGACGTACAAAGATTTTCATTTTCTCTTCCAGTAGCACCGTTACGGGAATATTATTGTTTATATTTTACTTAAAAGTGAGCAACAACAAAAAATTTTCAAATTTTATACAATGTTATAAAAGGCTATTTGATAATGTACAAAAAAGATCCTCTTGTTGATACTCGAAAGAACGCTTCGTTTTCGAGAAAAAACGGAAAAACGAGACCAGACTTCAAATTTTGACGTCCACAGTATGTACTATTTTGAAAGTCGTTTACCGATTCAGTCACATAGCAGACTGAATTTTGCCATCACGAAAAGCTATACAGGGTGGACAAAAAAATATTCTATGCATATTTTCAACATTGACAAAAGTTAGGACGTTTACGATATACATTCATGTGAAGTTTTATTCTTGAAATGGGTCGAAGAATCTGCCTCTCGAATATTGGCATATCATCAAGGAACATCCTGTATAAAGGCCATCAATATTATTTATTTATATACCCTGGGAATTTTCATACAATTAAACATGTATTTATCACCAATAATAACACAAGAGCTTTTTTTATCAGAAAAATTCCTCTTGGTAACAAAGAACATTTGCCGATCAGTAATTTTACGAGAAAAACTGACATGAAAGAATTGATAGACCGTATAGGTCGAGCAATTTTGTCTATTGTCAGTTTTTCGAGAGAAATAACTGGATGGAAAATGTTTGGGTTAGTAAGGAAATTCATCCAATTAAAAAAAAATTCGAGCAGAACCATACCTATCAATCAAACTTGTCACAACAGAAATTGGAGCTATGAAAAGGTGCATCCTTTGTTTATCGATGTCAAAATGGCCCACATCGTCGTCAAATAGCGTTGATTTATCAATAGAAAAAATCATCTTATGATCCGATTAAATTGTCCTGCCACCTAGGAGAAAAATCGGTGCGCCATTGGTTGTAACTTTTCCAAGGGATAAAAGCGTGCCTAGCATGAAACATGAACAATACGGTTATAAATAAAACAGGCGTAATTGTGGGGAATTGATTTTGAGATGATTAGAGGAAACGAGATCAGTGAACTTCTATTTATGGAAAAATCATATACAGGATTCTCCGCACTGAGCAAGAGGTTCTGGAACTGAACATGATATATATTTACATTTCAATAATGTTATTGACAGGGTTTACATTGATATTGTAACAAAAATCGAAGGTATAGTTTCCTCGCAAAAAAATGATACAGATTTTTTATAGATTTTCATAGCATCACGCCACAGAGTTATGCTTAAGAGTTCATACAGATGTCAAGAAAATATGAATAACTCAAACCTAACCTTTGATCTCGTACTCGTCTGTCGTCTTCACCATCAAAAACCTCTCGCGTCTCTAGTCAAGTCGAGCAATATGCGAATATTCAAAGATAATCCTCAGATTATCTGATTTTTCAGTTGTGTGTTGAATTCTGTGTTATCTGCAGTAAGTGTTGAGTGTGAGTGAAAACTAGATTCCAATTCTTTGAAAGGTTCATCTGGTAATGTACCCTAGGTAAGGTGTCATTTGCCAAAAAATCAAAAACATTGAAAAAATCTCAAACTCTGACTCTCTGTATATCGAAAAGATGCTCCCACGCATATATCTTCACATGAACTTTTCATTTTTGAAATATGTGTTCTTCAAGCTGTTGAAGTCCTATACAAAGAACGGACTCACCCTGTATAACAATAACACTGTGACATCCAATGTTTGTGTAACCAATGTGTAACCTTGTTTTCGACAAAGTGTAGCCCTTCAATGGCGCAACTCATTTGTTTATTTTTGATATATTATTGTGATATTATTATTCGTTGACAGTAGTGACAGTAGTTGATTCGAATATCGATAATTTGTCAGTGCTTCTTCAGAAATTAATACCTTTTTCATCAGGGGTGTTTTAAATTCTTCGAAGAAATTATTGAGTTGGAGTTATTATGAGGTACCTAATCGTTGGAAAGAAAAGAGGGTTGCCCAACATTATGGTGAGTGTTCGAACCATAGCATAGTTCTAACAAAAACGTTTCAGTATGAGGACGAGGTTTTTGAAACCATTTGCTTTGTAATCTTTGATGAATATCTGCATAATTACTAATAATTAGTTCATTTGCATTTTATACAAGGGGTTACGGTAATTTTGCACTTATCATGCGATCGGTTTTTTTCGAAAATTTTTGTTGGTACTTACGTATTTTTGTCTGAAAAACACGAATTTGATAATGAAAATGTGAACAAACCATTATTTATTAAGATATTTCACTATAAAGTTACAAATTTCACCTTCTTCTGGATTGCATTTAGAACAATTGGCCCTTCTTTTTCCATCAATTGGACATTTTATATATATCACACAATGTTGGACACATTTTTTTTATTAAATGAGTCAACTAGAAGTATGATTTTCTTGTGATTTATTCATGTTTAGTGGAAAGAAGGAAGAATATCTTTTGAAATAATGGCATTTGGATTGCCTATGGATTAAATAGCCGTCATACGGTATATTTCCTGTTGAATTTTCTATCTAAATGTGTCATTGAAGTACATCATGAGTATATAAAGTGTCCAATGACAAAATAAAACTTTTTCTTGAAATATCTCGATAAATTGTGGTTTGTTCAAATTTTCATTATCAAATTCGTGTTTTGCAGACAAAAATACGTAAGTACCAACAAAAATTGGGCTGTCCCAGATAGCATTCTTGACCGCTATCTGGTGCGAACCTGACCATTTTCATTCATTTTATGAACTATTGTGGTTATGACTTCGAGTTTCTCTCTCTTTTATGTAACCATTGCATTCCACTTTGAGTATTAGGATTTTTTTTAAATATTTTCTATATCTATTCTATTTTCGAATTATTCAAAAACAACTTGAAAATCTGACCGTCACGTGTGTACATAATACACGAAATCTCTCGGATATCCGACCATTTAGCCACTCCTTGTTCATTATGTATGCAGACGTTTTTGGTTCGTGCGTCGAAACACATCCCGTCTATTTAGATGATTATTCAAACACGGAAACACAACATATACAGGGTGATTCTTCGTAAATAGGCAACCTCTGAGCTATATATAGATAATAAATACAAAGATATGTTCAAGATTTTGCCCAGGATGCCTTATGAAAATGTTGCTGGTTTAGGAAATACAGGGTGTGCAAGAAGATTTTATTTTAAAATGTCTCGATAATGTTTACTATAGTGTGTTTGTTGTTGGTGTTGTTAGTTATTGTCATCATTATAATTACTGTCATTTATTTCAGTGTCACTTCGCTAATTTTATAATTTAAAATAATGAAAATTTTATAAGTGACTACACAGATGTTTTCGAGAGCAAATAATGCAAAACCGTTTAAGCTAGATAATTTGAAGAAAAAGTAAAATTGAACGGGCTTTCAGATTATTGACTTATTTTAACCAATATTCAATGAACAAAGCTGATATGATGTACTCAACTAACAGAGGGCCACTATAACGAGCACTATAACGCCTTATATAACCAATCAGAAAATAAGTTGCGAATTCTCACGTATTTTTAAAAAAACCTTGAACTACAAAATTTCCTGTTCATGTTATTGAGAAATGTTGAAATAAAATATTTCCCTCATAATATAATATTGTCTTTTACTACCTGTAGTTCAGAGATTCCCCATTCTCAATGAATCACCCTGTATAGGTATTCCGTACGAATGGTGTGCAGAATGGGCCATGGGCGTCACTTAGAGGGGTGGGGCAATCGCCTTCCCCCCTGATTTTCTACAAAAATAAAAGATTATACTTAGAACCTTGCTGCAACCACATGACGATATACCTACATCAATATTGCACCAGTTCTTTGAAATTGAAAAAAATATATATGTTTTCAACATTTTTGAAATAGTAGATATCATACATAAAATATACTAGAATAAGAAGGCAGATTATCATCATCATAATCATGATCATTTATTCATATCCATTAGACAATTTACATTGTATTGGAACAGTTATTTTGAAATATATATGCAACAGATTGAGGAGAAGAAAAAAGAGACTATTTACATGTTGTTCCTGAAATATTGAAATTGACGATTTCAGCAATTCAAAATATCATATGAAATAATGCATAACACATTATTTACAATCGACTGACGAGTAATATACTTATTTGCTTTCATGAATGATAGTTGTTGATTTGGATAGGATGCAAGAATTGTTATGAATTAGGGAATATCTGAATTATTTTGTTACATTGAATAAAGGAATTAGTATCCCTTGCAGCTTGCTGGATGAAAATTTTTATCATCACTCAACCAATAGGTGGAATAATTTCCAATCTCATCTGATGAAACTATGAGGGCATATCCCTAAAAAATTGGAGAACAGCCACCTGCTCATTCAACATACAGATAGTATTTGAAATACTTTTTTCACTTGCTCTTCTGCTTGCATCTCCAAATAATTTTATATCAATCACAACAAACTGAGAACATGAAACTGATTGATTTATAATGATGTTGATGGACTCGTTTTCATACTGGAAGGAATCGAATTCTCAATTTGAAGGCATTTGACCTTGAATCCCTACACAAACTTCGTATGCGGCGCATTTGTACCATACAAAACTGTTTATTGGCTTCCTCTTGGTATACACTGAAATGGACTTATCACTTTGGAAGAAATCTAATTTTAAAACCTTTTATTTAACTTGCAATGTATGTATGTATGTTATTTCTGGTGGAATCTTCAAACTCAATCTTGAAGTAGAAATCTTCAACCGATTTTCAATCTGAAGGCACTTTACTTCGAACCAAAAAAAATTTGCCTGCGCTGCATTTTTTCCGTACGGATATATTTTCTGATTTTCTTATATTGACCCCGCCTGGTATTGATTGACATGACGCCCCTGGAATGGACGACAAACCATCCCGGTGCTCGGCAATTTTCATAATGCATAACAAATGCTCGTGTCAAAGTTCAGTTTTCGTTGGCCGCAAACAAAACGGTTCTGAAGTTGTATGAGCAATGAGCATTCGGGGCATTAGCGTATGAATGGGCCCATTTGTGTACGCTGACGGCATGAATGTCTTTTCGACAAAAAACAAGACGTAATTTGGTCGTAGTTACCCTACTCGAGTTTATTATTTTCACTTGTTTGATTCATTCGTAATATAATTTCGAATCATTTTAATGAAATGATTATTGCATTAGTCTGAGGTCTAGCTTCTTGTCTATACTTACTCATATTATTAAAATAATCTGTCAAGTGATGTCACAAAGGTGGTTACGTCACTTATATTTATTTTTATACTTTCGATTGCAGAAAAAATTGCATGTTTCATTCGGATCAAAACTGACTTTGTTTGACTTGCAAATTTTGCTTTCGCTCGGCTTCGCAAATGCAAAATTCGCTTGTCAAATGAATAAAACAATCTACTATTTTCTCCAAGCGGTATAGAAAGTGTTTTTTTTTTATTCTACGTTTCAAGCAATTAATGAAGTTGGTAATCAAAATTGACACAAAATTATACAAAATTGGTTTCATAAGATTTTATGGACTTGCATTTGAAGAAAAAATTCTAATAATGTGTCACACCACATCAAAATAAATGTATAGAATAGAATAAAATAGAAAAGGAATATTCATATATAATACCACAAGTGATAATATTTTGCCGGAAATATTCGGTGATTGTTAGGACAGCTTGCTGCCTAGTAATTTCGTGAATGACATTGTTATCAAAACTACGAGCCGTAGGCGAGTAGTTTTGGATCAATGTCATGAACGAAATTAGAGCAGCAAGCTGGAGTATGTCAATCGACGAATATTTCCAGGAAAAATAGTATCACGAGTTGTATTCGTATGACTATTTCATGATTGAATGAGATATATATATAAGAAATAGGAAACATAATTGAAGTATATTCCAACTCAAACTGCGAAGAAGAACATAATGATAGTAATGAAATACAGAATTCAATTTTCTAGAAATTAACTACCTACTTATAGTAAAGTGGAATGTACAATTTTGATGAACAGTATTTTGTTTATTATCTTGGAGATGGTTGCTCTCAAAAGAGTGTATACATTTGCTATCCAATTCGAACAAAATAAATTGAATTTATGTGACATGAAATAATTTGAAAAAAAAATTATTGTCGCAGACGGGCTTGAACCTCCGACCTTCGTATCACCGCGCAACAACCCTATCAGTTGAGCCACATCACCTCGATTTTATTGGGGACAATAACTTGAATGACTGAAGAAGATTACATCAAATGGGAATTTGAATTCTAGTATTGTTGTCAGACCGTCAACAAATATTGAAACTTATTAAATTACACATGAAACGTCCAGCCAGAATGAAATTGTCTCGCCTTCCGTACAAAATGTCTCACTAACGCGAATTATAAGTAAATAAAATGAAGTTGGTACTTAGGTTATTGTCTCTTGTGTCAGATTTGAATACAAAGCAATCTTGACCAGACACGATGTCAAAATTTTATCGCTGATAAACGAGGTTTGTTGGTCACGTGTGGGTCAATTCGGCTTCTGTATTGGTAGAGCAAGTCCGATAAAATTTAATAAACAAAAAATATCGCTAGATTACAGGAGAAACCGTGAAAATGGTCGATTCTGATTGGTTCTCGAGATCAAGAGTGGAATATTCTCAGATATAATGATCATGGAGATAAAAAAATGGATATACAGGGTGTTGGGAAATTCGACCGACAACGCTTGAGAGGTGATAGCCCTCATGATTTCATAATCACTGAGATAGGGACATACGGTCTTGAAGTGTTCAGTTCTCGAGATACAGAGCGTTGAAGTTGAGAAATTGAAATAGTTTTTTCGCAATATCTCAAGAAAAATTGAATATATTTAATGCATTCAAATTCGGTATATGGTTTCATCTTTCGATGGTTAATTTTTTGACCAGATAGAAATTCCGAGAATTTCACCAAGAGGGTTGTGATAACTTTTCCTCCCATATTTTCTAAGCCACTGATGAAATTCCGATTATTTCCAATTTCTCGAATTGATTGTTCAATTATGTTGAAAAACCGCATCATCTTCAACTGAGCTAAAATGAACAGTTATCGAGATATTTGATCCAAGTTTGCAAAGTAATTTTTCATTTTCTTCAGTAGTAGAAGATTACAACAATTTTTTTTTCTCTTAATGCGTGGAATAACTATTTCTGTGCTGCTATTGAAAATAATGGAGTATATTGCATAGTAACAATCTTCTATTTTGGGTCGATTATCGATTGAAGGTGATGAATTTTCTGAACAAAATTGAACAATGAATTCGTGGAATTGGAAATAATTGAAATTTAAGCAGTGGCGTAGAAAATATGGGAGGAAAAGTTGCCACAACCTCCTGTAGGGCACCATTGAATAAAATGTCCGGAATGGCTTCCTGGTCAAAAAATGACCCATTCAAAGATGAAACCATATACCGGAGTTGAATGCATTATGTTCAGTTTTTCTGGAGATATTGCGAATCAAGTATTTTTATTCCTTAACTTTAACACCCTGTATCTCGAGAACTGAACACTAGAAGACCGTATGTCCCTATCTCAGTGAAAAAACATTACTAAATTATCGCAGAGAAACTGACTATTTCAAATTTGTCCAGCACGTGCAAAATATACCAATTTATTGGACTAATATAGATATCGAAAAAAATCAATGATGTCATTCGTATCTCAATCAGGCCGCGGTCGCCTGTCAATCAGTCCATTGACGGGGTTCCTGTGAAAAGAAACAAACGATCTGGTCCAGACAAAAACCCTAATGCCCTTACCCAACTAACGAGGGCTCATTTCTCATCGGCTTCACGCCTCACGGACAACATATACCCGATTCCATGTATACTATATACTCCGCCCTTCTGCCCCTCTTTCTTCTCATCTTTTGCTTTCGAGTTTGTGGTAATCATTTTTACGTCTGTAATGTGCCAAATAAATTTCCTCGGTGAGGTCTATCCGGGAAAGTGTCCAATGGCGTCCACCGGAAGATCTTAAGAAGGGTTCACAGAAACAGGTATTCATTTATACATACACAGAAATAATAGTAGGCGATCCTGCTGCAGATTTCTACCGTCATCTGATAACGTAATGATATATGTCCCAAAGGCAAGTAAAACCATTGTAGCTCATCCACGGAAATAAAGGAATCGTTGAATCAAGCAAAATTTAATTGAATGAAGCAAATCAAAGTGTCATATATGCACGACAAAATATAATCTTCAAGTGAGTAAATCTTTATCTTGTTTCAGAGCGAATTTGCAGTTTGAATCAAATAAATATGTCTTGCATGAACTCTGAATTTTATTCAATTAAGCACATCCATGAATTTTTTATGAAGAGATATTGAATTGGCTCAAACAATGATTTTGTTCAATTCAAAATGACAAGATATTGATTCAATCAAATATTTTGTTGATTCAATGAAATTTTTTGTTGATTCATTGAAATATTTGGATGATTCAATGAAATATTTTGTTGATTTCATGGAATATTTCGTTGATTCAAGAGAACCTGTATTTCAATTCGACAAACCGATGTTTCACTGAACCAAATTCAGTATTGATTCTGGAATTTCCTGAAATTTCACATCAATAGAACAAAAACCTGAACTAGGAAACTATATAGTCATCTCCTAGCATAGATCTCCAGTCTATACTTTTCTTCACTCTTCAGTTGATGCAAGGTTGTTTCGGCTTGCTAAGCATCCTGTGTTCGATTTATCCAGCTGATATTTCAAACACGAAGGATCATTAGGCTTCACGTATAATATAATGCCGAAAAGATCGCCATCTAGTGGCGAACATTCAATTCGATGTTAAATGAACGAAATATTTCGTTGATATTATATTTTTTGTTGCTCCATTCGAGCAAATGATCCGTTCCAAACGAGTTCATTGCTACATCGGAACAAGAAAATTTGTATGTTGTTTTACAAATATATTCTTATCAAAATGATCATTATTTCATCAAATCTACAAAATGTATATAGTTGAACTAACATCAACATTATTTTGAATCAACATAATTTGTTTTTGAGATAACCATATATTTTGTTGATGGTATTGATATTATACTGTTGATTCAATTAATATACATTCTTGATTTGAACAAGCTGCTTCTATGAAATAATTATGTATCTGTTTGATTCAACAAAAAATTGCTCAGTCCAACGAAAATAATTCAAGCATTAATAGTTTGTTGATGCAACAAATTCTTTTTCTCTTGTGTACGTCTATGGATGCATTACGTTCTGGAAAAAATGCGAAAAATGCCTTTCAGTCGAAGGATTGTCGGAGTGTGAACGATATATACAAAGGTATGTATGGGATTCCGCAATTCCGTGTTTTCCGAACAGGAATGGGTGTGTTTGTGGGTATGTGAAATCCGGTGGATCGAGGAGTCGTCGTATAGAGTGGAACAGATGTAAATGAGAAAAATGGCTCTATATAGAGAATGGGGTTGAGAGTTCAAAGGAACAGGGTGTGAAGATTCACTACCTAGATTCGTGTACTATCAAGGAATTCTTGGAAAATTCAAATATAGGCAAACTTTTTTCGTAGAGTGCTGATCAAATGTAAATGAGAAAAGATGAGAGGATGATGGGTTTATGGTTAAGAGAAACCTGGATATAGAGATCAACTATAGAGTAAAGTGCGGGGTAATATGGCAACATAAAATTCATACACTCACAATCTAATAACCATGCTCCTAGCTGAAAGACGATGGCTTCACGTTAGAGCTTACACAATAATATAATGTGTCCAGAGTCGCAAGCTGCCATTTTCCCACACAGCAGAAGACTCCAAGTAAAAATGAATAGTAATGCCCCATTTCCATATTACCCCATATCATACTTTGTATAATTTGGCAACATGCTATTTATTCTCGTAAGTAATAAACTATTTTATGCAATTAGAAAAACTTTGGTTTTCACATTAAACATATATATAAATTATTGAAGCTGTTGTCTCCAGAGCTGTACGAGTATACTGGCTAGTTGATCTGGAAGACAATCAGCGCTAATATGTTCGATGTAGTCCACATTATCCCATGAACCCGATGATCACATTCCACACATTGCAACCAATAACATCTCGGACCTTTTTAATCAAAATATTGTGCACAATATTCTGATTCATCATATTCCAAACTTCTGCTTTCCATTGTATAGGCACTTCTTATAGCAGGTTAGGGTATAAAACGCTGCTGCTCAATGTATTATGCCGGAGTTAAAAAATTATGAGGCATAATACACATATTTATTAAACGTATAACGAAGTGTTCCGCCGAAAAGAAGTAACTTCACGAATCAGTCTTGGCATACTGTTATTGAAATTGAACATATCTACTCAGAACTTTCTTTACCACAATATATTAACACTAGAACATATTTATCATTCACTCGTGTTTTCTGTCTGAAACTAATATGGCTTAATCAACATTTTTGCCAAATGTTGACTTGGAACGAAAATATCAAACTGCGGCGTATTACCCAGCGCGGCATATTCACCCAATTTACTCTATACGTAGCATTTCAATGTTTATAGTTTTGTTTGTCTGATTATTCTCAAATTATTTTTTAAGACTTGACTTTTTTTTTGCAAAATTGATTTGACGGACTCTTTAGGTATGCTGTGAATACGGTGGAATGTACTGTGGGTCAAATATTACAATTCATTTTTCACTTCTACCGTACCAATTTCTCGACAACTTTGCACATACGCATATATTAAGTGACAGTACGTCATGTTTTTCTTACCTATGGATCAAAAATACTTAAATTTCACTTTGAATATTCCTGAATAATATTGGATCATTCACCAAATCCTACAATACAATAATGGCGAATGCGCTTCATTTTCTCGAATATTCATCACATCTTTATTAGGCATCTTTTTGTAATCAATAACGCGATATCAAGAAATACCTTTATTGAATATATATCATTGTTTGTGAAGATATTCTGCCATATAACCCCACTTTATTGCCTTTTCATTTGTTTTTATGAATGTCGTCGTATCAGTGTTCACATGTTCACATGGAACATTTAAAATTCATTTTCAATGCAATATATTATTTAGATCTTCGAAACTCCCATTAGGAAATGCACATATTATATTGAGTACCTTAACTAAAAAATAGTGTCTTTTGGATTGAAAAAGGCTCAAACAAGGTCGAATTCGAGGCTCACTGTATGAACGTTTTCACCAATATTTCCTGAGCTTTTACAGTCTTTACACCACTGAATTTCTAGGGGTGTATTTCCATTCCCTTATATAGGTATAGTCAGCTCTTTATATTGAATTGATTCCAAATCGTACGTTGGCCCTGATGTGGCATTCTCCTAGTTTCACCCCATATTCTAACGTTCGGTTTTGTCATCCACTTGAGATAAAAGTGTATCGGTGTCGGTGAATCTGAATAAATTTTTGTTAGAGAGACTAGAAAGAGAAATTCATCGCAGGAAATAGAGGTATCGCTTATGTATTGCTACTTCGACAGAAAATTCCACAAAGAAATCCGTGAATGAAGCTATTGATTCAGTTGGCATGTTTGACAGAAGACTCGACTATAAAGTGTATGAATAATGGGTATATATACAGTGTGAAGACTATGACTGGAATGAAGTCGCTAGCGGAGAGGTAAATATTTTAGATTTAATGTATTTTCCTACATTTTGCAAGCAATGTAGAGAATATATATTATCCCTTCAGCATGTTTTTTTCAAATGCAACCCTATGGCCTGTGACCCCTCATCGGAGAGCTGGTGGATAGAGGAATCCAGCATACTGATGAAATTTTTGTTTTTTTTTACGTTTGAGGGTATAGCATAAAATCATAATGTAATTTGAAAATTCAATTTATTTTCAATGTAACAATTGCTCAAGTTGTGTGTTGAACAATTCATGGCAATTTTTTGCCACAACTGTTATCTACTAGTGTGTGCCCTTGTTTTTATTGAGCAGCAAAATAGTTATTTGTTTAACTAGGCAGCAAAGTAGTAGATTGAGTATTTTGCTGCCGAGTTGAACATATAATTTTTTCTCCGATTGTTCATAATTATATATATCTCTTCATTTTACCTGTAGTGTTCAATTAAAATGAAATTTGATAGAAATCGCAGTTGTTGGAATGGTTGGTTGCTATGGAAATGTCCATAATAATTATAGTTTGACAATTCATGAAATTTCTGGCAGTTGTGCGAAAAAATATCGGTATATTTGAATTATTATATAATGGACAGTGATAGCGACCTGGAAGTACTTAAACCTCCAGAAATAAGGGAGGTGGCAAAAAATAAAGAGTTGAATATGTTGCCGGAGAAGTCTCGGATGAAATATGAAGGAAATTATAAACGATTTATGGATTCTTGATTTTGCTGATACATATCAATCAGCAAAGTACTCGCTTTGCTGCCTAGGCAGGAAAATTAATACTTTGCTGATTGAAATGTGTCAGCAAAATTAATATTTGCTGCCAATCGGAGAAAAAATAATTTCGTTTTTATGCCGTATTCACAGTTCGAAACGAAGTGTTATTGCAAACTGGTAAAAATGCCTCAAATATAACTGTCACTAAAAATCGAAAATTTGGTGAAACTACGTTGAAAACATATTAAACTTTGAAATTATGTTGTAATTGTATGCGACCCCCAAACGTAATGCTAATTGAAATTTGATTGGTACGCTGGATTCCTGTCACTAAAAACGAAAATTTGGTGAAATTAAGTTGAAAACATATCAAACTTCAGAATAATATTTTGATTGTATGCGCCCAAACGTAATGCTGACTTAAATTTGATCGGTACACTGGATTCTTGTCAGTAAAAATCGAACATTTTTGGAAAATCTGTTGAAAACATATTAAACTACAAAATTACGTTTTGATTGTATGTGATCCATCCCCAATAGTAATGCTAACTGAAATTTGATCGGTACGCTGGATTCCTCTTTCAACCAGCTTTCCAATGAGGAGTCACAAGCCATAGGGTTGCATTTAAAAAAAACATTGGGGCTGATTCCAGCTACCCCTAAAGGGTTATATTCTTTATATTGCTTGCAAAATGTAGGTAAATACATATACATTAAAACATTGATTTTCAAAAAAATCTCCCATCTCCACTCTAGCGAATTCATTCCAGTTCTCCACTATGTATATTTTAACAGCTATAAAAATCTAAACATGAACTTCAATGAATGAGATCGTAAAATATCATGGAATACAGCATAAATAGGAAATATAGGAATAACCTTGTTTGTCAAAATGGAAATAATAAATGACGATCTAAATGTATAAGGGACCATAATATAATTGTAGAAAGATCATGAAATTTTCTTTCGATGAAGTAAATTCATTCGAAATCGCAATGTCAATCTCTATATACCTTCAGTAAATCAGTTAGCACTAGATATAATGTTGAGAATCCATGCATCATAATATATTATTATATAGAAATTATTATCTATCGTAACCGTGTCTTACTCATAACTGCATTTCAAATCATCTTAATCGTATTTCATCGATGCAGAAATCCCATCATCAACATATTTTGTCAAAACTGTAATCTATCATCGTAATCCATAGAATCCTAACTATTCCTGATAGATAAAAGCATAAAGTAATGAAATATTTTTTTGGTATACTCTGTCACTGGTCGCAATGTTGTAAAAGTGCTTCCCATTAGACGAGCATTATGGACGCCTTTGGAAATCAAATATCTTTAGAAGCGTGTAAGTTCCAAATCTCAAGTGAATGGATCGGCACTCGAGCGAATGAGTAGGATTCCTCGAGGAAAGTCTGGAAAATGTAACCAGGTGAAAATATCATGATTTTGATTCTTTTTCAGGGTATATATAGGCACATATATTTGTCCCAATCTTCTTATTGGAAATTTGACCCTTTTACTTATAGCTTTTTCGATAAAAAAACTGAAAGTTTTCACATTTCATTTGATTTCTCGTTCTGATTCGGTTTCGTATAAGTATTATGATAAACGTTTTTTTTTTCAAATTTCGCTCTATTTATATACTATCAAACCAATAAGGGGGAGGAAATGAAGCTCTGTTTTCATGATTTTAATAACGAACGCATATTTTTTCTTAAAATTGTACTTTCGGAGGTCTATTTCTCGATCCAAATCAATATATGCGACCGAATTTTGTGACCTTTGGCCTTGAATAACTTCCGACGCAGACACGAGATTTTATGAGACTTTTGAGACAACTTTTAGAACGTCAAAATCAATGTACATAAACAAGTTTCCAGCTCATTATCTCATTTCTATTTTTTCCTGTGACAGAAAAAAAGGCCAATTCGATATTGAGAAGATATATAACATTATAATAAAATCATAAAATTATCGATGTGAGAAGTTTTTTAACTGGTACCTAGTACACCTGTGGTTGCAGGAATTTTTGCACCTATATATATCCGGAAAAAGAGCAATACAAAAAAGTGTCTGTCAACAGAGATGAAGTGTCAAATTTTTTTTCTGTCACATCAGACAAAAATATATTCATACCACCTCTGTAATCTAAATTTGCCAAGGAAGATAGATGAACTACTTCTACTCTACTGAGTTTTATCAATTTGTGTAACTGAAGTTGGTAATCTTTTTTGTATGACGAAATATGGTGGTCTCATATTTCTTGGCAAATTAATGTCTAATGATATCGAATAATGAACGAAATGATACTGCAAAAAATTAAATTTTCACATAGGTATTGATAATATCAAAAACACACTCATTATAAATGGTTATGGGCTAGCTTGAATTCCTATAGTTATATAGTTATAGGTACTTTTCTATTTGACAGAATCTTTTGAACAAAAACTACAAATGAACACTTGGGGTGTGAATTCTTTCAAGTGTGTATTATTCCTGGACATGTTTTTTCGGTAACAAATATTTTGAGAAAATTTCCGGAAATAATTCTGGCTCTTGTGATATCATAAGTGACAATTTTGTCATTTCATTTTTCACTCTATATATGTACATGCACTTTCCAATTTTGATATGTTCGCCAACAAATCTTTTTTTTGTCAGTGGTGATCTCATAATTTTGTTCAAGACATGGTCAATAGGCGAAAGGAATCTCGGTTGGTCGAAATGACCACCGAAATCGTTCAGAGTCTATTCCCGCTTCCTCTTCTTCTCACACTTAACCTTTTCCATCGCATTAGGTGCCAATTACGAGAAAGGAAATCCAGTCCTGCTTCTAACGCCAGATTTGCTTTGAATTCTATCCTCCTTAACGTCCTGACGTTCGTTTTCTCTTCACATCACTAGATCGTAGATAAGGGAGGGTACTGGGATAATTGCAGAAATATTTTTTCAATAGATTTTTTTACAGTTTTAATTTTTGAGACCAGTAGCTAAACGTGCTGAGTGTTTTTTTTCTTTTTGGATTCGTTGTGGCATGGTGAAAATGTAGTATGTAGCATATTTTTTCTGAGAACAGTTCGAGGAGTGACAATCTGTCCGCTAATCCGCGATTTCTCTGTGGTTTCATATGGTTTTGGAGGTGCTGAACGCTCCAGGAAATTTTTTAAAAATTCAGATCCGAATTCAGCACCTTCCAATAACATATAAAACCACAGAGAAACCGACTATTTGAATTTTTTCCGGATTGGGTCCTAATCGTTACCGTTTTACTGAGATAGATGTGGATATAAGTATTTGAGGTCGACGAAAAAATTGAATATGCACCTCGGCGAAAAACTGTCTCTTATCTCGCCTGATTGCTAGCCTCGGTTAGGGTCTCGGCTATCAATTCGCAGACTCGACTATAATAGACAGTTTTCCGTCCTTGGTACAAAAATAACTATTATGCAGCAGCTCCAGCCAGAATCATACACGGGGTCGGCTCGTACGTGCGAGTGGTTGAATGAGTAAAAAAACTGAATACAACTCAAACTGGAATTTTTCGAATCCATCGTTTTCGTATTGAATAGCGTCTGTGATATTGGATGTTTTTTTATCATTTTGGCACTTGGCATAATATGCATCATTGAAAAATTGATCATACCTATAACCTGTGCCCATACCCGTCGATAAAACTTTCACATGAACAATACAGGAATTACAACTCCCTACTCTACATACCTACCTATTCCTTACGAGATCTTGGTGGGAAGAAAAGGATAATAACTATATAATTATAATATCTTGGTCATATACCGGGTATCCCAAGTTATCGTATTCATTACTGACGCTTCCTGAAATACAAGTGAAAAAAGTGTAGTTAGTAATTTTATTTTTCATTCCAAAATTTCGGTTGAGCTGAAGATGGTCTTTTCTGAAATCGAAACCTGTCCTTAAGTCTGAATGAACGTTATACAGAGTGTTTCAAGAAAACCTCACTTCCTTGCTGCGAAATAAGTTAGGTTTGCTCAGTACAAAAAATGTCATGATGGCATCTATTTTTCGTGAGAACTAAGGGAAATAAGGTAGGAATTGGTGTTCTGGAGGTTATATGCCTCGTGTGAATTAATAGGTAATTGATCTCGATAAAATTAATTTTACACGAGCATCAGTTATTTCTCCATTATTTTCGAATCAAAATATTGCGAGAACGGAACACACTATTGAGTTTTATCAAGGGTTCCTTTTTGATGTTGGATTGAATGAAAAAGGTATGTTTAAAACTACTCGATACGAACCGTGTACCCATAGCGCCCTCTATGATAGTCAGATATAAAAACAAATTCACATGTGTCGGCTTCTAGAACACGTCCATACAAAATGTCATTACAATGTTGCCAGCAGTTTCGACATAATCGTAAAAAATGTGTGAAAAAATATTTCTTCAACAACACCTTGTATCTTGCAAATGGATGGCGTTACGACATTTTTTTACTGAACAAAACCCATCATTTTGTAGTGTGATCTACCCTAGCAAAAGGATCAGGTTTTCTCAGAAACACTCTGTATAATAAATATTTGTGGAGACGACTTTGAGCATTCCTACCTCCTTCTGAAATTTAAATACGAATTTATTTTAGAAGGGCTATTTTCCCTCCCCGAACAAATTCGACGTACGCCCATGTTTTCACCTTCACCGAATGTACGACTGACTCCCTTTCGTACCCCATCTTTTTCCCTTCCCCACGACCATTCACTATTCTTTTAATAAGGTGCTCCATCTGGATCACGTGGATATCGAGCCATCAATTCGAACCAGAAGAAGAAAAAGATCCCGAGGAGGGAAAAGCGTAATTGGAATTTTTACAAATAGTTACACGAGCTGAGGGGATAAATTATTGGCGATTGTTCAAATTCGAATTAGCGAAACGAACGCCGAATGAAATGAAAATGGAGTGTTTTATGTTCGAAATCTTTCCCCAGGTTCTTGATCACTGTTCCAAAAATGAACAGGGCATTATTCATGTCTCTACAGTGTGTCCACCTTGAGCACATACAACCACTGTGACATCGTTATTATCTGACCGATTTCCAAAACCTGCTGTTTGTTGGATTGGTATTTGAAATTTCCATCGAAACCGATTTGAATCCCGTGGATTATCACCTGTGGGGACAATTTGAATCTGAAGTGTATTTTTCCATCTTGGAGCAGCCATTTTTTTAATTGATGGCGGACAAGATTTTGTCCGATTCCATTCAAAATTGGTAAGTAGGGGTTTTTGAGGTCGGAGATTTTTTTGTTAAAATTCATAAATTCATGATGGCGGCTCCAAAATAATTTTTTGTTTTTTTATAAATGACGATGACCCCGTGTTATCAGCATAACACTATTACTGCGACATATTATCTGTAAGAGAAAAAAAAGTTATTTGTAACTAAGTCATAGTGAGCTATGACCTACATTTGAAAAACTAAAGTTGGTACTGATATCTCAAATTCTAGAAGAGTTGGTATAAATTTCATATTTTTTTCGAAATCACATTGAAAAACTGCCATGAGAATGTGAAATTCCTATTTGAATATTTCCATAAATAAAGAAGTTACGGAGGAGAAATGAAAATGATCAAAATCTGTTTTTTTGCGTATAAAACAATAACGAATAGATTTTATCAAAATATTTTTTCACATTATAGTTGGCCTTGACAAACTCCCCATTTGGTGTCATTCAACCGACCTCGTATCTCTCACCGTTAAAAAGATACCCATGGTGAGCATGGTAAGTGGGACACACTGTATAGTTTTGGACTTGAAATTGTTCAAGGAATATGCATGTGAAAAATGAAGTAAAAACAGAAGTGGCTTGAATTAAATCTCAAACTCTTGTAAAACTTCATCGGTTCACTCTCTCATATCACATGCATGGAGAGGGGCTCATTTTTATTGGTACGATACAAGAACCAAAAATCTTAAGACGGCCCTGATCACTTGTTACATTAAATGAAAAAACGTGCTGGAAGCAAAACTGAATAATATGACACGAAAGCGATTGTTGTCAAGTATTTCAATTTGCTATAACAGCTCCAAAGAAGTTCTACATAGAGTTTACAAGGCTTTTCGGCTATTCGTCGTTTACTGCACAAGAATAGAGGTATAATTTACATGAAAAACAATTTTCAGATGCGGAGGTAAGTCTCCACGGAAGAAGACGCTATTTTGAAAGTGTTTACAGAAAGTTTCACGGATTTTAAATTTCCTCACCGAGAATTGCAGAATACGCTAACCTAGTTTGATGGAAGTTCTCGAGGCATTGTACTTCCATTCCCTTATCCCTCTCTGTCTATTCTTTTTTTTTTAATAAACAAGAAATTCGGAAAGAAAATGGGTGCTCAGAATGTCAACTTTGTTCTTCGGAAGTTTTTATTGTTGTTTCTGATGGAATGAATAATAAAATTCGGAGTACTTTCGGATAATGGATTTACATTTGACGTCGAACTGTTGAAGAGAGAGATTGACGCGCGTCTAGGGAGTTGAAATTTTCGAGCAGTTTTTGGAGTTTTGAATACCAGAGTGCATTTGAAATGTTTTATGTTGATCTTTGAAATTTTCTATGAGCGATCGAGTTGCCACAAGAGAAGTTAGGTACTGGAATACTAAGTGCTGCTACTTTCTTTGCCAAAGCGAAGCTTTTTCGTTCTATAGACAAGCGACTTTTTGTAGAGAGTTGTTCAACATTTTATCGATTATTTTACTAAAGTAAAAGAGTGGTGTGTTTACATTGTTAAATATTTCAAAATCGAACATCGTCACCATTTATTGTAACTCACAAAAAGAACTGTATTTTGGTAATGAAGTTTTGAGAAATAAGTCTACAACCAGATGTATTTAGGGTATGTATAGAACATATTGACAAATTGGGGATGTCGATTCAGTCGGTCAGAAATATAGCTTTCCTTGATATTTCAATGAACTGTATGACTTTTCAAAATTATTTATTATCTGACAATACATATTGATTCCGTTTCCAAGATAACTACAGAATGTTATAAAAATAATATCATTGTGAACAACAACAGGGAAAAGAGTTACTTTTTCTGAGTTTTGTGGTTAAAACAATTTCATGGCAACTTGGACAAAGATATGATCAAATTGGTGTATTATTTTGATGATTCAAACTAAATTTACATTCTCGCAATCCTTTGTGTATTGGAAATAGAATTTTGATTCACTTTCGTGTGTCTTATCCACAGTACACAGAAAATTAAATTTCGAGAGAAACGAACCCTTATAATATTGAATACAGGTCCGTATTTAGAAAAATTGAGTCGAGGGTGGCCCCTAAATTGGGAAACGTCATTTTGAAAAGCAAACCAGCAA
The DNA here is from genome assembly GCA_918026855.4 of Phaedon cochleariae. NCBI lineage: Eukaryota > Metazoa > Arthropoda > Insecta > Coleoptera > Chrysomelidae > Phaedon > Phaedon cochleariae. The sequence goes on along the minus strand of OU896708.1, from coordinate 67,129,812 downwards.
ATTTGTAGTATAAAAGAAATAGCCTTGAAAACATCTCCATAAAAAATTATTGAAATGCCCGATTTTTCGGAAAACGAAGCGATGATGTGACCTCAAAACCCTAATACTGAAACAAGACTATTCCAGACAGAGTTGAATGATACATGATTTCTGACAGAGTAAATTAGCGCGAGATCACAGTTGAAAGAATTAATATATCAGTTGCCCCTGTCTCCGTCGGGCGTTTGGTATTTTCTTTTAACTATGGCGAGATGAGGTTTCTACGTCATAAGAGGGTCCGTTTTCAGAAAGTACTATTATTTATGTCCAAAAATAAAATATTCCAGTTAATTTTTCGATCGAATTATGTCGTCAATCATTATTTATGTATAAAAGGATCATTATATAAACATGGTTTGAGTTAAAAGTTCTACTAAGGTGTACACGCCCATTATGTTATCGTATACACACAGTGGGCCATTTGAAAATAAAATGAGATAGGTAATTACCATAGGGCTGCCAAATTCAATGTACTCAATAATTATTTTTGTGCTCGACCGGGTGTAAAGTAGCACTTTAGCGCCCTTATGCCAATAAATGGCAAAACAAATTTTTCGCCTGCGGTGCACTTTCATTTTCAGCCAATTGACTGTTGACAACACTGTGGAAGTATTTGCATTCAAAGAATATAATGACAGTACCTCCCTTTAGTAGGTACCACAATCGAGAATCCCATGGTTGGCAACACTGTTAATGTTATTCGTGCTGCAGTCTGCAGTGTTCGTCCTAGCTCGAGTGGATTGTGGAACAATAAGTGGTTTTGCCATCAACATGCATTACAGTCTACGTTGTTTCTCATAGAAAAATAATCTCGATATAATTCCCTTGCGGCAACGACCACAGCCATCAAGATCCTTCGCTATGCGATCCGGCATCTAGAATCTAGAATCTAGATGATATCGTGCGGATCGTGAAGAACGTCATTCTCTTCACAGTCGGTACACACACAATGAACAATGAGAAATCACGTAATGACGGCCATGCTGTGGGGTAATTGAACCTATAAACGTCATTACTCTCTTCTAGCCGGTCGCCTCTAATGACGGTTCTTGTTCTGCTGCGTTAAGCTGCGATCACATTAGACATTACAGGGTCTTTACTGATGTCGAGGCGTCAGGACGACAGTAATCGTTTTCGGAAACTTACTCGTAGTCTAAGAGCCAGCGCCAAAGAGATTCTCTGAATTTACTAAGCCTAGTTTTTTCACAGTTTATTACAATGGTTCTGTACACAAACATACTGCGGTCAGTGAAGCGAAACTGAAAACAGATGTCCCTGGTATACTATCAAAGATTACTGAAATCGATTATCTTCTGTAGTCTATGATACTATCGAAGTTGTCGTTCCTACCGAGGTAATGCAATGAATTCACTAAGGCTGAAAATCATTATACACATTGTATATTGCATATGAATGAAAGTTATCATCAAACCGCCTCCGTAACTCACTCTTGGCTAAAAATGGTTTTGGAAAAAAGGTTCTATAGCCCTTAGGAAAATTCTTTCACGTCCATGCGGTGATCTTAGACAAAACCTTGACTCGTAGATAAATAGGATTGTGCTCCATTGTTCATTACCCCGATATTCCTGTTCCCTAGAATATCTGACGCGTTTAACTCGATGATTCCTCTATAACTCTGGACCAGTTGCAGGTATTCTTGCTCGGAGTCCAATATCGAAAAGCCTCCTTATTGGTCTATCATTGACTTGAACATGCCTGACCTATTTTTTAAATGTATGATATATTGACAGGACGTGGAAAGAAATTCTGAATTGAGAAAAACCTTATCACGAATCTGCTATTGAGGTCTATAAAATAACAAGTTTCCATTGTTCAAATTTGAACCCCTTGATTGGATGAAAATATACAGGGTGTTACATAATTCAATACAAATATTTTAATGACATATTCCTGGGGTCAAAATAAGACTTTTTTTCCTATAAACATGTGTCCTAAAATCCACCCCCTCCAAGCTACAGACATCGCGTGTAATGGTAAGTTGAGGAAAGTGAATCGATTGTGACATGACGGTTATGACATACCACAATGCCAGTTTGGCATAAAAGATATTAATTAATCATTAGTTACCAGAGACAAACATAATCATAGCTCACTAAGTTTTTTTAGTATAATAATTTGAAAATACACTCCTTTCATTTACTAGCGATTTTCTCTAAAACGGTTAGCTAATTCAAGAAAATGCAAGAGACTGAAATGTATGATTTTTTAGTGGCCAATTCAACGATGATGTTTGAATTCAAATTTTTTTGGAGGAAATAAAAAATGTTTGCCATCAAATCTGTATGCAACCCTCATTCACCCCTTTCGATTCGAGTTACCTTATTTTTGAATCAAGAAATGAATAGGTAGATCGTCTAAAAATACAAGTGCCTGTGAATTTTCAAAATATTTGATGCATAATTGTAGCCACAATTCAAAATTTAAGATTTTTTTGCGCATCTTGCGATGTCTGTAGCTTGGAGGGGGTGGATTTTAGGACACATGTTTATAGGAAAAAAAAGTCTTATTTTGACCCCAGGAATATATCATTAAAATATTTGTATTGAATTATGTAACACATTGGGAATACATTGGGAATTCGCATTCTCCATGTGATGAAAATATCAATTCTTTCTCGGTTTATTCAAGAAAACAACTACTTTCCTGGCATATAGCCAGGAAGTCGACCCCACCACCAATCGCTTGATGTGAATACGGCTTTATTACACTTCTTGTGTTGGGTCGGCGGACAGAACATGACTCGATAATACTTCTTTACATCTTTCACATGGTCTATTTCAGGATAGGTTTTCAGTACGAAGCATCGTCAATATTGAAGAATTGAAGAACGCGCTAGTCGCAATCCCAGAGTCAGTAACCGCCAAGTCATGAACTGATCGAAGTCGATAGTCGCGATAATAACAGTGTTGTCGATTATATCAGTGAGGGTTGTATAGCTGTGTGCACGTATAAATACATACAAATTATTGTACAAATCTTCTATTTCGCGCAAAATAGTTTATTCAAAATATCATAGCAACTAGCAAGTAAGTAATCAGTTTTTAGCTCTTGAAGAGGAATAGCCGTTAATACATTTAAAATTTGAAATTAGAAGCTGATAGTTATTCATACACCAAGGTAGTAAAGAATATCATTATTACTCAGGGACCAAGATTATATCCCGAGGTTTCTGTCCCGTGGTGATAATATTCTTCACTACCAAGGTGTATATTAAATGTTTTCACCACTAGCAATATTTCAATCATTATAGCTCTGTATGTGATACTGAAATGTGGACCCGTGTGTGGACCTATGTCACTATGAAAACATTTCTTTTCAATTATAATTAAAATCTAGTCACCATGACAGCATATATGATAAGTCATTATTGATAAATACCTACTATAGATTCGAGTGCCATTCCTGATGTGAATATCGCATCAGGACAGTGAATTCGGGTTAATTGTAACAGCTGTGGCTATGTGTTTATTGACTAGTGGTTGATAAAATGACGAAAACTAAGTGAAAACACACTTTAATCCTTCAAAAGGGGTTCTATAGCTAGTGGTGGAAAAGAGCTGATTACTTATTTACAGGTATATGCACTGATGATGGCTTAATATAGCCGAAAACGCTATGCTATGACATTTTGAATAAACTATTTTGCACGAAATACAATATTTGTACAATTATTTGATTATATTAGTAGCTAAACATTTTTCCATTTCTGAAGTCTGATTTTTTTTAATGTTTATGTTGTTATAGCGGTGCATGACTGATGTTTGATTGGATTCCCTTGTTCGTGAATAAAATTCTGTGTGAGTTTATTTTCAGTTTCTTAGTTTAAGAGAGTATGAATCGGTATGAATATTGATATGCAGTACATTGCTTTGGTGTGGTAAAGAAGTCCGGGGAATTATTTCATACTGGACACTGAGAAAATTGTTCTGTTCGAATTTTTTTAGAAAAACTTGTAGTTTTCGTGATATCGAAAGTAGAAACTGAGAACAATGGTTTTCGGTCAACGAATTCTAAAAAAAATATTTTGATATTCTTGAAATTTGGTAGATTTGGCTCTTTCAATAGTTTACTGATTTGGTGAAATGTTTCTATGATACTCCTTTTTGCCTCTCGACCTTGCTTTGACAAATGTCCTATCTCATCTTGAAATATGAGTCTTTACAATACTTATATCGTAAATATCTAATTATCACTAATGGAATTGAAAAGCCGACTTCCAGTGTTGTTTGTAGAAGAGTGAAATTTTTGGGAAAGAATCTGGAGAAACGGGTTCACTGTTTTTTCAAGAGTAAGCAAATAAATCTCCGATAATAATTATGAATATAGTCTCGTGAAGAACGGTCGTCAATGAGCTTCACATATAAAAGCCTCGCATCAAATCGGAGAATCTCATGCTCGACAGGCATATTGACCGTTCTACCATACAGATAGATTCGCAAAGGGTTCCTCAAAGGTATTGAGAGAAGAGTATATGCTGACAGCATTTCCAGCATGCGTTTCCAGCAAAAGAGTAGGTATATATCGGAGCTGCATTATGGATGGAAGTATAGAAGGAAGAACGGGAAATTCAGGAGAAAATACTCTGGTATAGTGCTCCTCTCGCATACATCCAGGATATGTATGCAAAACTCATTATATTCTTTTATATCGCCTATTTATGTATATATATACCTTATATATATCACAAAATAGATCCATTCTTGTCGACAAATCTGACGCTACAACGAGAATAGATGAAAAATTCTTACGAAAAAGTATAAGTTATGTGTACATCCAGGGTGATCCACGTTCAAGTATAATTTTTTTTTTTTGAATGAGGTCCTGCTGTATACTATGATATATCTGGATAGAGGTTACACACACAAAAATAATCTCTTGTATTAAGCATGACTGCATTGGTCCAAGGAAATAATTTGTTTGTATATAACAAAAGAGATGATATTCTTGTTCCGAAACAATCATTTATTCAATAAGTCTTTTGTTGGAAAATTGAGATATGCATGGTTGAAGAAGTTTAAAGTGGGAATGTAATCAATTCATATTGACAAAATCAAAATGAATTATTGAATCAAAATATTGCTTCTTCAATTCGAGAAATTATAATATCATCAAGTTAAAGATATTACATCCCTTTCATTTGAGCAAATTGATATTCATATTTTCGAATCAAGTAAATATGGCATAGAATAGACGTATCAGAAGTCTTCAATTTGATATATATTCATATTTTTGTACCAAGAAAATTACGTATTGCCTCAACATATTAGGTTTTTGCAATTTGAGAAAACTGTATATATCATTCGGTGAAATGAGCATTCTTTAATTTGATGAAATCCTGGGACTATAACTACTTAATGTGGCATTTGAGAAATATGATTTTCCACTGATTTGAGCAAAAAATATATAATTCAATAATCCGTTCAAAGGAACTGAAATTCTGACAGGAAAGTATATATCCTGACTACTCCTGAGAAGATTATTGTATGTAAGACAACAACTCAGCATTGGCTAGTTCAATAAGTATAGTTTGATCTATACCCTATCTATTGAACAATTATTTTCATTGCGAAGACCGAAATGGTTACAATTCGAGTTACAATTGAACTCAAAATACTGAAGACAATATTATTGACCAGTTTGTAAACGAATAGAACATCAAAACATAATCTCCTATCTTCTAAGGAGTTGCGGTTTGACTTATATGAATAATAGTGACGCTGTTTGGTGAATTTGTATTTTATGAAATTTATCAAACTATGTTGCACTCTTTCAATACGTGAAGTGTATTTAATATAAAATGAATTAGTCTGAAATCCATTTCCAACTCCAATATTGGTCTAACAATTACAATGTTAAAATTTGTGTACATGACCTGAAGAGATAACTAACCTGTCTATCTTATTTGTCTATATATTACGAGGAATCATCCCCTGTAGTTTGTCGCACTTATTCACTAACACCCTGTATACCTATTCAATCTGGAGTGATCGTAAATTCCCGCTGGCCTGGTGAAGCAGGGGTCTGTTTCCGTTCATGAAAACACAAAAGGCTCTCAAGGAACTTTAGTGGCGGAAAATGATGTCGACATCAAGTGTTATATTATTATGCATTTATAAGTGTAGGTATATGTAACGCTCCTGGCTCCGAAAGTATATGGATAGTCTCTGTATATTATTATGTTCCGGCATAAATTCACTGATGGGGATTTTACCTCGGCTTTATACGTTATGATATGGGACGTGAAAAAGGTGATGGGAGAAGACGTAATGTAATGCACATACGGAACTTTATATGAATTTTAAACGACCATTGTATCTTTAAATCAAAAAAACCACCATACGTACCTCAAAGTAGTCTAAGATTTTTCATACGCATCAAAGAACTCACTGAATATGAATGAAATAATTACATGAGGTTTATAATATAACGGTTTGTCTGTAAGGCTAGAAATTTGTTTAGTTATGAATCAAATGGTATTTAGTAAGAACACCATATGACCTCTGGCCGGCCTCACCCTTGCACGTCACCATCTCCCATATTTTTTGAAGAGTAAAATTAGTAAAAAATAGGATCAAAAGTGACACTTTGTTTGACGCATTTTGCATTTGCGAGGCGTCTAGCGAAGCCGAGCGAAAGCAAACTTAATGAGTCAAAAACTGTCACTGTTCAGATTGTAGTTTCAATATAAATACAACCACAGGGCACAGAGTGATCTCTCTTGTGTATTCTATTGAATCGATGAATTTATTTGGACCAGGTGTCTGCCCTAATGGCAAATACCGCGCCAGTGCCAGTTGTATAAGGATAAATAAGTGGAAAATGTTAGGCTAGTGAGCGTATCAACAATCCTAAAAGCGATTACTTATTTCTCTTCATATTCCACTGTATTTGGCTCGGTAATCAAATGAAGGTAAACAATATCGTTGTGTGAGGCAGAAAGGTACTGCTGGCCGTGATTATTCGAAACAAGTTTTCCAATCAATCAGATTCCGAGAATAACGAATGAAATACAAATCGAGCAAGTTTGTGGAACTTGAAGGCTTTCCTGATAAAAACAGAAATACTTAACTATATGGTGTATTTTTTTCTCCAGCATGGGTATGAAATGCCAATTCTGCCGAAATCGGAACAAAACAAGTATGCATCCCAACCCCAGTAACCAATCGTAACAATGTTGTTTATTCTTGATGACCTACATTTTTAGTTCCTAGAAGCTGAAGTTCAACTTTAGCTCCTAGGAACTAAAAGTGTTGCCTAGCAACATACCTCTGTTCGTATCAGTAATAGAAACGTCAATTCAATAGCTAATTTTGGTATTGAAACCGATGACTTTTGTGTTCAAAAGTGAGGGAAATATAATTTGTTGACCAAAATTGTTTGACCTGACCAGCCATTTCGATTCATATTATTTGATGATAAATTCATTGGATTGGATACATTGTTACTAACGGTGAAATAGTATGAATTCACCCCCTCAGAAGGGTAGTTTACTCTAGCTGTTTTTCCTTGTTGACCGAGCATTTCTGGTTCGAAGTTTTGCTTAAAATTGCACATAAAATACCGTTGTTACTTTTCCTATCAGTTGAAAGATAGTTCTGATACAGGGTGGGGGGCAACCAATATGCAACATTTTTAATATTTTAATTCCGCCCTGTATCTCTCTGGGCTATGAAAATTTTGTTCGCGGTATGGTGAGTTTCACAAATCACAAAAAGGTATACCCATCGTTCGGGATAACCGCAAATCTCTATCTTTGAAAATAAATGAGATATCCCGTAATAAAGCGTGTATAATATAGTACCGTGGCCTCCTTAGGGTTTAAATGCAATGTATTAATTACGATAATATCCTGTACCTGTATGAAGGTGACAAATGACAACGATGTAGTCCTCTGCGGCGTAGTCCGGAAAACTCATACTTCCCGGACTAGGATAGAAAGGTCTGGGAATGGGTTGCCGAACAAAACTGAAACTACACTTATATGAAACTTTTGAAAGATTACATTCTAGAAATGTTTCTACCGATTGTCATAAAAATCTGGAAATCCGCGTTTTTGAGCTGTGTCAGCTCTGAAAAGGGGGTGGGTGGGATATCCCAATGTATACAGTGTCTTTCAAAAGTATCGGAACGGCCTCATATTTCAGGAAAGGCTTGAGACAAATTCACGAAATTTTCTACAGGGTGATTATTGATGATGTCCGATTCAATGGTGGCATCGGCAATGTTGCCAAGTTCACAGTTTTTCAGATATTAGGAGTAACTTTATTTTTTCAAATGGAATACCCCATTTATTTTTCTTGCAATTAATTAAGCGCCTCCTAATTACTTTAGTCCCTAAATATCAGATTCGTAATTAACGTGATTTTCGAAATATGACAACATAGCATTTTCGTTAAAAAGTTCTGGAACGGTCCCATATGTCAGAAACGGCTCAGAGAAAATTCATGAAAACTTCGACAGGATGGTTGTTGATGATGCCCAATTCAATAGTGATATCGGCAATGTTGCCAAATCAACAGTTTTTCAGAATTGATCGCAATAAAATTTCATATTTTTGCGTGCCCTTTTGAAAATATTGGAGCGTTCGCGGACATTTCAACGGAGCATGTTCTCATATTTAAAAAACCATAATTATTTTAAATTTGATATTTGAAGACATAAGTAATAAGGGGAGCTGAATTGATTGCAACGAAAATAAATTGGGTTTTCCATTTGAAGATAATTAATTACCCTCAATATCTGAAAAACTATTGATTTGGCAACATTGCCGATATCACCATTGAATCGGGCATCATCGGAAACCATCCTGTATAAAATTTCATGAATTTTCCTTGAACCGTATTGAAAATATTAGAAGGTTCCCAGACTTTTGAACGAAAATGCCATGTTGTCATATTTCGAAAACCACTTCAATTTAAAATCTGATATTTGAAGACATAAGTAATGAGGCGTCGCTGAATTTATTTGCAATGAAAACAAATAGGGTATTCCATTTGAAAAAATTGAGTTACCCTAAATATCTGAAAAACTGTTGATTTGGCAACATTGCCGATATCACCATTGAATTGGGCATCATCAACAACCATCCTGTCGAAGTTTTCATAAATTTTCTCTGAGCCGTTTCTGACATATGGGACCGTTCCAGAACTTTTTAACGAAAATGCTATGTTGTCATATTTCAAAAATCACGTTAATTACGAATCTGATATTCAGGGACTCGAGTAATTAGGAGGTGCTTAATTGATTGCAATAAAAATAAATGGGGTATTCCATTTGAAAAAATGAAGTTACTCCTAGTATCTGAAAAACTGTGAACTTGGCAACATTGCCGATGCCACGATTGAATCGGACATCATCAATAATCACCCTGTAGAAAATTTCGTGAATTTTTCTCAAGCCGTTCCTGAAATATGAGACCGTTCCGATACTTTTGAAAGACACTGTATATTTATCTTTGTTTCAGAGAGGCAGTGACGAACTCCTGTCGCAGTCGAACGTGTCAGTAATGGCGCCATCTGCACCACACGCGGACAACAATAACCAGGAAAATGCCAAAAAGGTGAGCGACACATATTGTATTTTGACAGGTAAACAATAGTATATTGTTTAACGAGCACGGAATGATAGTGATTTTCTATACGAGAAGGAAGTTTGCATCATGAGCCATAGGCGAATGCTGCAATCATTCGAGTAGGAAATTAGCATTACGTGCAAGTTATACACTATAATTTTTCTACGGCTATAATAGATAACAGCGGCATTTTCGATTCCTTCGATATATTCATGTATGAGGAATACTTACTTTGGAAACTATGACAATAATCTACATTCGGATTAACTCAGAAGATTTGATGACAAATATCACCTACTAAACAACAAACTCAACGTCGATGAATTATTGATGAGGTATACTGTAGATTGCTGAATAAAATGGTTTAATTTTTGGTAATGTCGATCATTTCATTCTTCGTTTTCTGTTTCAAAAAACTAATATGATGTTCGTTGATGCGGTAGTTGAAAATTCTACCTGTCTGGCCAATATTCTTCTTATAATCACTTTTGTCGTAAACGACTTGTTTTCATGTACTTCCAAGAATAATCAAATACCGGTAATAGTAAGTGAAATTCGTGAAGACCCTTTTAGCTAAATATCGCATTGACTTCACGTTGAGACAATGATTAATCATAGCAAATGTCGACTATGGGTATTAAGGCGGTACCCACAAACATTAATTTCGTGATGGGACAGAACATTTCAAACAACATTAATTGATGATACATTATTTAATAGTAAAAGCTTTCAGATTAATACATTATGGACTCAAATGAATTGAGTGAGTTGATTCAAAATTACCTAATGGGTATTCTGTATAACAAGAGTCCTTTATATGGATAATAAATAGAGTGCTTTCCTAAAGTACAGAATACCGTATTTTTTGGTTGAACAGGATCTTTCTGAAACAGATCGATTTTCAATCTCAATTTATCACTTAAACCAGAAACTTAAATATTCAGGGTGATCCACATTTGAGTTATGACGTTTGCGACAATTTATTTCAAATTCAACATCCTGTATCTCAAAAACGAAGCAAGTTATATATCATTAACTCCTGATTTTTATTTGCACTTATACATTCGCACCCTGTATACATTGCAGGAGGTCCAACATTCGTCAGAATGAATGATTTTTCGGAAAGTTGAAGGAAAGAGTCGACATTTTGAGGTAAAAGTCGGAATTTCAACAATATAGTCGAAATTTCGAAGAGAAGTCCGATTTTCAATCGATTGAAAGAAAAACATGGTTCTAGTCTAGTTGATATATTATATCCACATATTTTCTCATCGTTGAAGCCGCTGGTGAACTACTACTAGTGAACACTATAATTTCTCTACGGCAGTAACAAATAACAGTGACATTTTTGATTTCTTCGTCCTGTAGCCATCTGATTTCCTCTCAAGTAATGCTCATCTATTTGACAGAGCTGTCATTGCTTGAAATTTGACATTCCATGAGCGATGAGATTTCTCTGAACTGATAACACAATGGAGTCATCGAGACATACAAAGTATCCCATTGATCTATCGAACACAGTGAAACAAAAGCAATTTTGTGTTATAGCCTTAGAAAAAAGAATTTTTCAAATCGGTCTAATATTTACGGAGCATATTCAATACAAACAAACAAAGAAACAAACAAATTTTTCCCTCTTTATAATATAGGTATAGTTTAGAAGCTGTTGAAGTGTGAAGTAGATTTTCGCACGAAATGAAAATCCGAGTTATTGTGAAGCAGTTTTCGCCATGGATCGGACATGATTTTTCCATGAAAGAGTATTGCTGATGGAAATACCGAGCATAGATATACACATAAAAACTGACTATAGAACATTCAGACTAAAACAACCACATCCCGCTAGAATCGGCCACGACCCTGATTATTCTATTACATGTAAAATTCCGTTACAGAATCGGACAGGTTTTTTTCAAAATATTTGGTTCTGGAAGAAGATGAAGAAATATTCAGCTGGACCACTTCATATTTTGTCCATCAGTGGACTTGGTAACGCCGGGGAACGCTCTGGAAAATTGCATAAAACGCTAACTAAACCCCCGGATGATTGATTCCCGGAGGAGCAGGGCATTCTCGAAGCGGGCTATTCAGAGCCGTAATATTCAATTTGAATGGAACGGCCTTCAACCCCCCCTCCTCTCTTTCACCCCCCTTTATCTCGGAGCTTCCCATTTACCTGTCTCGTTCACGGACAAAGCGGAAACTTTCGATACAAAAAGCGCCGGTAATGCGTCCACATTATGGACGACAGGCGCCGTACACAGCAATAACGGCGTCAGTGGCGTAAATCAAAATGTCTGACCTCTCCCTGTGAGGATTTCTTTCAGGACCACGAAGTGATGAGGCTATGAACTTGGGCATATTGAAATTATACGACGCAGGCATAGAACTTCAAGAAGAACACCAATTCCTACCTTATTTCCCTTGGTTCTCACGATGTTCTCTGAACATTACTGGATATCCCTTTTCGTGGGAACCAGAACATAAAAAAAGGATGGAGATCTTACCGAAATTACTGCCTGGGGAACCAACAACCTAGTTGAATTTGGCGGCATCAAAACTCAAGCTTGTATTTCTTCTAGAAAGGTAGAACTCCCAAAATTGCCAGGTTCCAGAGCTACCTCATGTAATACAAGTCAAAATAAGATGATTGGATTCGATTTATCAATATAACAAAATGTATCGTTTTTTCGTGAGATGAGTTCAAAGTTTACATGGAAAAACACAATATTGTACCCTGTTCAAAAATGAGTGGAACAAATTGGATGAAATTTTGATAAAAGTGCATTTCAGAGGACCTTCCTTTTGGTAATCAGAGAAACCCAGAAGGAATTGTAGAAGGGTTGAAACCACCCTCATCCTCTGAAATTTTTTTCCGAACAGTCTTAGGGGTCGTAATATACGGTTCTCAAATTTTCTGAGCTATTATAGATGATTAATTATCTTCGTCACCCTTTTGAAAATTTCGTATTCCGCATAGTTCCGAAGGAAAACAATGTTTTCTTGAATAATACTAACAGATTCTCCTAGTAAAAGTTTAATATAATTATAATGAAAATTTTTGTTGACATTGGAAACAAAGGCAGACCTTTTAATCAATATCAATATGCCTTTTCTTGGTATTGTTCTTGTGTCCTTTCATCCTTTCTGAGAGAGGTCTCTTAGTTTCACCTGTATAATACTTTCCACAAACACAAGGTATACTAGAAATATATTTTTTTTTATTATTGTTCTTCATTATTCGGTTTTGTTTGAGTTAGAATGGATCTCATTGTATTTCCAGTTTTGAACACTGTTTTCACTTGGAACTTATCATAGGTAACTGAACATGTCCTTACTGAAAATGGACAATATATATGGCAGAGTGGAATAATATTGAAATCATAGGGAAGGAAGATAGCAACCAAAAGAGAAAAATCAAGGAATCTACTTGCATTCTTCTGAACAGAGACAATAGCATTGCTTCCTGTTCAGTTGATATAGATACAGAAAATGGTATTCACTACTGAACATGCTGTAACTCATTTGTATACTAACATCATCACTCATCCATATGCCAATATCATTATGTCACAGAGAAGTGCCAATCTGTAAGAACAGAATTTTCTAAGAAAAATATTTTGCATTTTTATGTTGAGAGCGTTCTCAAAACGTCCAAAGATAAGTAAAAATTCTATATTTTTCAATATATCTATATTTTTTCTCTTCAAACATTTTTACAACCAAAGTGTCACCGACAAGCTATTAAATTTTTCTTCTAGGTTTTCTGATAGAAACATTTGTTGAACGCTGTGACATTTTGGGACAAATCATCTGCTCCGTCCTACTACACATACAGTGTGTCTCACTTCTAATGGAAACACCCCTGTATCTTTCGTAATTGTTCAGTTAGGAATCTGAAATTTGGACACTATAACCAAGTGGTGTCATCTTCAGTTATATACACTGCTCACCAACAGCCATGGAACCACACACATCCGTAAAATGATATTAGGAGGCAAGATAGGTTAAAATCTCTTCTGATTCGAAATCAGGACGTCCAATTCACTAACTAATCAAATTATTTTTCCTGAAAAAATGTTCAGTTCTGAAAAATCTAATTTTGTCTCAGTTTTCATGGAAGCACCCCCGCATCTTACGTAATTATTGAGGTAGGGATCTGAATGCAGGAGAAAAGGATGGGCTAAAGATCACGTCAATGACATTAGAAGTTTTCATTTTTCAGAACTGAAAAATGTTCAGGAAAAAATTAAAAATCCGAAGTGATTTTCAACCTACCTTGCCTCCTAATATCATTTTACGGGAAATGTGGGTGGTTCCATGGCTGTTGGCGAGCATTGTATCTAACTGAAGATGACTCCACTGGGTTATAGTGTGTATTTGCAGTATACCTCTCGCTCCTGCAAATTTCAGAATCCTAGCTCAACAATTATCAAAGATACAGGGGTGTTTCCATTAGAAGTGAGACACACTGTATATATTGAAATAATACTAATATTTTTATTTCATAGAAACGAGGAGAGAAAATCCCGAATAATCAAGCGAAACAAAATTATAGGTACGCCACTGTTATTAACGGCGCGTATAGAAACAAACGGGGACGACTCCCACCATCTGCCATAAATAAAGACGCCGGATATTAATTATTGCTATAAAGATGGCGCTGCTGCTGCTGCTCTCGCCGTCCAAACTTGCGGCCATTGTCTATATCCGTATTTTATTACTCGGGCGCCAAAGGACTTATCTTATATAACACAGCTCATCGTGTCGCAAGTTGAGAAGAAAAGAGTTATCTCAACTTCGCCGGCGAGGGTTTGTTCTATTCTTCTAGAACAAAAAATGCAATATCTTTTTGATATAACAAATTTCATTTTCCTCATCAAATTCATTATACTTAGTGTATATATACAGATTGTCTCACTTCAGATGTCTCCTCTTCTCTTCAACTCGGCAAAATCGTATTTTTATACTGAAAAGTTGACCTTGCAGCTCGCCTTGCAGTATTATTCATTTTTTTTTTATTCTCCATTTCATGCAGCGTCTGATTCTTGCATGATGATGGCTTACCGGGAAGTACAGAAATATATACTGGGACCTCCTTATAGGATTTTCATACAAAACGCAACTCTTTCATATTTACATTGAGAGAATCCGAACATTCTCTAACCTAGATTTTTTTCGAATTCTATACGAAAGGAGTGTAAACCACTGTTTCGAATTTCATCTTTATAGAGTTCTAACTAAATTTTTCATTTGATTTCAGTTCTCTTTCTTTCAATTCACTTTTTTTTCTTGAATTTCCATTCAAACTAAATTTTTAGTGTTCAAACGTTTTTCTTTGAATTCACCCATTTTTCTTGATTTTTTATTCAAACTCCATTTTTGGTTCTCAAACGTTTTTCTTCGACTCCTGACTTTTTCTCGAATTAAAGTTTTTTTCGATTTCAGACTTCATTCTTTGAATTTACGCAATTTTCTTTCATAATTCACACTATACTATATGAAACCTTCTTCATTCAAATTCAGTTATATATTTTTCATTCAGTCATTTTTTCCGGATTCAGCACTTTTTTATCAACATTCACACATGTTTCTTTGGATTGAGACTTATTTTTTGAACTCAGACCTTTCTATTGAATTGAGAATTTTCGGAATCGAAATAAGTATCTTGTATCTTTCTCTTCAGACTTTTTCGTCTGAAGTGAAACATTCTTCAATATACCTACTCGAATTTTTCCTCGTAGTTCAGACTCTTTTATTTTGTAAATAAAATATGAAGGTGCCACTATGAAGAATGCAAATAAATATCGATCTTTCTATTCTGCATCAAGATCTCCTGACAAATCCACTCAATATTTTATTGAATTGAGGTTTATCTTGACAAAAGTTAACTCATATCGCCTGACGTGGGCCCACTCTCGTTTAACCTAACCTAAACCTAACTCATATCAGTCAAATTGTAACACAGACGTTTATCAAAATGCTGATGATACTAATTTTTTGCAAAAAAATGCCAGCATTGAGAGAAAGAGAGAAACGAAATTTGAAATCGGTCATCGAATAAGGAATCACGAGGATGGTGCTGTTCAAAGTGACACTGTATATGAGTGATCTACATTATGAATGAATTAATGCATTTAACATGATTGGCCGATTTTTTAGTCTAGTTTATAGTCTTGATGGTTATTCATGATTATTAAAGTACAGTCGAGGAACTTATAAGATGATTTCTCTATAAGAAATTCGACCTCGGAGTTTCCCTGATCCCGAAATTCCATTAGTCCCTACCGCTATCGAGGGCCGAACCTATCATATCGATGGCAATAATGATATCCGGTCTACTAATAGGAAATAGTTTGGCCGCATGAAATAGTTGGTAGCCCAGAAAGTACAAACGACACATCGAACAGAAAGGTTCCTCTATTCCGCCCAACATAATCTCTCATCAGCGTTGAATAAAAAGAGTCCGACAAATATACCTATTTTTTTTACCTTTTGGAGCGCACGAAAGAAAATTCCTATAATGTTCGTGGAATATCGTGCGTGCCTAGGGAGGATAGGGAGAGGAGGTAGGTGTTTTTCAACTTTTGGAGGTTATTAGTTCTTGGGAATACTATGAGGAACATAAAAAATAACAAGTTTGATTTTTATTGCAGGTAGTTTTCTCCTACAGTTGAACCAACAAATCACATAATGCTATTCTAGTTTGGGGGGGATGGAGGAAATAATAATAACGAAATTTGGACGGCTCAGATAGGAGATGAAAATGTATTCTTTGATGAAAAAATTACAGCATAAAGTTTCAAAATGGTAACTGAACGCGCCATCTTCGATTGTTTTTTTGAATGAAACGCCCCGTATATTATTTCTTTTTCGAAATATTCCCATAGTTCTAATGAGTTCTTCTGAATTTCTGGAATATTAACGTTTGAAAAGTGACATTTTGGTAATTTCAAATCGAATCAAAACCTCGAATGTTGCTTTCGATAAAGTTTGCTTTGGAAAAAAACGTTGTTGCGATAGCATCTTGATTTTTTCCAAAGCAAACTTGATTGAAAGCAACTTTCGAATATTTGGTTGATTATGGAATTGTGGTGAATGTTTTTCATTTTGGTTTCAAATTATAAAGATGCCCTTTTCAGACACTAAATTCGTATAGGGAGATTACAGATTACTTCCCTGCTCAACTTCTTTCCTGATTTCTTCGAATATAGTTAGTAATGCTGCTAATTTCTGGTCCTACAAAAGTTGATTGAACTTCTTCCCTAATAGCGAGTTCGTCTGCTGCATGACTTCCCTCTACTCCGGTATGTCCCGGAATCTGTAGAAGGGTGAATCTATTTCTGTTTACATCTCGTTTCCTTTTCCTCAGCATTTCCTAACTATTTTCCAGCTGATTACAATAGAACTCAGCGACGACGATGTGATGGCTTCCTTGTGTCTCAGCTCATACATTGTTGCCATATTTAGGTTCACAAAGAGAACCAACTGTTGGCACACTAAACTGTATTGAATCTTATTCTATTTGATGAAATCCAGCGGCGTGGATATCAGATATAATCCGAAGAGGCCACCATTTACGAATTCGCATTATTGTTGTATAGCTTCCAATGTTCGGAATGTGGGCATCATATTCACCTAATTTGATTGTATTCAGGGGAACTTCGAACCGCCTGAATTAGTATTTCGACTCAGATCGATTACCCCCATTCAACCGCCTCATTTTGTGTTTGTAGAAGCGGTTCAGGCGGCTGGTTCGATTCTGAGAGTATGTGTTTGTGTCCCTTTCGCCCCAGCCAGAAAACTGGATGGCAAACAAGTGGATTGATCACGCTCGCAATGACGTTTGGCCCTTTCTGTGGAAGTATGTAGGAGCCTATTTCGAGCGTGAAATGGAAAAGGCATCATATGTTTTGATACCTTGCTGTTAATGGGAAGTGTCAGGCGCATCGGAAAATTATTTTTATTGATGATGAAGGAGCAGGCTACGCGAGAGGTTATTGCATGAAGGGATGATTGTTAGACTTTTTCGAGAATCTTTTAATGAACTTTGGTCAAAATAGAAAGAAGATGTGAGGAAAATAAATATACAGGGTGTCCCACTAAGGTCGGCGAGGTACGATATCATGGAAATCATAAACCTCAGGACTTCGAGAAAAAAAATTAAGGACTAAATCGGCAAGAAAAATTGATAGAAAATATTTTCAAGTTCATGAAACGACCGCTAGGGGGCGCAATCTTTATGATAAAACTAAAAATTCAAGTTTTTTCGAAAACCACTATATTGAGGTACTGTTTCAATGACGGAAATGCAGAGTTCAGAATATATCGAATCGCGGCTTTCGCCAAAATGTAGCTTATTTTATGTGTTTTGAATCTGGTGATCAAAATATGTAGCATCCCATTTGATTTTTTTGGAAAAAATAAAAAAAACAGAATCTTGGGTGAACGACGCCATCTAGTGGACGCTGTGTGAACTAGAGATTAATGTCAAATTCAGTGTTTGAATTGGTGTGAAATTCTCTTCCAAATAAGCCAAAGTTGATCAAATTCGGAGAAAGGATATCGGAGATGAAGCGTTTTCAAAAATGATTTCTTCACCAGCTTTCCCCACCTTTATTTTTCAAGTCCGGGTACAAACTGACGCGAATTTCAATGAACTCTGCATTTCCGTCATTGAAGCAGTACCTTAATTTAGTGATTTTCGAGAAAAATTGAATTTTCAGTTTTATCATAAAGATTGCGCCCCCTAGCGGTCGTTTTTTGAACTTGAAAATATTTTCTATCAATTTTTCTTGGCCGATTTAGTCCATAATTCTCTTTCCTCGAAGTCCTGAGGTTTATGGTTTCCAAGATATCGTACCTCGCCGACCTCAGTGGCACACCCTGTATAGTAATTTCGTAAACAATCGTGAAAAATGTGTGAATACATTTTTTTTTCAACACGGCTCTTGAAAACGGATGACGTTACGACATTTTTTACTGAACAAACCCAACTTATTTTGCAGTGTTCTACTCACCCTAGCAAAGGTTTTCGGGTTTTTTTGAAACTCCGAAGGTCGAGTTATAAGGGTTTCTTTATTGAAGAGTTATGAGAATTCAAATTGCATGATCAATAACCAACTATTTTATTATCATGACATTAAAAGCTACGGGATGTTTTCCAGTAGTTTTTGATGTCATCGTAACGTCATCAAATGTATGGCGACCGCGAACTGCAAGATAATTGATATTTTGGCGGTATCGCACATATACTGAAAATGGCGAATGCTCAATTATTGGCGGTCTAGAATGTACCATGTCCCAATCAATATTTCCATTCAAAATTCATGAATAATTTCCTAATATAAACAATGATAGTTGAAATAAAGAATTGTCTGTTGGAATATGATTAGATGATTAGCGTGCATTTTTCTTTTTGCGATGAGAAAATTGTTTTTCCAATAGGCGAAAAGTTTATCGATTATACACATGTGCGCACCATCAAATTCAAATTCAATCAGTACCCAATTTGAAATGATCGATGCCATGAACGTGAATTATAGATGGAACATATAATAAATAATATGCACTATTACCAGTTATTGCCATTCCAGGGAATCGAATTATGTTCCTACCAGATATCGAATATCATACGTTTCCATAATAGTAACATAATACAGAATGTTTTCAACAGCAGTTGTAGTAGTATCACGAACGATCGGCAGAGAAAGAAACATAATTGAAATAACGAATCACTTCCTGCCTAATCAATGAATGCCTCTATAGTATTTTTTCGATTAATTACTTCGAAAAAAAAATTGAAAAAAAAATATTTTTTTCCTGTTCTGGTTCCCACGAAAAAGGATATCCTGTTATGTTCAGAGAACATCGTAAGAACCAAGGGAAAAAAAGGTAGGAATTGGTGTTCTTCTTAAATTTCTGGAGGTTATATGCCTCGGGGTACCTCCCTTGGCTATGAGTTCCAGAGCCTCGCTGTTCGTTGGATGAACGAGTCTTTGGAAAGAGATGGTCTGCAGGTCTCCATAGTGACCACGAAGGGGTACGAAGCCTCAATTCGACGGATTGATCTCGCGGGGACTGCCAAGGGAGGAACAATTGTTGATATTTCAGAAGAGCAGCGTCCATGGAAATATCTATAAAATAGAGCCAGATCGCCAACTTTTCTACGGTGTTCCAGAGAAGTGAGTGAGTTTGTGAGCGAGGCATCACCCACCAGACGAATTGCCCTTTTTTGGACAGAATCCGACAGTTTCAGGGTATGTTTGGGTGCTGCATTCCAAATATGGAAACAGTATTCCAGGACAGGTCGGATCTGTGCCTTACACATGACAAGCAGCTGACTGGAAGTGAAATAGCTCCTGGCCCGATACAGAAAACCAAGTTTTTGGGATGCACTTTTAGCAATTGATCTCACTTGATTTTCCCAAGAAAGGTTATTGGATAGTAATCCCAAGCATCGAAATCGATGTCTTCAAAGGTATGGTTTCTCCTGACATGCTTATGTTGTGCACAGTGAGATCGGCTTTTCTAGAAAAAAGGCATGCTTGTGTTTTGTTTGTGAACTCTACCAAGTTATTGAATCTTCATTCGAGAATTGTTGCCAAGTCCATATCCATGTTGTCAACATTTCTCCCTGGCTCGTTTCTGATTTGCCTGGCTGGAATTGGAGTCCTGGAAGAGACTACTATCATCCGCGAAGTTGTGTACTGGATATGAAGTTGCTTCCAACAAATCGTTGATAAATAAATGAACATATGAACCAGTTGAAAACTGTATAGATAAAATCCTCCGAGTAAGACAGAGGTGGCTGGTGTTGGCCAAGGAATGTGGGTGCATATGCAAAGTGGTCGTCGCAGAAGCCTATCTCCTAGGGCTAAGCCCTTTATATAGGTTATTTCACTGAGGTTACCCAATGGATGGGGGAGTCGTTCATACGCCATCAGTGGTGGGTGTGGTGTCTTGTGGAGGAAAATTGAAATGCAAAAACAAAAACCTCCTTCAGAGGAAGGAACACAACTCTAATGACCACCACGCTTCTGGCAAATCAAACTACAAAACAATTCCATACGCTCTTGACTTGCCACCGTGGCAATATTTCCCGTATAGTGGTGCTATGGCTAGGCTTCATCGGCTTCATAAAGAAGCTGGTTCTACTTGGTGAAATATGAATTGGTTTGAGTCACAGTGGAGGGCCGGATATACACGGATAGGCACGAATCCTAGTGCCTTAAATTAACCTCGAATTATGATGCAATTCCTTTCGTTGTTCATGGAACCTGTTGAATAACTGAACCCTTTTCATGTTCCAGGTGAAACTCGAACAAAACGTGGGCAAACCGTCCCGCGTCATCCACATTCGCAACATCCCCAGCGACGTATCGGAGGCCGAGATCATCCACCTGGGTCTGCCCTTCGGTCGCGTCACCAACGTGCTGGTGCTCAAAGGGAAGAACCAGGCCTTCTTAGAGATGGGCGACGAGCAGTCGGCTACATCGATGGTGGGGTACTTTTCGGGGTGCATAGCGCAATTGCGCGGCAGGGCTGTCTACGTACAATACTCGAATCACAAAGAGCTCAAGACGGACCAGACGCACTCGAATGCGGTGAGTATCTCGGACCTGCTACAATAGTAACAGGGTGTTCCACTACACTGTGAGTCTAATTATGTAATTTGATTTTTAAAAATGGCGTATTCAGTGGTTGTTTAGTAAGTTACGGTACTGGGAGACGGTATTATTGGCTCATTTTTCGAAACTATAGGACAACAAAAGCCATCAACAGTGTATATACAGTGTGACCCATTTAAAATGGAACCACCCCTGTATCTTACGTAATCCTGAAATTTGCTGGAGCGGGAGATTTACCAAAAATGCACTCTATGACCAAGTGGGGTCATCTTCAGTGTATACACTGCTCACCAACAGCCATGAAACCACCTCAATTTCCGGAAAATGATATTAGGAGTCAAAATAGGTCGAAAATCACTTCAGATTTGGAATCAGGACGCCCAATTTACTAACTATTCAAATTTTCCCTGGAAAATTTTCAGTTCGGAAAAATTAAATTTTGTCGCACTCCCGTATCTCACGTAATTGACTTTATCTTTGGACTTTCTCTTCCTCCGGCAAATTTCAGAACCCTACCTCAATAATTACGTGAGATACGGGGGTGCTTCCATGAGAAGTGAGACAAATTTTAATTTTACTGAACTGAAAATCTTCTAGGAAAACTTTGAATAGTTAGTAACTTGGGCGTCCTGATTCCGAATCCGACGTGATTTTCAACCTATTTTGACTCCTAATATCATTTTCCGGAAATTTGGGTGGTTTCATGGCTGTTGGCGAGCAGTGTATATCACTGAAGATGACCCCACTTGGTCATAGAGCGCATTTTTGGTATATCTCTCGCTCCAGCAAATTTCAGGATCCTTACCCAACGATTACGTAAGATACAGGGGTGGTTCCATTTTAAATGGGTCACACTGTATATGTGATATATATCCGGGAAATGAGAATTCACTTTTTTCCCGTGGGAAAAGAGTAATTTATGAAAAGTGACATTGCATAACCTCTGTCAACAGAGATGAAATTTCAAACTTTTTTCTCCGTCACAGAAGAAAAAAAAACCTATTCAGGATTTTCACAACATTTCTGTCATTTGAGCGAATTTTGTACAAATGTGCACATCAATTCTCAATGGCACATCATTGTTTACTTAATGGTCTCTCTGATAATAATAATTGAATATAATAATAATAATAATAATAATAATATGTCTTTATTCATCATCATCATTTCACAACTGGTAGAGAGAAAGAAACAAATAGATGAAAGGGCGGGGTTCAACTAAGAAGCTGCTTTTAAACCCAATCGGTAGAATGATATAAATATAATTAATAAGAAACTAAATTACAGAATTTTCAAAATGAATTTATGATTAAGAATTGTACATAGGTTATCGGAATAATTACCAGAAAATTTGTATAAATGTATAAGTGGACAGTACAGTTTAATGCACTAAATAAGATAGTTACAACCAGATCAAAAATCACGCCATCATAAAACAGGAAAAACTACTGCCGCCCAGAGAAAAACAATTTCAGCCGTTTCTTAAAATTATTTAAAGTGAATTCCTTGAATTCAACAGGGATGGTATTGTAGAGCCATAGATTAAAAAAACAAGCTTAGCAGCATTATAGGAAAAGCTTCGGGTGAAAATTGACTTGGTATGTCGAGGAATAAGTAGCAAATGCTTGTTGCGCGAAGACTTTTTAAGTGATAGTTTAGAAAGTTTATTACGTAAATATGGCGGTGAACCAGATGTCAAAATTTTGTGGGTGAAAGTGAGTAGGTGTATTTCCCTCGTGTGTTTCAGTTTCAGCCATCCAGAGTCATGAAAGGCATCACTAATGTGTTCATATTTGCGGATACCATATGAAAAACGAACACATGATGTATGTACAGCTGTATTCAGAAAAAAAGCGTACAAGTATATTACAGAAATTGGCTATCGGGAAAGATTGTTTACCAAATGTTGACAGTAAAGTTATCATAGGTTCTCAAAAACAGTATAGTTATATACAAATTACAAGGAAACATTCGGAACACTCCAATTAACACATATAAAACTACAGAAATTATATGGGCGATAGATTGTACGTGGTGAGGCAATAAAAAAATAAATAGTAATAGAAAAAAAAAATGATGCATGAGACGATCCATATAGAACATGCGATCTCTCGACACAGATCTCATTCGATGGTACCATAAAGTCCAATTGGAGGTTCAATTACGCGGATCAGACTTGGAAGTGCCTTTATGTCTGACGGTCTGGTTGTTGCGCGGCGGCGGCGGCGAACTGAAAAATCGGGAAGGAAAATTTAATGACGCGTTCGAATTCTCTTTTCGGCTTTCCCTTGGAGTTGAGGACGACGTCTTTATGTCGTCGGAAGGAATTTATATCGGGACTAGTGTTCGAATCGTCGAATTACTATTATCGCGATTATGAGAGTTGGTTCGTTGAAATTCGTGTTTTGCTAATAGACAAGTAGACTTATTTTTTGTTATTTCTTAAATGGAATCATCACTTTCGATTCTAAGGTGCTAAAATCATCAATAATGCCACGCTCATTTTCGAAAGGCAGAAATTTACCGCGAGTTTAAAAACTGACGTCACGAATTCGTAAGTAGGTGCAGACCATAGCACAGTTGCCATATGTTGAAATACGATCGGAACTTCATAAATATTACTCAATAATTCATAAATTCTCAATTATGTATTGGTAATACTCCTATAATTAGAAATAAAAATGCATTGTCTCAAAATGTTCCTCCTCTCCTGTGTTGTAGCATATTGCTTATAATAAATTTGCGTAAATAATAATTATATCAATTCACACACATTTGAACCGGTGAATGTGACAACACGGCGCACAAATTGTGAGCGTTGTCTTGTCAATTCTCGGCTTTCAGCACATGTTGCCAAGTCTCCAATATTTACCGAATATTTTGTTATAATAGGAAATATTTAGACATGCTGGCTCCTCAAGAAAGTCAAAAATTAATCATAATATATCGTGGCATTCTCATTCTACTATTATGTATCATTCAACGACAGGACTCTAACATATGTTTGATAGCTTGATTATAATTGGTGACTTGAAAACCTTGCTTCATAAGTGGGAATGGAAGATGATCTGACCAATAACTGTGAGGACCTCATCATAATTAATGAAGCCTCTTTGTAAATAAAATGAAAATAATCAACGAACTCATCAACTACTTACATCAATTGGGCGATCATTGAAATCATCTGATTATTACTAGGTTGGCCGTCTTTGGTTGAATCTTTTGATATCTGCCTGTAAATTGAAGAAAAACCATTCCTTGAGCAAAAGAATTCGCCTGAACAAGTTATTGAATCAAACTGACTTATTGTGTGAACATTCGATCTTTATCCATTGATTTTCTGCTATTGTAATTAACAAGAATATCAATGTTAGTGATTTTTAATGATTACAATTACAAAATACTGAACGACAGTATAAGGGCATGAACGACAATGCCAAGTACTCCGAACGACAGGAGTAATATTCCGAACGACAGGAATATGCGACACTGAACGACAGCGTCTAAAATCGACACGAACGACTGTGTCTAGCATCTGAACGACAGATACATATACCTCATTGTAACCAGTAAAATATCAACAATTAAATAATAATCAAATAAAATACAAGTGCATAGGTAAATTATTTTGCCCGTGAGTAGACTCACCAGATTCGTGTAACGATAATGAACAACCACAAAAGTCACAATAACTATAAGTCAGTAAATCACTAGGTAACCAATAATTTCAAGGAAAAGAGCAGATATCATTGAACACACTCGACAAAGAACTATATGAAAATGAGAATACAATTTCTCCCAAGATTCTGAGAGACTCGATACCCATTTTATCTTAATGGTGTTAATATAAACAATACCATCACGCCTTTGCGAGTTTTGTTTAGGTTATCGGAATAATCAGTTTCCCTTAGAATTAGGTACCCATGTAATTTTTATACTAGGCGTTTCGTTCAAGGAAAAAAATGAATTCTTACATAACGAAACAGCATAAAAACTGACCGTCACCATTTATTCGACGTATCGCCAAATGGCGGCCATGACGGTCATATACGTATTAATAATCAATACGAATAATCTCTATCTGTTTCCATAGCGAAACATGAAGCCGATTTTTTAAGACAAATGACTATCCATAAGGAAAAGTGAGATACGATCAGACACATACTGCTTTGATTGAAAGGCTAGTAAACGTCATTGTCCACCGAAACGCATGTCTTTGATGACTACGTATCATGCCACCAAATCCTTATGGATATTCATTTGTTTCATATTTTTTGCTTCATCCTGGCACCCGTCATGATCCGTATTGTTTATTAATACGTATATGATGACGGTACGTTTGAAATGAGTTCTGAAATTCAACAATTTTGTATAACACACACACTCATTATGTATTTACATAAAGTATTGAATGCTTATAATTTATTATCAGTCCACTCATCCATCCCTGGTAATTGTTTGGTTTCAAGTGGCTAAATTAGCTGTATTAGCAATTTTTGTTCTTCCTGAAAATTTCATACATATTATTTATAGAGATTATAATATGTGCCGACTATTTATCCATTTCAAGTTATAGGGGGTTGAAGTTTGAAGAAAACATTGTTATTCAATCCATATCTGAAAGAAGCGATGAAATTTATTTATTTGTTGTTTATTTTATGAGGTATATTTTGTCATTCTAAATAAAAATGTAGTAGATGAATTCCCTCGTTTACTGAAAAATTTCAATCATTCATTTGTTTCAGTTGAATATATATATATTTTTTCATCTCTTGGAATACACGAAAGGAAATTCCTATAATGTTCGTTGAACATCGTGCGTACCTAGGGAGGATAGGGAGAGGAGGTAGGTGTTTGAGTTTTTTTTTTTAATTTTTGGAGGTTAAGTTCTTGGTAATACTTCCATTGGCACAGAATTCCAAAGCTTTGCCGTTCTATTGACGAACGAGTATGATGTATGGACTATTTTAGATTTGAGGTGAGAAGATTCGCCTCTGTATGTTTGTGTATGCGCTGTTGTGACACTAACATCACCTCAGACAAATTGAAATTTTGATTTGAATTTTATCTGTTGACAGCTAACAAAATGTCACTTATTCAACTTTCGTCACTAATAGCGAAAGTTGATGATATGAGAATTTCTCTCATATGCAAACTAAATCATGTTTTCGCCAAAGGTATATTCTATTACAATATGACGCCTTTTTGTAATGGGTTACAAAAAAACAATGGTTTCTTCTTCATTGAACTGACAGGAATACGAGAAAAATGTTATAGTGATCAAACATTTGTATTTTGACCTTTATTTATTTTACTTGATTATTTGGGAATGATTTTAACAACTCCTCGATTAACCTACAGACAGAAATCTTCATATCATACTTACACATTTGAATCAATCAATTCAGATCCTTTCAACCCTGTCTTGAACGTTTGAAAAATTAATTGTATGTTTTATGATAATAATAATAATAATGATAATAGTATAGTATGCATACTAGTTAATTGATTCTAATAAAACAGCGAGTATTTTATTTGTGTTGAATGATTAAATCTACGTTTCAATCATATCCGGTGAATGTTTCCATTTCCTATGGTTTCCAGAATTCATATATTAAAAACCACATGTTGATATTGCCTACCTCATAAATGTATAAACAAAAATCTAATTTCTGGTATCCATTTCACTAAACCGCATAATTATAGTTGATACAACCAACCATTGGCTTTCCGCATCGAACAGACGTTTAAACATGTTTTAGTAATACTAAATGAAATCTGAACATCAATATCTACTATACGTTTCTATACAGAGTGATGCGGAATTCGATGAAAATATTTCAAGTACATATTGTTGGGATCAAAATAAGACTTTTTTAATACAGCCATTGTAAGTTAGGTAAAAAAAAGATGATCTAAAATTGTGGCTGAAATGATCGAATCTTCTGAAAATTGGCATGCTCCTGTCTTTTTAGACACTTTATTTCCTTCTTGCTCCATAAAATCATGTAAACCCAGTTTTGGTGGTGTTGGAGGCGGTGTTCCACATTTTTATTAGCCCAAATTTTATGTATAGAAAGATGAACTCTGACGTGAAATAATGGAAATTCTGTGGAGACGATTTTGAGCTTTCCTTCCTTCATTCCTTTGACTATACCACTCCACTTTGAGCAATATGGACTTCTACCTTCTACCAAAGATTTTTTACGATATAGTTGAAATTTTGATTTTCTTTCAATATCATGAATTTCCTATTCAATTTTGTCGAAAGAACTGCATATATACCTACTTCGATATCACAACGTCGTCGTTGTTTTATTATTTCACAAAATCTCATCTCCAATGGAATGCCAAATTTCAAGCAATGACAGATCTGTCTAATAGATGAGCATTACTTAAGAGACAATCAGATGTCTACAAGCTACAAGCCGAAAAAATAAAAAGTCGCTTCTATCTGTTACAGCCGTAGAAAAAATATAGAATTTAATATTTTCTGTATAAACTTCACAAACGATGAGATTTCCACAAAATTTTCAATCACACGACATGTTTTGCTAACACAGCAAAATCAAAGTATACCGGGTGTCCCATTTTAATCTTTATTTGGAAATTTCTCGAAATGTATGCATCTGACAAAAAAAATTGCCGAATAAAAGTTGTATGGTTTGGAGGGGGACGTCTGGTCATAAAACAAGTTTCACCCCCTGACCCCCAGGGGAGTGGGAAATGGAGGTAACATTGGAATCTTCAATGGAAACCCCTATTTTTTATTGCTGATTCTGGAAGAGCATTAAAAACTATGAAGCTTTTATTCGGGAACTTCTTTTTTATTTTCACAAGATAGCGCTGCAATCTTGAAAAACAATATTTTACTATTTACTTTGTAGTTGGCCACCCAGATCACCCGACTTGACTTCCCCAGACTTCTTTCTGTGGGGTTACATCAAAAACATTGTGTTTCGCGAACCCCCAACCACACGCGAGAATATGAAAGATAGAATTAGAGGAGCGTGCATGGCTATAACGCCTGCTATGTTGAAAGCGACAGTGCGGAATTTTGAAAAACGAGTGAACTTGTGTATTCAAGAAAATGGAGGGCATTTCGAACACTTGATAAAGTAGTCAATCTCACATGAAACCAGCTTTAGTCTGACCTAAATGATACCTTAATTGCTGAAACATGCTTATTTTTCTCTTTTCTATGTAGAGGTGTCAAGGTAAGTAAGTTCGTTTAGCGTTAATTTGTCGTGTGAATATCACCCCAATGGCGTTTGTCTGGGAAAATATCACACCCTATACTCTTCCTCGTCTTCAGGGGGTTGAAATGTGTAAATAGTGAAATATTGTTTTTTACGATCGCAGCGCCATCTTGTGAAAATAAAAAAGAAGTTCCCGAATAAAAGCTTCATAGTTTTTAATGCTCTTCCAGAATCTGCAATAAAAAATAGGGGTTTCCATTAAAGATTTCAATGTTACCTCCATTTCTTACTCCCCTGGGGGTCAGGGGGTGAAACTGGTTTTATAACCAGACGTCCCCCTCCAAACCATACAACTCTTATCCGTCAATTTTTTTTGTCAGATGCATACATTTCGAGAAATTTCCAAATAAAGATTAAAATGGAACACCCGGTATATGTTCGGGTGCTAAACTGCATATATGTGAAAACAGTATTTTCAAACTGGCCGTATCTGTGCTTTGTAGATCAGGAGAAGCTGTTGAGGTGTGAAGTAGATATTCGCACGGAATAAAAATCCCAGTTTTTGTGAAGCAGCTTTCGCGATGATTTTTCCATGAAAGAGTATTGCTGATGGAAATGCCGGGCATCGATATAGTGGTCTTGGTGGAAATGGTGGTTCAAGGCGTTGTTATATCAGGCATACTGAGGGGAAATAGAGGTTCAAGTTTTGGTGGCGTTGAATTCAAGTTGGTTGTTGGTGCCCAGGCTGTAATTTCATCAAGTTCGTCTTTGGCAGTGTTGACCTGACCTTCGTCGTAAGTTCTCAGTTTCTGGGAAGAAATGAGAATTCTAGAAGAAGTTGTAGAACCTTCTGCACGTAAGTAAAGAGTCTAGCTTCTCTTAAGTTTCACTTCCATGACAAATCTTACATGAGACAACATGTACTTCTACAGTAGGTTAAATCTAACATGATTGAATAACTTTTCAGAGTTAAGTTACAAGGCTTGAGCCTGATGACTCCTGTCTGTTTGATCAGACATGACAGCAGCGTCCTGATTTCTTGACAATCTATGTTGGTAGTGACCCCCAACTCAACAAAACGAGATTCTTTCCATAAGGGACTGCAAGGGCATCAACTTCGAAGCTGGCCATTAGAGAGCCCTTTTATGATAAATTGCCGAAAGCTGGTATTACTCATCATTACGGTGTATATACGTCAGGAACAATTACATTTTATCCTTCGAATTTCTTTTGTTTGGGAAACAATGAGGTCCCGGCCATACCTTCTATCTCTGTTTCCCTCTCTCTCCCTCTCGGTCTATGTCCTGCTCTTTCGGGCCTCCCGCCAATTATTTTAATGTACAGCCTCGTTATCAGGGTGATGATAGCGACCTGTAGGACGCTGTGGGGCTGCCTTCCAGCGACCCTCAGCCCTCATTTTCTCGCCCGTTTTCGATCTCTCAGCTCTCAATTAAAAGCCAGAAACGTAATCTGCTAATGGCGCCGAGGAGATTCTTTTGATCGGGCACTTGTTGTGTGGCCTGTGTGACACCATGAATCGTGGAAATGAGATGGGTCGGGACTAGATGGACTGGATGGACTCTCCACCGTTATTGGAATTACACACTTCAAAAAACAGATTTGTACAATACATTATAGAATGACTATATGGAATGGGAAACTCAGCTACGAGTTATCAATCTAAAAACCTCTACCAATGTAGAAGCAACATTATACAGGGTGTCCCGAAATTAGCCTGCCAAACTTCACCAGCGGCTTCTTCGACCAAAAATAGGAAGAAAAGTTTCAATGAACTTGAGTCGAGAAATGTCTCCTAATGGAGCTACGGCTCCCTGAAAGGGGGCTCCTGAAGATGGTATTTCTTGAATATTTCCGAAACGCCATGTGATAAAATGATGCAATTTGTTAACTTCCCATGCCCAATGCGGTGAACATAAAACTCGACATAAAATCATTTTAAAGTTTCATTCAGGAGTATAATACAGGGTGGGACTACATCAAATATTTCTCAAACTTTTTCGTATGCAAATCCACACCGTTTCACAAAAAAATGTGCTCTTGTTGCGCATCGATTTACAAATATTGATGCACTCACATCTCATGAATAACGTTGCCAATTTTCAAATCATAGGGGCTATTAAAAAATCAAGTACTTTCTGTTTACTAAACAATCTCATGAAAGCGCAAAAAATGGAAAAATGATGGTGAAAAAATTACTTCAATTTTTGTGCATTTTTTTTCCATTTTCACTACGTCTCATTGCAATGTTATGCATAATATCTGAGATGATACATCTGATCGTCACAGAACAAGAGTACCTTTTTTTGTGAAGAGGTGTGAAATTTCAAAATCCGAGATTAAATTGTCGAAAAATATGCATGCAAAAAATGTTGAGCAATATTCAATGTAGTCCCACCCTGTATCATACACGCCTGATTGAAATTTCGACATGATTTTATCTTCACTGCATTATGCATGGAAAGTTTAGTTCTTGTACCAAATTGCATCTTTTTATCGCATGGAATTTCGGAAATACTCAAGAAATATCATTTTCAGGAGCCCCCTTTCTCGACTCATGTTCATTGAAAGTTTTCTTTCTATTTTTGATAGTAAAAGCCGCTGGTGAAGTTTGGCAGGCTAATTTTGGGACACCCTGTATATGGAAGTTTGAATACTCGAATGGCTTCAGTTTGATGGAATCTGATTGTAGGAGATTGGTTGTAAATCATGTTGGTGCATCTGCGTTATGTCGATACTGTCAATGATGTAAATAGTGTCACGAATAAAACATTATTTTAGTGATTTTTGTTCTTTTTTTCATTTATGTAAAATTGATATTCATCATACAGGACGTGGAGAGAAATTCTGAATTGAGGATATTTAATCACGAATCTGCAATTGAAAACATCTACCTCTTCTACCTATTCTCCCGATGTTCCACGAACATTATAAGAATTTCTTTTCGTGCTCTTCAAGAGATCAAAAAAACCTCTACACAAGTTTCGCTGACTATGTTAGCATCTTCAGGACAAGATTATTTCAATGTAAATTGTCAAATCAGTTGTTTAAATCTTCTCCTGAAGTGTTATTCATCGTTTTGGTTAGTGGTATGATAGTGCCGTGTATAGTGTGATTATCGTGCCAAAGGTGCTAGTCTTCTATATAATATATAATATACCTACCTACAGTGTGTTGTATTCAGAATATTGTCGAACCATAAATGAGAGTCATAATATTTGATTATAGTAAAATGCTGTACCTGATAAAAACAAAGCAATTCTTACAATTTCAAATTGATACATCGATTCAAAAGAAAATGACAGACTGGGGTTTATCCTTGATATAATAATAATAAGAAATCCAATACCTACCTCCTATCCCTATCCTCCCTAGGAACGCACGATGTTCTTTGAACATTATAGGGATTCCCTCTCGTGCGCTCCAAGCGATAAAAAAAAAAAAAATCCAAATTCAGCTAGAGATAGTTGTATACGTTGTATTGTCTTGAAGCCTATAGCACGTTATTGATTAAATTTTCGTTACGCACGTTTCAACGATCTCAAAATAATTGTTATAATAATTATGTCAAAGAGATTCTGCGTCATGATTATCTCTGTGAAAGCTAACAGCGTATAAAAAACAGTCTTGCGAAGTGGAAAACAAATATTTGAACCCGCATTGTCTCAAACTTAATTCGGTTGGAAAAATGTTGTCACAAAAAGCGACTTTGAATAAAGAGCTTTTTATTTCCTGGATTTGTCTTTGCCAAACCCACAAAGACACAAAAGAATCAAATAATGAATTATTAAGAGACTATCGCGCTTCACCTTGGAGTCGAGCGGAAACGAAAAAAAAATTAAATTTCCTTCGGTAATTCGATTCGCCGAGGAAAGTTTCCGAAGAGGAGGAAAAAAAACAAATGAATACACCGTGGACTATTCATTACCGTCGAAATGGCGTTTCGGAATTACCGAAACAAAAAGTTTCCGAAAAGGGACGTCTTTTTAGGGGATGATGAATTTAAAGGGCGCCAAAGGTAAATCGAGCCACGCTATGGTCTGTTTCTTGATCCTCTTTAAATATTAAAACCAATCAGCGCCCTCTCTTATTTTCGACATTCATCGTTGTCGAATTGCCATTAATAATGAATTATATTTTCGCCGTATATAGTTCCGCGATAGTTTCTTTGCCATTACTGGAATACGGGATGGGATTATTTTTTGGTAGTGGGATATCATTAGTATAGCACATTAGCTGAACTATTGTACACTTTTTTTTTAAATTGGCATGGAGCTAGACCACCGACTAACTACTCTATCTAGACAGCTAGTAGTCATATTGCAGCAACCCGAAAATGTAGGGTCATCTGCTCGCCTGAAAACGCTTCTGCTCAATACGCAGGAACCGTCAAGCTGTCATTCATGACTTTGACGTGCTATCGAGTTCAACCTAGCATCCATTTTGTTCAAAGGCGGCGGTGAGGTGGATGGCGTGTGTTTTGTTCATGTCGGCTTCAGCATGAAAATATATCAAAATTGAGTGGTGATATTAACTTTTTCGTTTTATTTTCGCCAATCCTAGGAAATATGTTTTTTTCTCTGGTGTAAGAATTCCACTATTAATGATACTAAATATGTTACTTTTCATCGATGAGTTTGTGGGTAATGAATTATTCATTATTTTAATGTGCTTTTATCATTTGAGCAAGTAGGCAAATCGAATTGAATCATGCATATTTTGTATAATCATTCAGCTGTGAAGAGTTTGAGTTAAGGCATGAGGTGCCAAATCTGCTCATCTATTTTAGACGATTTTGGATTCAAAGTTTACTCATTCAATAATGATTCTAGAATTCCTATAAGAATGAGGGTTTGAGGCTATTAGGTGACCATTGGACCTTAGCCACTCAGGAAGGATAATTATTATATTCAGACCATTTTACGCCAGATAGCTTTCTGATGCTTCCAGGCAAATACAGGACATGCAAATTCGCCGTATTTTCAAATAAAGTTCTCAAAGCTGAGTATTTGGAAGCTGTGAAACCTGAATACGGCATATTTCATTCGTTTCTCACTATTTTATGTATGGTTTATCGACCTTTCATAGTAGACCCCTCCCAACCTTTTTTCTGAGTGTAACATGACAGATCCCAAATGCGCATGAATCAGTTTCACCAGTTCGATCTCCTGAGTAGCTCACCTTTTTCTTCAATAGAATTGGCGGTCTAGATTGGTCTATAAGTCGGTGAAGGAGAGCTATATAATATGAAAAAATTAAATGTGGAATTTGGAGCGATAGGCCAACTGCCTCCTGGTGGTCATTTTCCAAAATGGCCGCCAGTGAACACAGGAAAGAGATCAGAAGTTGGATAAAGTATGCTGCTGAAGGTTTGTGAATGTTCATTGAATGTTTTGAATGAAATCATGCCTTTTTATGATATATACCGGGTGTCCAAGTAGCTTGAAAAAACTATAGATCCATTGCAATGAGAGATGAAGAACATCCTTCTGGGGATATAATACAAAATTTGGAAAAAATTTAGTCTGTCATGTGATTGAAATGGATAGTGCGTTACCTATGTCCATAGGAACGTTTAGTCCTAAAATAAGCCAAAGAGTTACCTCTTTCGATAATATTCGTTCATTGGACAAACAATGCCCCATCCCATTTGATAATGAATAATGATCAAGTAGGTATTAAATGTTGTAAGAATAATGGCGAAATTGAAATTAAGGCACAGATCCTACCGGTCCTGGAATACTGTTCCCATATTTGGAGTGCAGCACCCAAACATACCCTGAAACTGTTGGATTATGTCCAAGAAAGGACAATTCGTCTCGTGGGTGATGCCTCGCTCACAAACTCGCTCACTTCTCTGGAACACCGTAGAAAAGTTGGCGATCTGACTCTATTTTATAAGGCAGTCCTCGCGAGATTAACCCGTCGAGTTGAAGCTTCTCACCCCTTCGTGGTCACTTTGGAGACCTGCAGAACATCTCTTTCCAAAGACTCGTTCATCCAACGAACAGCGAGGCTCTGGAACACATTGCCAAGAGAGGTGTTCCCCGAGGCATATAACCTCCAGAAATTTAAGAAGAACACCAATTCCTACCTCATTTCCCTTGGTTCTCACGATGTTCTCTGAACATTACAGGATATCCCTTTTCGTGGGAACCAGAACATAAAAAAAAACTTACATGAAATCTACTTGAAAATTATGATGAAGTATGTGACAATTACTCACAGCGGAATGCATCTATTACCATTCCTATTCGAGAAACGTCAGAGTCGTCAGTTGCTTTTGTTATCGTACGGAAACTTTCAGGCGACAGACCAAACTACGCTGAAATATATACATTTTCTTGTTTCGATCTTTCAGGTGTGGGATTTTCTCCAACCAGTCGAGACAATTTGTTTGTCGACGGCTCGACTAAATTCTCCTCAACAAAAGTGTAAAACAATTTCGTCAAGAAAGCGTCTCGTTAAAAAGTCCTTCCAAAAGTTGTTGTGTACTAGTCAGGGTGTGTGTGTGTGTTGAAAGTCCCAATGTGGAACTTTTCCAATGTCACGGTTTCTCCCTAGGTTTTTCCTCTGTTTCGCAATTCGCATCTAATGCATTGCGTGCTGAGTTACAATTATTATGAAAATGTGACGCGATTTCAGCTTTTTTAGACGGTTTGCTCATTTTTCCTTGTCGTATATTCTTCTGAATCTCGGATATATCACGAACTCTTACAATCAAAGAGCAATACTGGGGTGGTACATAATAATAATACTATCTCATGAAAAAACGACGATTTTGAAGATGACAAATGATGGTATTCACCAAATGAATATAAATCTAAAAATTCCACACAAGTGATTTTTATACAGTTGAATTGGGTTCTTATGACAAATAACCATAGCAACGTATGTATTTTAGTGGATCTTTTTATCTCGTGGGAATGTCATACCACTACCTGGGCCAGTGTAAGGCGTTATGGAAGGCTGAAATTCGAAATTTCTGGTACTGATACGCTTCAACAGGAAGATCAAATTACTAAGGTGGATGGACATACTGAAAATTTTCGAAAAGTATACCTCGTCTTCGACACGGAATAATTTTCAAAATATCCATGAGCTCGAAAAAATTTCCGGAAATAATTTGACCTCTAGTGGTATTACAAGCGAAAATACATTAAATTAATCATTTTCTCCGCTGTTGGTGGCAACTCGCAACACATTAAATCGATGTTTCACTGTTTTCTAAAATAACTAACTAAAAAGCAACTGACAGTTCTCCACCACAATGGTTTAGCGAGAACTTTTAAAAATACTAGACAGTAGACACAGGCAGAATCTGAGGTATTTCCTTTATTTTCGCACCATTACACCTGGGCCCAGCACATTGAACAGCAAGTGTCAAACGCCAAACAAGCCATTAGAGCTCTGTATCCATTTCTAAACAGACGAAGTAAATTGGGTTTGAGGCGAAAATTGAATATTCACAAGTAGTTAGCCGGTCTCTCCAGTCCAGCCCCTCGCCATCACCACCTCTCTCCAATCCACGTGACTAGACTAGCCAATCAGAGGCCAGCATTTTGTTGGAGGCCACGCCCACTGAACCAATCAGAGACCGGCGCGAAATTCGACACCACAGAAATGTCACGGAAACGCCACGAACATGTCACGGAAACGTTAGGGAACACGGAGACGTTTCCGTAACGTTTCCGTGACATTTCCAGTGCCGTCATCTTGGAAATATTTTCATCGAACAGGACTCAATCGATAACCCCTGTATTCAGCTTTTCATCCAAATAAGTCTAATGTGCCGTTTAGACAAACCAGCCTGTATGTATTTATTTCAATTATACCCTGTTTGCAGAAGACGCTCATTCCGTGTTCTGTTTCATGAAAACGATCAACTTTGTTAAAATTTAATTAATTTTCATTCCCAGAAACATTCTCGTTGTACCTGTTCATGGTTTATTTAAATATACCCCCGAGCATAGTTCTGTGTGCACATTTTCTCCAACAATACCGGCTTGATGAAGGGATAATGACGTCGTGTATACGCTGCATTGTTTGCCGGACCAGAAGTGGCAACACTGCTAATCATGTTGCAGTATATGTATATGGTTCATTGTGGACGGTATTGAAAGTTTATGAAACGGCTATGGTTTTTTTCCCCAAGTCATTATAGAGTTCAAATGTTACCCCAAGGCTGAGTTTTCCTGGATTATGTATGTTCGTTTTTTTTATTGAAAGTTGAAACGCGCGAATAAAAGTTAGATTAGCGGAATGTTCATCAAAAATACCACAACAAAAATAATTATCATATATAATACCACAAGTGATAATATTTTGCCGGAAATATTCGGTGATTGTTACGACAGCTTGTTGCTTAGTAATTTCGTGAATGACATTGTTATCAAAACTACGAGACGTTGGCGAGTAGTTTTGGATCAATGTCATGAGCGAAATTAGGGCAGCAAGCTGGAGTATGTCAATCGACGAATATTTCCAGGAAAAATAGTATCACGAGTTGTATTCGTATGACTATTTCATGATTGAATGAGACAATATATATAAGAAATAGGAAATAGGAAACACAATTTAGGTATATTCCAACTCAAAGTGCGAAGAAGAACATAATGATAGTGATGAAATACAGAATTCAATTTTTTAGAAATTGACTACCTACTTATAGTTATTCACAAAGTGTACAATTTCAACAAACAGTATTTTTTTTATTATCTTGGAGACGGTTGCTCTCAAAAGAGTGTATACAATTGCTATCCAATTTAAAAAAAAATAATGAATTCATGTGACATAAAATATTTAAAAAAGATATCGTTGTCGAAGGACTCGAACCACCGACCTTCGTATCCTCGCGCAACAACCCTATCAGTTGCGCCCATCATCTGGCAATTTATCAGTCACAATAACTTGACTGATTGAAGAAGATTACTTCAAAAAGGAATTTGAATTCTAGTATTGTTGTGTCAGAGACCGTCAACAAATATGCAAACTTTTTAAATTACACATGAAACGTCGAGCCAGAATAAAATTGTCTCGCCTTTCGTACAAAATGTCTCACTAACGCAAATTATAAGTAAATAAAATAAAGTAGGAACTTAGGTTAATGTCTCAGATTTGAATCCAAACCAATCTTGACCAGACGCGATGTCAAAATTGTATCACTGATAAACGAGGTTTGTTGGTCACGTGTGGGTCAATTCGGCTTCTGTATTGGTAGAGCAATTCGGCTTCTGTATTGGTAGAGCAATTCCGGTAAAATTTAGTAAACAAAAAATATCGCTAGAATACAGAAGAAACCGTGAAAATGGTCTATTCTGATTGGTTCTCGAGATCAATAGTGGAATAGTCAATAACAAACTAATACAGATTGTTTGCCCAATCGTTACATACAGGGTGACATTTTGGAAAAATTTCTCACAGGTTGATGTTATTTTCAAGGGGGGATACTTAAAATGCATAATTTTTGCCCTCCTTTTCATATGAGGTTTTTAGGGTAAAATCTACCCCTTCTAGGGGGTTGAACTAAGAGGGCTAAAAATATGCATTTTAAGTGTCTTCTTTGGAAATGAAATTGACGAGTAAATTTTTCATTACAATGATAACTTTTACTATAGAAATATAATTAATCAGTCATCTCGCTCAGAAAATTTGAGAACCGCATTATCACCCCGAAGAATGTTTTGAAAATAATGTCAGGGGAGGAGGGTGGTTTCAACCCTTCTACAATTTTTTCTGGGTTTCTTTGATTACCGAAAGGAGGCTAATCATCAAAAATGCACTTTTGGCAAATTTCATCCAATTTGTTTCACACATTTTCGAACAGTGTACAAATAGTAGATTGTTTTATTAGGATCAGAAGTGACACTTTGTTTGACAAGCGAATTTTGCATTTGCGAGGCGGAGCGTTTAGCGAAGCCGAGCGAAAGCAAAATTTGCGAGTCGAACAAAGTCACTTTTGATCCGAATGAAACATGCTATTTTTTCTGCAACCGAAACAATTAAACCAAATAAACATGTGAAGTAACCACCAATGCCGTGCCATATGTATGCTATGCAACAAATATTGACAAATAATCCATGTGGTGAGAATATTCTACCTGCATTAACAGCAGGTTAGGTTTTCTAGGATGTTCGAATTGTGGTTTCAATATAAATACAACCACAGAGTGACATATTTATGTATGGACCAGGTGCTCTAATGGTAAATACCGCGCCATTGCCAGCTATAGGAACAAGACGTGGAAGATGTTAGGTTAGTGAGCATATCAACAATGATAATAGTGATTATTCCTCTCCATACTACACTGTGACTTGATAATCAAATAAAGCTAAACAATATCGTTGTTTGAGACAAAAAAACTATTGCTTACCGTGATTATTCAAAAACAAGTTATCCATCCCGAGAATAACGAATGAAATATAGATCAAGCAAGTATTTGAATCTTGGAGGCTTTCCTGATCAAAAGAAAAATACTCAACTGAGACGTTTATAATTCCAATACTAAACTATAATAAGGTGTATTTATATCTCCAGCATGGGTATGAAATGCCAAATCTGCTGAAATCGGAAACAAATCAGGTATGCGTCTCAACCCAAATAACCAATAGTCACAATGTTGTTTATTCTTGATGACGTCCAGTAGATCCTTTTTAGTTCCTAGGAGTTAAAGTTCAACTTTAGCTCCTAGGAACTAAGATTCAACTTTAGCTCCTAGGAACTAAATATGTTGCCTAGCAACATACCTATTTTTGTGTCAGTAATAGAAACGTCAATTTAAGAGCTAATTTTGGTATCAAAATGGACGACTTTTGTGTCGGTTGCAGAAAAAAATAATTATCAATAACAAGCAAATAAAGATTGTTTGCCCAATCGTTACATACAGGGTGACATTTTGGAAAAATTTCTCACAGGTTAATTTTATTTTCGAGGGGGGATACTTAAAATGCATAATTTTTGCCCTCCTTTTCATATGAGGTTTTTAGGGTAAAATCTACCCCTCCTAGGGGGTTGAACTGAGAGGGCTAAAAATATGCATTTTAAGTGTCTTCTTTGGAAATGAAATTGACGAGTAAATTTTTCATTACAATGATAACTTTTACTATAGAAATATAATTAATCAGTCATCTCGCTCAGAAAATTTGATAACGGCATTATCACCCCGAAGAATGTTTTGAAAAAAATGTCAGGGGAGGAGGGTGGTTTCAACCCTTCTACAAAGGACCCCGCACTAAACTATAGGGAAAATGGCTCTCGATGAAAATCGCTGAATTTTTGGAATGCTGCAGACTTTGATGTACTGAACAGATATTCCATTGAACTAACCTCAAAAAATGGACAGTGTTTTCGATATTGACTTCCAAATAATGTAATTTTTTTCGAGAAAAAAAAGTATCTGAAAATCAATGAATTTTTGGCATGTTGTAGATGGGAATGAACTGATGAAAAAATCCAATTGACCTTACTTCCAAAAATTGACAGTTTTCTCGATATTGACCTCCAAATGTAAGTTTCTCAAGAAAAAAATCTCAAAAATGGCTGAATTTCTGGAATAAGATACGAATGAACTGATGAAAAAATCCAATTGACCTAACCTCAAAAAATTGAACGTTTTTTCGACTGACCACCAAATCTAATGTTTCTGAAAAATGATCTATGAAAATGGCTGGATTAAGTAGGTAAAAATTGACAGTTTTGCTACTACTGACCCCTAAATGGTATTCAAACAACTGTATGAAAGTTGACCTTCAGAATGTTATTATGTACAATTTCAAGGTCAGGAGAGTCAGATGAAAATAATTTTTCATCGTCATCGACGTTTCGTCCTTCATTATGGGGCAACCTCAGAAATCTGAGTAAACCTAATAGAAAAATTAGTCCATCAAATTATCTTGCAGCTTCGATTTTCAAACTCATTTTCCTGAACATCCTCATATAGGTGAGGACATTTTTGAAGTTTGTCATCAGGTTTTCATTTTATTTTGATAACTTTTTCCATGTCTTTTTTGTGTCTTTTTGCCCATCACACACATTATTCTAATGTTTCAATGTATATATATAAATTTATATTTTTTCCATACGTATATTTGGAGGTCAATATCGAGAAAACTGTCAATTTTTGGAAGTTAGGTCAATTGGATTTTTTCATCAGTTCATTCCTATCCACAACACGCCAGAAATTCAACCATTTTCAGATAATTTTTTTTCTACTTTTACTTTTTCTGGGTTTCTTTGATTACCGAAAGGGGGCTGATCATCAAAAATGCACTTTTGGCAAATTTCATCCAATTTGTTTCACACATTTTCGAACAGTGTACAAAAATGTTTTTTTTTTAATGTAAACTTTGATTTCGTCTCACGGAAAAATGGTACATTTTGGTTTATAAATTAATTGGTCCAATCAACTTATTTCGACTTATATTACACGTGGTAGCTCTGTGTCCCAGCAATTTTGGGACACCTTGTATATGAACCAAAAAAATCATGTATTTTCCTACACTGTAATTCTATCACCATTATAGATATTATGATAAAAATTACGTCAATAAAAAAATGTTCATTATTTCTTCTATAGGGGGATATTTTTCCGTAGAAAATGATGGACTACTATACGATCACCAATTCTACTGAAAACGGTTTATAACAAGTTTCCAGCGGGACGAATTTCCCTCATTTCCGACGTCATTCTTCGATCTCCTAGCGGGAAGCTGTATACCGGAAAACGTCGGGAAATTTACGTAACGCAATACATCCAATTAAGAGGGTCGAGACTTCGATTCCACCTTATTTACTTAAGAAAGATCCATTTGAAAATTGTCCCGGAAATATAGTTAAATATATAGGTATGTCATCGATGCCATGCTCGTTTCTCTCGCATCTGGTATATTTGAATATTAGAGTGGCTCTTTTGAAATTTGCTTTTCTGTAATAACGTGAGGGTGAGGGGTAGGTATATAAGGAATGAGAGACGGGGGAAATATTTTTTTACCTTCGAGAGTGGATGATAATCGTTCGAAGAAAGCCAATTTGGTTCATTAAATATAATCTCTTTGTGCGAGTCCTTTGTCTTCTAAAATTCCATAAAACGTCACTCTGAGATATTGTCCCTGTCGCTTCAAGCATTTCCAGGTTTATTCATTTTTTCATTCATACAGGGTAATTATTGAGTATACTTCTTCAAACATAAAAGGGCGATTCATTGCTTAAATATTAGATAACAAATTCATATTATGAACATGTTTCCGCAACGACTTGATTCTTGAGATACAGCGCGGCCAAGATAATTATTTATATCTACGCCAACAGGATTTATAGGGTACCTTTATTCCCTATTTCCAGGGAAAAAAGTGCTACTTTAAATACCTAGAGATTTGAAGTAATTTTTTTGCAATAAAAGCTGAATTAAGAAATGTATTTTCAAAATGTGGCTTTTATCATCGAATATACGATCCACATTGACGATGCTTTAAACTTTTTTGACTTTTTCAAGAAATATGCTAGAAGTACCTTTTCTTCTGTACATTTTTCTACGTTCCGTTCTTTGCACCATTTGATAAACTCAGATAACTGTTTTTATATTGTTCTCCAGATTTTCTTGGTAATAATTGGCCTTCAGCTTCTTGAGCTGCCTTTTCGATTTGTTCCATCGCGATCAACGTCTTTCAATCGGTGTGGCGTGTTTGTCATAACACACCAAGATTTTCAGTTGCCGATGACAATCATGATGATCTGGATCACCATTACTGAGGTCGTTGATATGGTAACAAATCAGCCCCTTCGAAGATATTTCAGAACTAAAGTAACCAAGACCAAGTCCCGTTGGTCGAACTATAAACTTTTTGTTTCGGGATTTAGAATACCACTTTATTCCCTAGGTGTATAATGTACTATTATTCATATTTATTCGATAACATGGCAATTTGAGCAAGTTCGGGATAAACATTATTGATGTTGAGAAGCTCTAATTTTCACTAAGTATTTAATACATACAGTGTGAATATCCAAAACTATTGCTGTGTCGCACTGTATATCTGTAGGCCTAAATTTCAGTTGTACATACAAAAATTTTTATTAATACAACGTTGGAATTTCCCCCCTTGAATCATTCATTATTTATCAAAAAATTAGCGAAAACAATCATATTTAGC
Organism: Phaedon cochleariae; assembly: GCA_918026855.4. Lineage (NCBI taxonomy): Eukaryota > Metazoa > Arthropoda > Insecta > Coleoptera > Chrysomelidae > Phaedon > Phaedon cochleariae. The sequence goes on along the minus strand of OU896708.1, from coordinate 67,087,186 downwards.
GTCATAATATACAATAATATTTATCGTCATTAGTGAAAATTAGAAGACACTATCATTTTGAGACCCATACCTATTCATATGTATGTATATTATTTCATAAGAAACTGGAATAGGCTAACAAGTCATTTCGTGGTACCGCTCCTAATCTTCAGTTTATGTTGTTGTTTATGCTTTGTCACTGCGGAGCAGTAATTAACCAACATTTTTCTATCAATATGGTATCAATAAAGCATTCAGCAAGCGTTGAGATAGAAAGAAATGTATTCTTCATCTTTCCTTGTCGTCAGTGTTCCAACTTAAAATAATGACAATTTTATGTTGGCAACACTAAAAATTAGATGAAATGGAGAAGAAGACCCTTCTAACATTTGTATTGAGGTTAATATGATCTTCTTCTCCATTTTTTGTCATTTCCAATGTTACTAGCATAAAATTTCCATTATTTTACGTTAGAACACTGAAGACATAAACCAGAAATAATTATCAATTCAATCACTACCAAAGCGGTTTGTAACCTGGGATGAGGAAGTTCATGTTGAAACCATCAAAATGTTTCAAAATGGCCACGAATAAATGAATGAATAAACATTTCGGTTGAGGTCAAATAGAGAGATCAAGTTATATCCTGCCGTGCTCAACCACGTGATGCAATTCAGATAAATTCATCTCATCAGTTTCTCCTGCACTTTTCTTTGTGAAAATGGAAATCACGCTGCCGTTCTGGTGGAAATCTTCTTCTCTCTCCCTCTTATCGAGTTTTTTAAGAAGTGCGCGACACTGGATAAATTGCCATATCTCTTTAAACGATCTCACATATTTCATTTCGCGATATTTAATGAAGAAAGAGGCTTGATTATTCCCATTGCGTGGTACAAGCTTGGGGAAATGAAAGGGTTATTTATCGTCAAAAGAGAAGGGTCGAAGTGGTGATATAAATTGTCGAGCGGAAAATGGTGGAGAGATGAAAATTTCACATTCAATTTCCATTGGGGAAGGCTAATGTAATAAAAATGAAGATCAGAACGAGGTAGAGATTGCCAAAAATGAAAAGATTGCGTTCCATTGTTTTGTTTGCCTCAATGTTCATTGTTCGAAAAAATCTAGAGCAGTTACCTGTATTAAATTTATTCGTATCTATATATATAGGTATATATTTTTGGAGTAGCAATTAAGATTGAGCCAATATTATCGGAGAAAAAAACATCGTAAGACGCGGAAGAAATCGTTTCTCATAATAAATATTAATATAGGTACCTATCATGAAAGAATGAAGGAAAGTGAAAAATCAACGGTGGATTCAAATTTAAATACTGATGGTCAACTAATCTATCAACACATTAACTGTCACGGCGATTTTCGAAGCCAATTTAAAGTTGGTAAAAATATATTTTCTACAAGGAACTATGGTTATGATACAGAATTTAGGCTTTTAATCGGTCGAAAATGATAGGTGTGAAATTTTCTCAGAAATCCATAATGTAATTATGTAGGTGTTCCATTCACAGATAGATACAAAAATATGTATTCAAGAAATCACATGACCAATATAAATTACAGTTTTTGTCTTGGGTATTGAGGGGTGAAGCTCGAAATCCATCAGGGCTCTGCAACCCAACCTTTCCACTCCTTGGTCCCAGTTTTCTATATAATTTCCATATCGACGAAACTGGTGTAACAGGGCGAATCAAGTGATGAACTATATTCCGAATCTCTTCAAATGATCGCTTTTAGTGCTGCACACAAATCAAGTCTGCGTCTGAGAAACGCCGCCTCGATTCTCCTAGGAAATAATTGAAAGGGTACGTACCAATTAGTACAAAGCCTTCTTAGTCGCTCTTAAGCCTCCGGAAATGTTCTTGGCAGCCCTCTTTCCACTCTCCAGCCTGGCGGGTCATTATGCAGTTTTACCACCTTCGATCATTACGGTGCGAAACCGGGAACAATGGAATCGGATCCGTCATTCATAGTTGTAAATATACCATTTGGAGGTGCGATAATAACGATCTTTGTTGCAGGCCTAACTCTTCGCTACATATACTTTTTCTGCAACCGACACAAAAGTCGTCCATTTTGATACCAAAATTAGCTCTTAAATTGACGTTTCTATTACTGACACAAAAATAGGGTATGTTGCTAGGCAACATATTTAGATCCTGGGAGCTAAAGTTGAATTTTAGTTCCTAGGAGCTAAAGTTGAACTTTAGCTCCTAGGAACTAAAAAGGATGTACTGGACCTCATCAAGAATAAACAACATTGTGACGGTTGGTTATTTGGGTCGAGACGAATACCTGATTTGTTTCCGATTTCAGCAGATTTGGCATTTCATAGCCATGCTGGAGATATAAATACACCTTATTATAATAGTTTAGTATTGAAATTATAAAACATCTCAGTTAAGTATTGTTGTTTGGATCAGGGAAGCCTTCAAGATTCAAATACTTGCTTGATCTGTATTTCATTCGTTATTCTCGGGATGGATAACTTGTTTTTGAATAATCACGGCAAGCAATCGTTTTTTTGTCTCAAAAAACGATGTTGTTCAGCTTCATTTGAATATCAAATCAAATACAGTGTAGTATGGAGAGGAATAAATAATCACTATTATCATTGTTGATATGTTCACTAACCTAACATTTTCCACGTCTTGTTCCTATAGCACTGGCGCGGTATTTGCCATTAGAGCACCTGGTCCATACACAAATATGTCTCTCTGTGGTTGTATTATTATTGAAACTACAATTCGAACATCCTAGAAAACCTAACCTGCTGTTAATGCAGGTAGAATATTCTCACTACATGGATTATTTGTCAATATTTGTTGCATTGCATACATATGGCACGGCATTGGTGGTTACTTCACATGTTTATTTGAGTTAATTGTTTCGGTTGCAGAAAAAATAGCATGTTTCATTCGGATCAAAAGTGACTTTGTTCGACTCGCAAATTTTGCTTTCGCTCGGCTTCGCTAAACGCTCCGCCTCGCAAATGCAAAATTCGCTTGTCAAACAAAGTGTCACTTTTGATCCTAATAAAACAATCTACTATTTTCATGCGGTCCTTGAAGTTTGACGTTTTTATCTTTTAATAAAGCACTGAGTGCCTTGGTCTCGACCTTGGTGCTAACAACAGACGCGTATTTAGTAACTAACTAACTGTACACAGTGTGTCCCAGCTAAAACTTGTCTCTCCGATGTCGTTAAAAAAAATTAAAATTGCTCGGACAGGTCGATGTCAATTTGGCGAGGGACACATTTTTCTGCCAGTATCATATTCCAAAGTTGAAATCTTGAAGCGTATCGGGCATCAACTCTCGATTTTCAAGTGGAGCACCCTGTATTTCATCGCATTTTTAGATTCTTCCTGAAGAGCTGCTTTCATCAATGTATTACACTTGGTGTCTAGCGGTAATGATTACAGAGATATGGGGTGTTCAAAATCGAGATTTTTTAACTTCAGGATTTTTTCGTGTCGAAACTTTTCATTATCTCTCATGTCCCTATCTCAACTTTTGATTTACCATCTACTGATATTTAATTTGAACGAATACAGGGTGGTTCATAATTCTGAATTCTGCATACGAAGTTTTATAAAAAATCAGAAGAGAACTGATGTCGGTGCCGGGTGTACAATTTGTAATACAAACTCAAAAGGGAAAACGTTATTCGGATATTCATCTTCATATATTCCTGAGTTACAAGGTGTTTTTTTTTCTAAAATAGGCATGCGTGAAAAATAACTCAAACTCATTTTCTTGCCAAAAAGTTTTTATGAATACATTTCCGAAGCATTGAGTTTGTCACAAATAATGTACCATCAGGCACTGAAATCATTCTTCATGTTTTGGAAATACGTTTCGCGCTTTAAATGTTCATAAGACAACTTTTGCCAAAAATCTATTCCGGCGTTATGACCAATATAGGCAATGTGTCTAATAGTATAAAGTTGCTTTTTTATTAGTAAAACAATAGGATTACTTGGGTACATCATTTTTATATCCTCTTTGGCACTCAGAGAGTTGGAAATTATATATATGAGACAATTATCGGCATTATGGTTTTTGAGATAGATCAGTGCTTGTAGTATGGTATGTGATTTTCGGCATCTTGAACATATAAGTGTATAATTTGACGTGATTATGGCTGCACCCACTCCCTCGTCGGTTTTCGATGCATCAGTGAATATGAATACATGATTTTTCAATGCTGATATTTTTTTATGGGAAAATTCCAGTATGATGGACAGTTCTTTTGACATTTTGAGCAAAATTGAGCTTTAGATTTCGACGTCGCATTCCCGACTCATGCAGCGTCGTTTAATATGTTCCGGCAACATAATATGACCACTTTCCACTTTCGACAATTTGTCCACTTGCCTTTTTCGGTATAATGGCCACTTTCGGCAAAGTGTCTTTATGCGTTTTGACCGAAAACTTGGCAACTTGAAATACTGAATCTGAGTAAACTCAAGGTGGTTTATACGCGAAACTTGACTATAAAACAGTATCCTTGCTTGCACGTGACGGTAAATGTCCTTTTGAGTAACAATTGCAAGTTCAAAAGTGACAATTATTAGTTCAAATTGACAATTATTTACAGTTCAAAGTGACAGTTGTCGAGTTGTCACCTCAGACTGCCGTTTCGTATACAGACCTTCTAGAGACACCCAGTATCTCGCGTCTTCAGAAGACTGATAATCTCTCCTTTATAATCTCTGGTATATAGAAGTCCATCGTTTCTCAAAGAAGAGTACAGTGGTCAATACTGAATAATACACAAAGTCATCTCCACGACAATTCATTTTGACAACTCACGGGTTCAGTGGCGGATTTACCGGTACGCTTAGTATGCTCAAGCTTAGGGCCCCGACCCTTGCAGGGGCCCCCGAGGGGCCCTGGCATTGCATGACTATTTTCCCATATCATTCGTTTGTATAGATGAAATAATGATTGAAATGAATTTTTCTTTTGAGCAATGGGTATTTATTTTATATACCTAGAAGCAGCGGCAACATTCCAAAAATGTTGAAAACCATAAGCAGGGTCCTGCCGATCTCATAGCGACAGTGGGCCGGCCAAAACTGAAAAAAAAAACATGTGCCGTTTCGAATTAGATAAAATATCAACAATAAAAACAAAATGATTTTCTGTTTTTTCATTCCAATTTTTCAGGAACGGCAATTTTTTTCCATCTGCAAAACGTATACCGTTGAAGAAATAGTAATAATGTTCCTATGAAATCGGCGGGACCCTATATACTGAAGGAATGATGGACGTGTTTTTCAATGCAAAAATACTACATTGAACTTGTTTTCAAAACTGCCATCAGGGACCAATTGCGGAGGAGAGCGTTTATTTTCAAAATTATCAATAATCAAATCAAATTGTGTACCTAATTCCGAAGAGAACATAACAAACTTTGGGAATGCTTTCCATCGGAAGTGATTTGATGAGCAGTTCGATTTATGATGGTGCAATGAAAGTATTCGCAGATTCGTGAATCAGAAAATTGGAAGTGATATCGTAGTATGTTTCTCCTAGTAATTTCGTTACGGTTTAGTTCTTTTATTTTGAACGTATCTGATCCTAGTCAGTGTTATAATTACGTTCATTTTATTTCATGTGGCTCTGATTTTTTTTATTTGTTATTATATCCTAAACCATATCAATGAATGCACTTTTTTTTGTTCCTTATATCCTATATATTTTCATCATGCATTTTTCGCTTCTATTTGGTCAGAAAATGTTAGATGGGAAAATTGGTGAGAAGAAATAACAAGAGGAGAAAAAATGATGGGTAGGGGCCACTAGGGCCCCAAGAATTATCAAGCTTAGGGCCCCAGAAATCGTAGATCCGCCACTGCACGGGTTTATTGTGAATAATCACATCAAGGGAACATAAGTATGTCCATCATCAGCCTTATAAGAAATTACATAGTCCATAGATACCTTACAAGAAGGTGAAAGACATTTTTTATCTAATAACCGTAGAGAATTAAAAATACATAGAAGTTGAATGGTTAATTGTTTTCCTAGGGGGATAACCATGAAGAACCCCCATAGATGGGCATTATGGTGGATAGTAAAAACCTAAAGAGCCCCCTAACATTTGGGGCACTTCCATGAGCAAGTTGAAGGAACACTCCTTTATCAATACCTATACTCTTCTCGGGAAGTTTAGTTCGAGGACCACTCACAGCCCTTACATTAGGGACGTGGTCTGAAACGGACAATACGCGAAATCATTAGGACATAATGGATCGTCCGCAACCGGAATAAATGATGTAAATCTGCAGAGAGAGACAGAGAGATATCTTGCATGCAGGCTGGAAAGTATCGCGATAGGTATTCCACTGGCGTAAATAGGAGGGGGCTTGATGGCTAAGAATTGGTGTATTGTAGTCATCGTAACACCATATAAAATACATAAAAACAGACGAAAATACTGGGAACATGACTGATATGCTGTCAATCAGAAAGTTGGCTCATTCCATATCGATGAACTCTATTCCTACTTTATATTTTTTTCTATGGCTATAATATATATAGCATAATACAATAAAAAAATCATAAATTTTTCTCCGTGTATACCGTGATGCATCAAAGCATTCACACTGTTGGATCCATGGGTAGGGGAGAACCGCTATGAAGTGGACACTTCAAGAAAAACAACGGAATCAAAATCTTATAGACCATTAAATAATTCAAAACTGCATGAGCGGAAAGTTCCATCAATATGTTTGTAAAATAAACTGAAAAAAAATTCAGACAACTTCATGGTCCGAGTAATATTCAAATTCGAAAAAAGTTGCTATCGTCCATTTCAAAACATCGATGTATTGAAACGGACAGTGAAGGTTTTGAAGAGGACAGTAGTGGTTTTGAAAATTATATTCGCAATAAAGAACATTATTTGCTTCAAAAATAACTTTTATTCGAACAGGAACTATCTTAGGAACAGTTATTACAATAAAAATGTCGAATACCCTGAAGGCCACAAGTTTCATGTGCCCATGTTCAATCGCAGTATTTTCGTCTTTGGTTCGAGTATTAGGGTTTTTGTTCTCCTTTGGTATGGATTGGTGTTGTTTATTGTTGGGTTTAGATTTTGGAAGTCGGGAATGTTGACTCAGCGGAACTTCATCATCAGAATCAGACGTCCGCTTCAACACAGCGTCTGATGTCCACTTCAAAACAACACACGGTTAAACTCAAAATGATATTACAAAAATTAAATTGAGAAATATTCCACGAGATCTACCTCTACATTTATGTACTAGAGTAACTTAGTTTTAATCTCATCAATCTGAAATTGACTTAATTTCAACATCTTACCTGTGACATAGTTCACTATTTCCACAAATAGTGTACTTTTTCACCTGATAATAATAACATGCATGCTGTCGACTCATAATCAACTGCGTCGGCGCGCAATTTCGGTCGTAGTGGGATCTGGGTACAGGGTTGCCATATGTGAATGTGAAATTTGCGGTCATACAAACACATAGCAACTACGACAACTGTCCGTTTCAAGACCCGTCCATTTCATAGCGGTTTCCCCCTATATATTCTAAGGTTTTGGCAATTTAGTTCTATGTGAACAAGCAATGTTCGTTCATTCAATCATCGGCGTATCTTTTCCAAGTCATGGATAATGTATCAAGGCCAGAGTTGAAATTATTTTCATAAAGAGTTATTACAGGGTCAGGTCAGCGAACTGACACCTATAAATGATAAGTCGGTGTTAGAAACTCAGTTTGAATTTTTGAATACCAGCACCCGCCCGCATTAAGGTCCATAACCCTGAAATGATTTCGTTCCACTAGAAAGTGGAAACAATTTCAGTTGATCCGATAGAAGAGGCTACATCTATTTTACGTTCTACTTAAAAGAAACTAGCTCAATTCCTCTTCCATTCAATCTCATTTCGAGAATTTACTTTGTTGTTCGGCATCGGAATTGGACGTTTTATTTTTCCCTCTGTTCATTTCCTCACTTTTATTATGATTTATCTTTCTGAAGTGAACGAACAAGTTGACAATATTGTTGTACAATGTTGATTGAAAAAAATATAATTTCCATGTGTGAATAATCATCAAATAGACAAGTGGCAGATCGATTCGAAGAGATATTTGAGTCTGACAGAGAAATATCTTTGAATGAGGATAGATGTTGTTGAGTATTTCACATTAGTTTTTGGGACCCTGTATTCACGGAAATCGTCCTATGAATATTTTTGACGGTATTAAATATTGAATTTAGATATATTACAAATAAAATGGAATTACTTCGAAGCGAACCCTCAAAATAAGTGAACGAAAAGTGATCACACAAAAGCCGGAAACCCATCAATAACAACAAAAGCCCAAATAATATGTTCCTGATAAAATAGCAAGCAAGCAGAAGTAAAATTTATGATAAGATATAGCAAATAGCACCTATAAGTGATTCTTCTCTAAAATAGGACCGAAATGAAAGAACAGCATAAAGACTTTTTTTTTTGTTTCAAACAGTACTATTTATTTGCCTTATGATAGAGGCTTACATTCAAATATTATATCACCGATATCGAAATGATTGGAATATATCCTAGCTTGTCGTCTTTTCCAACGAGTTCTTCGATATTTTCACCACTGCAGAATCAATGAATTTATTATTGAATACTCTGAAAAAATACCAGATTCAGGCTGAAATGTTCATCACACGTTTCAAATGCGGCTTCAGACATGAGAAGGGGAATAATAGCAAATATGTGCAGCTAAACAAAAGATCAGAGAGATTATAGAATTCAAGAAAAATCTTCTGTAATATTGACATCTTATCTCATTTTTATAGTTTTCTCGTACAACTACTATATAGTTTTCCATTGGGTAACTAACAGCTGACTTAAAAAGAAAATGATTTCTTCTTCTTCTTTATTTTGTCGAATATACTTATATATTCACCATGTTCCCTGCTATAAACAATTGTTTTTTCTTAGGAATCATAAAGTTGATTGATTGAATAATGAGAAATCATATAACTTGTACCAAATTGAAAATTAGCTGTAGGCAATAGACTGCATATTGCCTACAGCTTGAGTATTTGGGTGATTCTGTGATGAAAATTAAGGTGGGTGATTGGTATATGAAATTTTTCGAAAAACCCTGTGAAGTTACACCTCTCCGAAGATTCAAATTATCTGTTTTATGTATATAGGTACTTATTTTATGTACTCTCACTCTCTATGTCATTTTATTCATCGCATATCCTTCTGATGTGCTAAAAAGTTTTAACCGGTTGATGCCATTGATGGCAACTGGTCCCATCCGGTTAATAGCTGAAAGCCATAAAAACGCTATTATTCTGCGATGTTTAATGGTCTGCTTGAAAAATTTCATTCCTGCAGTATCGAAATACATTGCAGGTTGTAATGCAGACAGATGGTTTATTCTTTTGTTACTTCCAGTCGGTTTTTGTTTCTTTTTCATTATATTGTGATTATATGCCGACCTAGAAAGGAATTTCCATCAGGTTCGCATAGTTTTTCCGGTTTTTTCGTATACATACAGGGTGTCTCTAAAGTCTCTGTCTTTCCTTGGAGGGCTGCATAAACCAACTCATCACGGACCATATCTAAATATGATCTCAGTAAAAAATTGTTGGTTGTTAAGATATTGGGACCTCTGCATATTTTGTGGAAATCGACATTTATAATCAGTTCCTCGATTCCCACTGCAGTTCCATATTTGGAATCGTAATTATTCCAAAATGAAATTAACTTTGTATTCGATGGGACCTCATATAATAACAATTATTATACAGTGCACTTGATGTTATGAAATTGATGCATGAATATTATAATTTGGAGTAAAATTGACAGATGAAAATTTCAAGATGGCGACTGGGTGCCATCTGGGGAAAAAATTAAATGGAAAGGAAGTCTTTATACATCTTCTTGAAGCGCCTGACGAATACTCCACAACCCTAAAATATATCTTCACCTACTACAAAATGGAGGAAGATTTAATAGTTGCCTGATAACTTTAACACCCCTGTATTATGAGACGACCAATGTTCACATGATCTCTTCGTCTCGTAAAAGGTTAATATTGGCAGTTTATCATAATATCAGGAGAACGAAGTTCAGCAGGAATATTGTAATCAACATCTGTGTTTTATGAAGGTGTGGTATGCATACAATATAACGAAAAATCAAATCATGTGAAAAATATCGAAACATACATGGCGATGTACCATTTAAAATAATCATAATTCGTTTAGCTCCTTGTTGAAAAAACATCCTGTAGAGTTCAGAATAATTTTATTTATAGACTTTACGATGTTTCACTTTATCCCGAAGAAGAATAATGAATATATCTCGTATTGCAATGGATCCAGCTTTTCCACACCACTTGGACACCACCAATAAGTACATATATTTCCCAATATAATGATTTTCGACCTGAAGCCTTCACTCTTTGGTCTCGTGAATAGTTAGTCTCCTGAAGCGCTCGAAAGGGAATCCCTATAATGTTCGTGCTTACCTATATAGGGAGGATAGGAAGAGGAGGTAGGAATTCGATTTTTTTTTACTGTTGGAGATTATAAGTTCATGTTATCGAAAGTCGTTGACAGCTGTCAATAGAGTGAAACCCCGTATAATACAACACATTCCGAAGCACTGAAATTGTTTCAACTTAGTTAATGGAGACGGAACAAAGTCTGCATTTCGCCTGGCAATAAAAATGAGTAGGTACACTGTTTTCTCTAGGAACCCATAAAAATTCTTCATTAAATCGCAAGGAAACTTTGCTAATTGAATCCGAACACTTCTCCGTCTTGAACTCTTCTACTCAAAGCGCAACATTCATTCTAGTTACTAGAAAATACAATTTCTTCTTTCAGCACACCGTCTATCTACGGTGAAACCTAAGGGTTTGGAAACAGTAGAATATCAAGACAAATAAGTATCGGGTCAAAAAATAAAAAACACGTTTTGTCAAAATGACAATAATTATGTAATATTTGGTTTATATTGTCGCAACTCAGATGTTGACCCTTCTATAGGTCGTAACTTAGCTACTCGCTTGGCTTTTTGACGAGAGGTTTTGATCATTTCACCACCCAACCACATTCATCCCCAAATAAAGAGGCAGATAGTTCTCATATAAAATTTGACATTTATTGATTAAATGGAAAAATCGTGGATAAATGCTTGCCACATGGCAGGTTAGCAAAGAAAAAGGAACATAATGGCTTGCCAAATGGAACACAACGCAAAACAATACTTGGAAAAAAACAGAACTTACATTACAACGTCTAGCCTGGGGTTGACCAGCAGGATTGAAGTCGGGGAGACGGCAAACATTGATAATTACAAATGACCTGTATTGATAATAAATAATGATACCTTATCGACTCGGGTACTATTTATATTCGGAATCGATGGTAGGTTCGCAATTTTCCGCAATGGGAATGGCCGTTACCTTTCGATATTGCTTACGTATTATCGCACGGTAAGCGTTTTTTTGCGAATTTTAAAGGAACTGACGTCTATGAAATCCACTGACCTGATCGAAACTACAATGTACTGGATGTTTTGATTTGTAAAAGATCTTGAAATGAACGAGAGTTTGGCATTTGTACTTCTTGACAATATCCATCATTTTATGAATTTTATACATGTTAATACAGTTCTGATTTGTAATATTTTCTACAATCTCATCTACTAGAGACTGAGGAAGGAATAAATAATTCCGAAAGATTTCTCAAAATAAGAGTTTTCTTTTGAGTCCCATTAGCTAATATAATGGCATATGATTGTATTTCATTTTATGAAGGTTTCAGCTCGCCATAAATTGATTTTGTCTTGATGAAAATATCTCTATCAAACATTTAATTGAGGATTCTTCAGTTAATGAATTTTTCAATTGAAAGCACACTTCATACCCAACTAGGTCCACATAGAATTTTTAACGAGATTCTTCAAATCGAAGTCTATAAAATATCCGATTCGATTCATGTTCGGGACGAACTCTTAATTCGTTAATTGCTAGAATATTTCTCGCAAACGTTTCTACCGTATTAGGCAAAGCCATCTTTTCTCTCGATTTAATATTTAATCATTTAATTCGAATCCTTAATTGAGTACATATTGTGTCCAAATTGCATTTTTTCCAAAGGAAGGCATTATTTGCTAACGTGAAAGGCTTTAATTACTGTTCGGCTTCGGCTTCACCTTTTTCACCCGCCATTAAAAATGTCGGAAGGGCGAAATTATTTTTTTTTCTTTTCAACGCAGACATCAAAGTACCAAGGGAGAGCAAAATTACAGACTTACTCCCAATTTATTTGTTTAGTTGTCAAAAACCAAATTAGAGTTTGATTTGAAGTACCTGCCATTGGAAGCTTGTCTGAATGAGTGCTAATTTTTTTCGTTACTAAATCGTACAATGAAAAAAGTATGTTAATACTACTTGAACATTCGACCGGATATCCTTGAAAACTATGGTCTTTTCAAAAATCATTAGGGTCGGTTGCATCAGTGTATTTAATCTCTGGTTGCATGATTCTCTTTGTTAAATCAACGAGGAATCAACTGTTGTAACTCTTCAATCAGCTAAGGAATGCTTTATCATGAATATAAACTATAAACAAGGAGTTGATGGAAGATGGAAGCACTTTCGAAAATATAGAAAAAAAAAGAGAATTTCTACTTTCATATTCATTTATGTACTCGAAACTTCCAAAAAAATCATTCGTATCAGTCAAACATATGTTTTTTTTTCAAATTTATACCTATACAATACACACCCGGAGTTTGGTGAGTTCCTCCCGACTGTAGGTTTAGGTAATCAACCTATCAATTTTACGAAGATAATCAGAAGATATATTGAACGCTCATTTCCATGGATATTTTGTTGGTGTATGGCTACCCAGTGTTGTCAATAATTTCAGGATATTCTGTCAAACAAGATATTTGATCTCAGAATGAGTATTTTGTATTAGTATATATTTAGTCGGTGATATTGATATTTCATCGAATGTAATTTTGAACATTTCTCATGAAAATATAAATTATTTCCAGAAAATTCCCATCGCTAATGGCTTTCAACCCTGTCGTTGGCGCTACATCTAATTACTCGTTTCTAGTTTCATGAACGTTGTTCCCGTATAGTTAGGCTAAATGCTACGAATTGTATAATGCCCTGATGAAATGGAATATTTTATTCAGCTCTGAATCCTGAATCGCCCGTTAATTACTTACACAGCGCAGATATAGTGACGATCATAGGCGGCGCATCTCCCGCAACTTCAAAATCCCATGGGGAACAGAATATATTGAAATGAAATAAGAGCCATTTTTCCTCGAAGTTAACCACGCAGACCGAGTCAACAATAAGTTAACCAGTGAATTTTCCTCGAAGTGTATTCCAGACTATGACGTCATAGTTAACCAAGTACACAAACTAGCTCACTGAGGTAGTTCGCGGAGTAGTTAGGCTTCTGATTGGGCACTGGATTGGGCTCTTAGAGGGCTATTGTTGATGTTATAATCTGAGATTTTAATTTTTGGATGTATGACAAATCGATATTCATCATACAGGACGTGGAAATAAATTCTGAATTGAGAAATACATTGAGAATTCGCATTCTCTATGTCAGTCTATGTGATGAATATATCAATTCTTTCTCGGTTTATTCAACAGAAAACTACTTTCCTGGCTATATGCCACGACTAACATTGAATTATATCTGTTGAACATTCAAAAAGAGAGCATAAAAAATTAAAATCCTTTGGAATTGAGAATTGACAATATCTCAAATATGATAAATAAAAATTTAACTTATATACCAATATGTTCAGTATTGAAATGAAAATTTAAATGTATAGGAGGAGTATACTTGTATGAACTCTGATCTTGATGAGCTCGAAACTTCCAAAAAAATCACTCGTATCAGTGATATGGGAATTATATCTCTCACAAACAGGTTATATGTGACTTAATTCGAATCAACTCATTTCGGATTTCAAACCCTCCTCATCAGTAACCTGAAGTCCAGTTATCTTTCAGCTATTCTTCATGATATACATAATTTTCCTCTCTTCAATGTAACTAAAATTATAACGAAACTGACATCTGATAATTATTGTTGACATTCAATCCCTGTCATTTGGTTTTTGTTTTTGGGTGTATCAGGTTTTGGTATTTGATAAGAAAAAATAACTATTCTTCTTACAGAAATAATTATGGATACATACGAAGTATTCTCCAATGAGAGATCTCATAATATTATTGATGCAAATAAACATTTGATTCATTGTAAATATGTACGTAGCGAATTGTTAAATTTTTCTTGAATTAGAAGTAGGTTAGTAGGTACCTAGTTCCTATCTATGATATATTTTTGTTACAGATGATAAATTTCCCATTCAATATTACTGTTACTACTAAAACCAAACAAAAACAGACGATAAACTGACATCTTTCAAGCTTCACAAGTGTACCGTGACGTCATAATAAAGTTAACCTGGTTTGTCTGGTAATGTTCGAGGAAAAATGACTAATGAATACCTCAATGAAGACTAATCACGACAAGGAATAAGACAAATGGATCATATTTTGTAGGTAGCTCAGATAGGATATATCATATTATAATAGGCGCATCCTCCACCATATCACGATATAGAGTGATGAAGCTCCACTAGGTTATGAATAGGTAAGAAGTTACCATGTCTTGACATAGGTTTTTCCCCATATTAATTCATTAAGTTTCTCTTGACTGGTTCACGAGAGGTAATATTCAAATAAGGTTTTCTCTGTGACGGGCAAAAAGTTTGAAATTTCATCTCTGTTGACAGGTTATTAAATGTCACTTTCCATGAATTACTTTTTCCCATATATATAAACTGTTGATGTCTCTTGTTGTGCTATAGTTCCGAAAACTAAGCCTATAACACCGTCTCAGAATTCGCGGTTACGTAAATTACTAAACGACCACGAAATTCGCAATTTTTGATAATCAAATCTCAGAATTAGACTGACCGATATTTCAAAAGAATGATAAAGATGCATGCAACGCAGGTGTCATTACTGTCAAAATCTTGAAATTTCACGTTGATAATTCTCTGATTTCAATATAATGTAATATCTTCTCAATATTGATTCGTCCTTCTTTCTGTCACAGAAAAGGAAAACACGGTTTTTTGTCTCCCTCCGCTAGGCGTATGGAGACAACACAACCTGGAGCTAAAATCTGCTACTTTTTTGCCTTGTATAATAAACATCTATTTTATTTCGAGCTTGACCGTTTTTATTCAACTAACTCTATTCTGTTGTTCCTAACAACAGCCCAAGAATCTTTAGACATTCATTTCATACTTCCCTGTAATAATATCACATTCAGCATACATCGAAATAGAAGATGATATTTGAAAAGAGGTCTAGATAATACTTCAATACGTCTAACCGGCGCCTATGGCGTCGATTTGTTTCATTGGACTTTGTGTGTGGAAAATGAAATATTAGGTACTCGAATCTGGTGCTCAGTCAATTCCGTTGAAAGCATTTCTGCTAACCTGGCCGTTTCATCCACAGAAATGAGTCTCCAGATGAACATCTTGAAAGTATAGGAAGTATTCATGCCTACACGTAAAGGCAAGAAATCCCATGAGCCTAAAAACAAAATTCGGGAATTCAAGTTTTAGTGTAGAATGTCGCGAATATTGGCCAATCATTGATATTCAAAAATAGTCCATTGAAATTCAGAAAGCTTTATTTGTAATTCATAAATATGGAACAGTGCAATATTTTATCCGGAAATTACGTTTTCTATTATAACTGTCCCATTTTTACCTATGAAAATTGATTTCAATTGACCATCAATCAAAATATTCCATAATTCTGGAGTCGCTGGTTCTACATGAATACCTTCATGAATCCATCAGTCTGAATTACAATTGACACATTCTCAATTACAATTGATGATATCTGAATTTCAATGGATGCTTTCTTATTTTCATTTGACTAATCTGAATTACAATTGGAGTTTTCTGAATTTCACCTGTCTAATCCGAATTACAATTGATATTTTCTGAATATCATGCAACTTATCTGAATTACAAATAACGTAGTCTGAATAACAATTGATGCATTCTGAATTACAAATGATGATATCCGAATTTCAATTGACGCTTTCTGAATTCCAATTGAAAAATCTGATTTACAACTGAAGTTTTCTGAATTTCACTTGACTAATCTGAATTGCAATTGATATTTTCTGAATTTCAATTAGCTAATCTGAATTACAATTTACTCTTTCTGAATTACAATTGAAAAAGGTGTAGAACCACAGAATATTTGGGTATTCTGTGGTAGAACAGTACAATAGTACTAAAAACGGCAACTCTGCGCTTGCGTCGGACAATTTCGTAAAAATCGAACTGACCTCTATCCATTCCAGAACGCGTGCGCGCAGGCGGCCTTGCAAGCTGCGCAGGCGCTGACCACCAACTCGGCCAGCCCCACCACCAACGGCACCGCCGGCGGCCTCGTCCTCAATCCGGCCTCGGTGGCGCTCACCAACGGCCAGCAGCAGCCGCCGGCGGACATACAGGGCGGGCCCAACACCGTGCTCAGGGTCATCGTCGAGCACATGATTTATCCCATCAGTTTAGATATTTTACATTTGGTGAGTGGAATCATCATTTTCCGTACACTTTGTATTAACAAGTTCAATCAAATTTATTAATGAAATTAACGCGCAGATACATCTTCGTCAAAACTAGTTGGACGTTTCTTGTTTTGATAATTTTGCACTTATCATGCGATGAGTTTTTTTTTCGAAAATTTTTTTGGTACTAACGTATTTTTATCTGATTCCCTTTCGTGCGCTCCAATCGATATAAAAAAAAAATAAAGTTACAAATTTCACCTTCTTTTCCGCCTGTCTTTGGGGCGCATTTAGAACAATTTGCCCTTCTTTTTCCATCATTGGACAATTTATATATATCACACAATGTTGGACGCATTTTTTTTTATTATCAAGTCAACTAGAAATATGATTTTCTTGTGATTTATCCATGTTTAGTGAAAAGAAGGAAGAATATCATTTGAAATAATGGCGTGTGTGATGTCATTCCAAAGCAATCTATTGACATTTGACATCTCCTATTTGGATTACCCATCGATTAAATGGCGGTCATCTGGTATGCTTGCTCACTAAATAGGAAAAACTCCCAATAAAAATCATATTTCCTGTTGAATTTTCTAGCTTAAAATGTGTCATTGAAGTACATCATGAGTATATGAAGTGTCCAATGACAAAATAAAAAGAGCAAGTACCTGAAAATGCATCCAACTCAAGGGGGAAAATAAGGCAAAATTTCGAAATTTTTCTTGAAATATCTCGATAAATAGTGGTTTGTTCACATTTTCAATATCAAATTCGTGTTTTTCAGACAAAAATACGTAAGTACCAAAAAAAATTTTCGAAAAAAAAAAACATCGCATGATAAGTGCAAAATTACCCTTGTTTTTAATGACATGTTATCTCCTTTTGAACATCGTTGTGCAAACAAATTTCGCATAAAATAGTAGCTTGTTTTATCAGGATCAAAAGTGACACTTTGTTTGACAAGCGAATTTTGCATTTGCGAGGCGGAGCGTCTAGCGAAGCCGATTTTTTTCACTCAGGTTCAAGTATTAGAACATACTAATTTACAATATATTTTTTTATCCACAGATATTCCAACGATTTGGAAAAGTACTGAAGATTGTGACGTTCACAAAAAATAGTAAGTACAATCCCAATTCTACAAAATATCACTGTGGCGATTCAAAATAAGCGATACGCCCTCTTCCAGTAACTAATGGAAAGTTCATTGAATGTTTGATTCAAGTTTCCATGCCTGAATCTTTCGAACCATTCCCATCACGTGATATGTTGAGATTCGTGTTTTTAATGATTATTTTTCGCAATAAAATTGTGGAGGCTAAGTTCGGTCAGAGAGTTTTATTCTGGTCCACTAATAGCTTGGCGTCAGCCGAGGCGTCAGCCGAGGCGTCAGCCCACTGTTATCATTTGTGTAGTGATTTAGGCTTTCAAGGATGTTTTTTCTTCCTCTGGAGACCCTGAGGCTGTTGTTAATAATTCTAAGTTTTTCTACGAGCGAATGCGCATGCGTCCATATTGAATCACTTGATTCACTGTGATCAATCTGGCAATGATGTTTGAGAATGGTTCGAAAACTTTAGGCTCTCGTCAAAGCTCTGGTAGATTAATTTCCGAGATACCGACGTTCGCAGTGTTCGCACCTGCGCCGTCACGTCTCGCTCAGTCTAGGGTTCCTTGATGTAAATTGACGTATTTGTCATCTTAACAGGGTAGGGATAGATCCTCGTCTCCTCTCACTCTGAAGTGTTTGTGAAACAGCTATAGGTCGCGTGCACGAAGACCGACCCTGGAGCATATACGTATTAATAATCAATACGGATAATCTCTATCTGTTTCCATAGCGAAACATTGAAGCCGATTTTTGGAGACAAATGACTATCCATAAGGAAAAGTTTTGAAACGATCAGACACATACTGCTTTGATTGAAAGGCTAGTAAACGTCATTGTCCACCGAAACGCATGTCGTTGATGACTACTATAATAGCGCATGGCGCATGCGTATCATGCCACCAAATCCTTATGGATATTCATTTGTTTCATATTTTTGGCTTCATCCTGGCACCCGTTATGATCCGTATTGTTTATTAATACGTATATGCCCTGGAGGCAAAATATTGAAACACAACCTCATTCTTCTGTGAATTATTGAAACACAACCTCATTCTTCTGTGAATTATTGAAACACAACCTCACTTTTTTATTTGGTTACAGAGGAATCAAAAGGTTGAAATAGTTTTTCACAATATTTTGGCATACGAATCGTGTTTCTTGCGTTATTCATTAATTCAAGCATGCCTTCGCATTGTGCTGTTGTACAATGCACAAAAAATGCAGCAAGAGACTAGGAAATATGATTTTTCCAGTAAATAGTAATCTCACATAGTTATATTATGAAATGTTGTCATTCCTTATTAAAATTCCTTCTGCCTTCTGTCACTTCTGCAATACAAGCTAATACTGCTAATAGATTGAAAATGTCTACAACGCACACGATCGTCAGCATGTCAGACCAGTCCTCCCGATTGATTGCATGAATCCAATCTTCTTGCATTATTTTAGAAATTTCAGGTATATCTCTATCAGCTGTATTGCAGAAGGAACTACGATGAGAAATCAGAGAAATAACCAAATTTCAAAAATGAAAACTATGGGAGTGACTATAGTAGGTACTTACTTTTGAATCATAATGTAACATCCGGATTTCTTCATCTTCCGCTGCAGTTTTTGTGCATTTTACAGCAGCACAATGTGATGGCATGAGCGAATTGATGAATAGCGGAAAAATACGATTCATATGCCAAAATAATTGTGGAAAACTATTTCGATCACTTATACAAATATGTTTTGCCTCCAGGGTCGGTCATCTGACAGTTCTTGCACGCGACCTATATAGTTCCATGGTTATTCATTTTTGGGGATAAACAGTAGACTTCTGACATATGTTGTTTTTTAGGTTATATTGAGGACATTGGCGTATCATACGTAATTTCCACATGTCATTTCTCATTCAACTCTACATATTATATCCAAATGATGATGATAATTTTCGAGTTTTTGATTTTTCAACTCCAGCATAATCTTTGTGAGGCAGCAAATTTTTCTGAAAGTTTATTACGTTTTACCAAATGGGACTCTTCTTAGGCAGTACCTATCAATAGATGAATTTTGATTTCAGACTAAGCCTTATGATTGAGAAATGGTGAAAAATTGTATGTATGTATTTAAACTAATGTGCTCATATGTCATGTGTGCTGTATATATTCATGTTGGGAATCATTTTTGCAGTTTTTCACGAACACATAATATTTCCTGAGTGTATACACACAGAAAAAAAATGTCTTCGAATGAGAAAACTCATTCTCTTGAAAATTCAATTGTATATCTTCTTTGAATTGAGCATATTCTTTTGAGTCGAGAAATCTGGTGTGTTCAAGAAAATAGTGTCATATTATTGAAATATATTCTCAAACCAAGAATGTAATTATTGAATTACTAAATTAATTACTTCAACTCAATCAAAACGATTTTTCAATTCGCAGAAGCGTACTATTTTGTTTCAATAAATTTATTGCTTGATCCAAGAATATAAGTATACATTTCTTCAAATCAAAGAATGTCCATTTCATCGAATGACATATTCAGTTTTGTTGAATTGCAAAAACCTAATATGTTGAGGCAATACGCCATTTTGTTGAAACAAGAATATAAATAATTATTTCCTCAAATGAAGCATTTTAATTTCGTCATATTGGTATTATAATTTCATCAAATCGAAGACTCCTGATAGTTTTCTTCTATGCCATATTTACTTGATTCAAAGATATGAATATCAATTTTCTCAAATGAAAGGAATATAATATCTTCAACTTGATGAACTTGATGATATTAATAATTTCTCTAATTGAAGAAGCCACATTCTGATTCAATACTTTATTTACTTGATTCAAGTCTATGAATAGGTATTTCTTTGGAAGAAAATAATATGCCCTCGGAAATCAAGGGTAAGCAATCCTGTTGCCAACACTCAGGCCTCAGTCTTCAATCATTATTACCATGCTCACATCATTATGACAGACCCACAACGGCGAAACGGCATTAAGCTGCGAAGTTTGAAGATTCTGAATGTTTTATCGAGTGTGAATAGGTGGAAATGTCTTAGAATATAAATATCTAACAAATGCAGAACTTATAGAGAGCTGGTGAAGGTATAACATTGAATTCCCTTGGTAAGTAGGAACCTTTCCAAATATCGATATAGTCATTGTGAGTGAATCAACAATTTTTCAATCAAAATAACAGGGATTTAGTAGTATCCTGCTATGAAAATATGCTTATTAATTCATTCGAAATTTTTTTTGTAGCAAAATGACGAGTGGTTGATGAATGAAGAAGTATTATCTACAAATAACTTGCAAAGACTTGAGAAGACCTTGACAATAGGTGAGAGAAAGTTTCCTGCCGAGTATCTCGAATCTATATACCCGATATCTTCCAGAAGGCATGAATGATATTATACTGGAGTCACGATATTACATATTATAGAGGTGAGTTTTCAATCAATCATAATACTTATGTCATTGTTTGTAACCGTTATCATTTCCAGCGAAACTTCAAGAAGACGAAATCAAGGCATGTGATTATTCTATAACCATTTGGGGTCTTGATGGACAATACTGATCCAAGATGTACATACCTATACATGGGATTATTGTCAACTGAAGGAACAAATATATATTTCTTCACGAATATTCTGTGGAGTTTAGTTATCTCATTGGGAATCATTCACAGTTTCAAATCAAAAACATTATTATATTTTCATTCAAGCAATCAATATTTTGATACAAGAAAATAGTTCCATTGGAGAGAATGAGCTCAATATTCATTATAAAAAACTTATAAATTTGGATCGAAAATATCAATGTGTTCATTGAAGATTTACGGAATTTTGACTTAAATAAATCGTTCATTTTGAAATGAAATACAACAATTCTCAATAATAGTAATCCATAGTTGCAAATTGAGAAAATGATTTTTTTCATTTGGTGGATGGATTCCATATCTCAAAATTATGGTTTTCCTGAAATAAGTAAATGATTTTGTCAATATGAATTATTTCAATTCTCACTTCAACATAACAAACGTCTCCAACCATGCATATCTTGATTTTCCTACAAGAGAGTTGTTGAATAAATCATTGTTTCGGAACAAGAATATCATCTCTTTCGTTATATACAAACAAATTATTTTCTTGGACCAATGAAGTCATGCTCAATACAAGAGATTCTTTTTTTGTGTGTAGGTATAATTTTTTAAACGGTAGGGCATATGCCTTTTCTTTTAATCCTCCGTTTTAATAAAAAGTGTTTCATTCAAAAACTTGTGGAGTGGATAATTATAGGCACAATGAGAAAGTATAATATGTGATTTCGTATCAGTTTTACCTCGAATATTTTGCTGATGTATTTACCAATTTTTCCCATTCGGTCACTTCACATTCCATGCTCTAAGTTCATTTGCATTCGATGGAGAGCTGACAAATTCAAATTTGCCATCCAACTGATTGATACAGCCTAACGCAGCACATTTTACCATCCTTCCAAAACAGAATTGAATAATGTATCAAGATCAAGTATGAAATTGAAATTCTGTAAGATCTCTTTTAACGCCTATGAATGTGACGTGACAGCAATGTCATGTCAGGGACGCCAATACACGAAACCAAAGTCACTAGATGATTAAAAGAGAAAGGAGCTATGATCTGTCCGTACCCTGTTAGATGACAAACACGTCAGTTTGCATCAAGGGACCCTAGCTCAGTCCACTGTCGCCAGTTACAGGGTTGCCGCCTTGCCCAATCTTTCCCCGCTAACAATAATTTAATCGATTCCAGACTCATTCCAAGCCCTCATCCAATACCCCGACACGCAATCAGCGCAGCAGGCCAAGGCCGCCTTGGACGGCCAGAACATCTACAACAGCTGCTGCACGCTGCGCATCGACTACTCCAAGATGGCGTCGCTGAACGTCAAGTACAACAACGACAAGTCGCGCGACTACACGAACCCGAATCTGCCGAACGGCGAGGGTGGCGGCGGCGGCGGCGGCGATCAGATGGCGTTGGGCGGCAGTTTGGGGGCGGATATTTTGCTGTTGGCGACGCAGCCCAGGTTGGCGCGGGAAAGGCTAGCAGGTAGGGTGATTTTGGACTTTTTACTCGGATTAGGACAATAGTTTTCATACACCAATCTAGTAAAGAATGAAATTATTACCCAGGGACCATCATGTATTAATTGCCATTGCATGATCGTTGCATTTAATTTTTTTCAACGACCAATATATAACAAATGCAGAAATTAATGTTTTACTATTCATATTATGTTTATTTTTTATTTATTTATCAAACATTTCTTCCAATCAGAACAAGTTCTGGCATGAGGAGAAGATAATTATAAAATGATAAGTAATAAATATCTATGAACTACTTCACAAACATGAGTAGAAGTGAACATGAATGAGTAGAAGTGAACATGAATGAATGAGTGGATCTTTTTTGTCCGAGTGTAGAACTAGCAGCATCAAGGTGAAATAAGTTATATTGTCTAGTTTGGTGACTATGAATTTCAAAATTTCTAGTCAAAATAAAATTAGAATTCAATTTTTTATTTATGATATATGAAATTTTCAGAGTCTCTAATCTGTATAGTTCTAAAGATTATGTTTTTGTCAAGGCATACAGTTCAGTTGTTGGTGTATCATATGGAAGACGATACAGTACTTTTGATGATTTCCTATATAATGTTGATATTTTATTAAAATTATTTTTATAAAAAGATCCCCAAACATTTATTATATTTCAATATATTCCAAAATCATCTGTCCATGAATTGCCTCTATCAAGGGGTTCAACTCGAACGATGGAAACTTGTTATTTTTATAGACCTCAATTTCAGATTCGTGATTAGGTTTTTCTCAATTCAGAATTTCTTTCCACGTCCTGTATAATGAATGTCAATTTATCATACATCCAAAAAATTCCAAGGAAATCCAAGGAATTCCAAGGAATTCCAAGAAAATCCAAGGAATTCCAAGGAAATTCTAGGGAATCCAAGAAATTCCAAGGGAATCCAAGGAATTCCAAGGAAATCCAAGGCATTCCAAGGGATTCCAAGGAAATCCAAGGAATTCCAGTTGTTTGTACACCAGAATTATACCGCACTTCACTCAAAGAATACCAAGAAAATCCAAAGAATTCCAAGGAGATCTAAGGA
Organism: Phaedon cochleariae; assembly: GCA_918026855.4. Lineage (NCBI taxonomy): Eukaryota > Metazoa > Arthropoda > Insecta > Coleoptera > Chrysomelidae > Phaedon > Phaedon cochleariae. The sequence goes on along the minus strand of OU896708.1, from coordinate 67,063,262 downwards.
ATTCCAGGGAAATCCAGGGAATTCCAGAGAAATCCAAGGAATTCCAAGGAAATCTAAGGAATTCCAGGGAAATCCGGGGAATTCCAGGGAATTCCAAGGAAATCCAAGGAGTTCCAAGGAATTTCAAGGAGATCTAAGGAATTTCAAGGAGATCTAAGGAATTCCAGGGAAATCCAGGGAATTCCAGAGAAATCCAAGGAATTCCAAGGAAATCTAAGGAATTCCAAGGAAATCTAAGGAATTCCAGGGAAATCCAGGAAATTCCAGGGAATTCCAAGGAAATCTAAGGAGTTCCAAGGAATACCAAGGAAATCCAAAGAATTCCAGTTGTTTTTACACCAGAATTCCACCGCGGTTCACCCCTCGACATAAGCTGTTTCGATATGCATCTATATGTCTCATCAGAGACGCAAAATAGAAAAACATGATATCATTATGTATATTCGTATTGTTATTCATAATTATTAACCGACTAATCTTCTTTCAAGTTTACGACCACATCTTTCCAGACTCGCTGCTCTCCGGCGCCCCCGGCGTCCTCAGCAACCCCTTCGTGCACGGCCTCGGCTCCCCCCTGGCCGCCCAGTACGGGGGCGGCATCGCCGCCGGGCTGCCCGGCCTCGCCAACTTTGCCGCGCTGGGCGGGCAGACGGCGGGCGGCCTGCGCGGTTTGACCGCCCCCGGCATGGCAATGGCCACCGTGTTGCTGGTCAGCAATCTCAACGAGGAGGTTAGTATTCGGGCGGGGGTGGGATGTGAAGGGGGTGATTTTTTTTTTGGGGGGATCCGGGCAGTTTGTCGAAGGGACAGTAGCTGAATGGACACTTTGCTGGAAAACGCCAGTGGACATGTTGCCGAAAGTGTTCATGATTAGGTCTGAGAAAAAATATCGATATATTGATGAATATCGATATATCGGTAATTATCAATTTATTGATAACTATCGATTTATCGATAACTATCGATATATCGTTAACTATCGATTTTTTTCTCAATATATTAGGAATAATAAATGTATTTCAATTGTGAGACCAGAGAACAGTTATAATATTACTATTTTTTTTATTTCTCATGTTTCTTTCTTATTAGGTATTTTCACAATAATTTTCTTACTTCTCTAAAAAACTAAGAACCAAATGATTATCGAAGTGCCAGTCTTCGCTAAGGTGTGAAAATATAATAGGTAGGTAGTTTTTATGCAGATTCAATGGGCTTATATCACAAAAAAATTTTATTCCATAATTCGATAGAACTCACCCAAACTAGCTCACCACAGCAAACCGTTTATCGCTGTGAGCTCCTACGTTTTATAAAAAATTATTGAAATCCCCGATTTTTCGGACCTCTGAAAACGAGGAGATGATGTGACGTCAAAACCCTAATACTGAAACAAGACTATTCCAGTCAGAGATGAATGATACATGATTTCTGACAGAGTGAATTAGCGCGAGATCACAGTTGAAAGAATTAATATATCAGTTGCCTCAGTCTCCGTCCGGCGTTTGGTATTTTTTCTTTCAACTTTGGCAAGATGAGGTTTCTACGTCATAAGAGGGTCCGTTTTCAGATGGTACTATTATTTATGTCCAAAAATTGAACATTCCAGTAAATTTTTCGATCGAATTATGTCGTCAATCATTATTTTTGTATGAAAGGATCATTATGAACATGGTTTGAGTTGAAAGTTCTACCAAGGTGTACAGGCCCATTTGGTTGAAGATTCTACAGGGCTTTCATTTCAAAACTTACCACCCTGCATATCTTCTGATCTGCGAAGATTACAATTTTCGGAAAAAAACAGGTCGATTTAGATATCGAGGGGGAAGTAAAATAACAGTATCAATTGAATGCTATGTTCATCCTCTTCACCCTCAGACACCCTTACTTTGAAATTTCAAATGGCACCCCCAACTTTGAGATACATAAAATTGAAGGTCTATCAATGATCAAATCAACCAGGTGAAAAAATATTTATTCCGTATACAGGGTGAGTCATGAGGTACTGTACAAACTCCTACCACGAACAGAGGCCTCTGAGGGGAATATCGAATGGCCATCTGGAGTTTTTCCTCCTCTTTTACAATAATAAACAGGGTGATTTATAGGATTCAGCGAGAAAATATTTTTATCACAACTTTTCAACAGCTTCTTTGATTCATTTCAATTTTTCATGGAACAGTATGCACTCCAACACCAATAGACTAACGTATACAGAATTTAAAAAATCCAGGACCGTACTTGTGAAATGTTGCCAAACAATGACATCTTTTCTGACAATCAGAACAAAATGTTTTGATACTTCATCCAGCTGAGAATGGTATACCCTACTAGTTCCTACTAGAACCAACTAGAATGATTTATTTTGACGAATAGTGTCCAAGAAGAAATGCAATTTTTCAGCGTTGTATTCGAAGCAATTGCCCAAAATGTCCTCCATTATTCTCTAGACAATAGTACAGCCTATTTTCGAATTCTTTACGAACTTTTTGAAACGTTTCTAGAAAAAATGTGGTGGAGCTCCATCCTGCTGAAAGAACAGGTTATTTTCATCCAGCAACATATTTTCATGATCATTGATTTGCCTCTCTGAAGATTGTGTAATGATAGGATCAATTGTATTTTAGAATAAATCCAGGTACAATTGTCTTCTATCCTAGGATACCAACCAACACATTGATTTTTTCAGGAAACTGAGTATGTCCTGTCGAAATATGTGTGGATTTTCATTGTACCATAATCTACAATTATGTTTATTAACAAAGCCGTTCAGATAAAACGTTGATTCATCACTGAGGCCCAGTTAGGTTAGATTGTTTAGAAGAAGTAAGAAGTCTCCCTTGTTCTCTCAAGTACTTTTCTCATGTACAAAGTGAGAAATGAGAAAAATCCAAAAAGTTCTTTTGTCAATTTCACCACTTTCGGCGAAATGTTCAAATAGCTGTTTCGACATTTTGAACGCTTTCGGCGAAATGTCCAAATGGCTGTTTTGGCGTCATGACCATTTTCGGAAACTTGTCCACTGGCATTTTTAGGCCTAATGACCACTTTCGACAAAGTGTCCACCGATCTATATTTCGGCGTTTCGACCTAAAATTCGGCGACTTGTCCATTCGACGAATGATCATGGACCCGATTTTTGATGTTGGCTATTTCCGAATTGTTTCGCGATTACATCAGACATTTGAAAACAATAGTTTCATGTAACGGATAATTGAGGGGAAATTGAGGAAAGGAGTTTGTTTCGGCTTTTTCGGGAACTTACTGGGATTGACATGACCCTAATCTTCGCGTTCATTTACCCGAGTTACTTGATCTAGACGCGGTCGGGAACTCTGGAGTTGCTTACCGGATCATTGACTTTGATTCGTCTTTCATAACCCAACTCAAAAGCAGGGACTGATTATATCATGCCATCTTGAGATCTCGTAGTTTTCTTCTAGTCAGTCACAGAGTAAGCTTCCGAAAAAGTCTTATTTCATGTGTAATTGGATTCATGGAAGCATTTTTGACTGTCAATTGGCACTACCTTTTTATATAAGAAACTGCCAAATTAAGATTCATGCAAGACCTGTCTCAGAAAAAACTTTTAGCATTAATATTTAATATTTCAAAAACGTATTGTTGGGATCAAAATAAAACTTTGTCTTCATATTAACATTTTGAAACACTCTAACCTGACATATGACATGATAAAAAGTGCTTCACAATCAGAGATTGACACAGGAAATACAAACTGAGTTTCTTCGATTTTCCATCATCGATTTGATGTATTTGTACACCTCAAAATTGTATACTTTGTTCTTGCTCGTATTCTATCGAGTTAGTGTTAGATAAAATTATTCCTTCTAGTTCTTCTGTATATTACCTTAGAATAGAACTAGCAGCCACGATCTCTTCAGGTTACATACAAAAATTCACATACTCCCCGTTTATATACATGACTAAATATTTTTCGAGTAGAATATATTATGTATATAGAAATTACCATCTAATCAATCATTATATAAAACGATCTTTCATGCTCTATTAATCTTTTTAATCTCTCTTGTTCAACTGATAATATTCATTTGATGTACGACTTTATGAGGCTCTTCGCTTGAAACTTAAATGGGACCCACAGAAACTTGAACATCACTCATACCAACAATGTAACCACAATTATTGTCAAATAGACGAATGGACTGGTATTAAATTATCCCGAGAAATTGTCCTATGCAATGCATTGGTCAATTTTTTTTCTCAAATTTAAAAATATAAACAGTGTAGCTAGTTGCTGTGAAAATGTCGATAGGATTCATAGGATAGGAAAAGTGACCATAAGTCACTAGTGAGCGAGTTTTTTTCATGATTTAGAGCCATTCTCGATCATCCAGTTTCACATTATGAAAACAAAATTACTTTGTCATGCCGCAAATCTTGTTTGAAAAAATTTTTGTGCGTAGGACCACAGTCAGAAGTGATAACTCCTATGACCGGTCAGTATTTCAAACATCTTCTGGCCAATACGGGGAAAATCTGAATGAAGTAATATTAATTTTAGGAAATATTTCGACGTATTCGCGAAAAGGATGAACTAGAACTAAAAATAATGATGTAGAAATTTCAAGAACGACAAATTTCAAATTGCATCTTTTCATAATTATTTATTACTCAATCTGTGTATTATATGATTTGAATGATCTATAGGAATTTTTCGTAATTCGAGCGAGAACACAATACGATATTAGACGACTATACGTGACTTCGATGCATGCCAGGTCAGATCTGACGACTACACTGTCACTGCCTCGATGTTCACTATATGTATAGGTATACACTTGTACGCGAGCTTCCGTGTGTGACGCGAGTCCGGCCGTTTTACTGCCATCCCAGAAAGTGCCTAACGGGCCTATAGAAGTTATCACTTCAATAACTTAACCTACCTTGTAAACCCTAGATTTCTGTCCAAAATCGTTTAGACAGCAACACTGCACGTAAATTAGGCAAACAGTCAGCAAGATGTGGAACAGTGATATAGTGTAAATATCTAATAAGTCTTTACTAAGGTGCCTTGATGTAAATTGACGTATTTGTCATCTTAACAGGATACGGACAGATCCCCTCTCACTCTAAATTGTTTGTGAAACAGTTATATAGTTCCATCTTTATTCATTTCTGGGGATAAACACTAGACTTCTGACATTTGTTGTTTTTTAGGTTATATTGAGGACATTGGCGTATCATACGTGATTTCTACATGTAATTCCTCATTCAACTCTACATATTATATCCAAATGATGATGATAATTTTCGAGTTTTTGATTTTTCAACTCCAGCATAATGTTTGTGAGGCAGCAAATTTTTCTGAAAGTTTATTACGTTTTACCAAATGGGACTCTTCTTAGGCAGTACCTATCAATAGATGAATTTTGATTTCAGATTAAGCCTTATGGTTGAGAAATGGTGAAAAATTTCATGTGGGTATTCAAACTAATGTGCTCATATGCCACGTGTGCTGTATACATTCATGTTGGGAATCATTTTTGCAGTTTTTCACTTAACACTTATATTTCCTGAATGAAGGTATAATTTTTTAAATGGTAGGGCATATCCCTCTTCTTTCAATCTTTCGTTTTAATCAAAACTGTTTCTACTAAAATGCATTGAAAAACTTGTGGAGTGGATAATTATAGGCACAATAGGAAAGTATAATATGTGATTTCGTATCAGTTTTACCTCGAATATTTTGCTGATGTATTTACCAATTTTCCCCATTCGGTCACTTCACTTTCCATGTTCTGAGTTCAATTTCATTCGATGGAAAGCTGACATATTCAAATTTGCCATCTAACTGATTGAAACTATCGTATGAAATTGAAATTTTGTAAGATCTCTTTTAACGCCTATGGATATAACGTGACAGCAATGTCATGTCAGGGACGCCAATACAGGATACCAAAGTCATTAGATGATTAAAAGAGAAAGGAGCTATGATCTGTCCGTACCCTGTTAGATGACAAATACGTCAGTTTGCATCAAGGGATCCTAGTTTTTACATCGTCCTATCAGTCTCCTGTGCTCTCCATCTAAAATAACTGAGCGAGTGATTAAACAGAGATTACAGGAATTTATCGACGACAACGAGCTTATACCAGATGAGCAGTTCGGTTTCAGAACTGGCCACTCAACTGCTCTCCTTGACATAGCGAAAGCATTTGACAAGGTGTGGCATGATGGTATCTTATACAAAATGATCGATATGGGCTTTCCTGACGATTTGATTCAGTTGATGTGTTCATTTCTGAAAAATCGAACTTTTCAAGTAAAACTTGATGGTCAACGATCTGGTATCAAGCCCATTGAAGCTGGTGTTCCTCAGGGTGCAGTTTTATCTCCTCTGTTGTACAGTTTATATACTAGCGATTTGCCAAGACCAGCGATGTGCAAGATGTCGCTTTTTGCTGATGATACGGCAGTTCTTGAATATTCGACAAACTTCGAGCAAGCATCAGCTATGAACCTCCAAAGCGCACTGAATTCTCTTCAGGAGTACTTCCTAAGATGGAAGATCAAATTGAATCCTACAAAAACACAATTGGTCGCACTTGGAAGGGAGCGGAGGCATCCCAGAACCAGAATAGTCCTGGATGGTCATGAGTTAGAGTGGTCTTCACAAGTTAAATACTTAGGTGTGTGCATTGACAAAAAGCTCACCTGGGCCCAGCACATTGAACAGCAAGTTTCTAAAGCTAAACGAGCCATTGGAGCCCTGTATCCATTTCTAAACAGGCGAAGTAAATTGGGTTTGAGACAAAAATTGAATATTTATATCATGGCTATCAGGCCAATTTTACTGTATACCTCAGTAGTCTGGGGCCACACAGCTAAATCTCATATCACCAGATTACAAACATTACAAAACAAAGTCGCGAGAATGGTGACAGGATCTCCTTGGTATGTTCGGAATAACCAGATCGCCAGGGATCTGAAACTCCCTTCAATCGTGTCAGTCATTAAAGAACGAAACATCAAGACTTTCGAAAAAGCTGAGGTTCATGAGAATCAGCTTCTTCGAAATGCAGTTGATTATGACCCAGGTGATCAATCAAAGTTCAAAAGACCGAGATTGTCCATAAACTAGAGAAAATATCGACATTATGACCAAATTTACTATTCTCAAGTTTTTGATATTTATTTTTTCCGTTCGATCTCTTTCAATTCTTAGAATGAATGAAACTTATTTGGGACAGAAGGGCTGTTCGCATCAAACTTCAATACCGTTTTTATTTTGTTCCATAATAGATATCAGGATAAGAGGGACTCTTCCCTGGTCTGAATAAAATAAAAGAAAGATCCAATATATAGTTTTTACTGGTCGAATAGATGGGGGAATTATAATTCAAGTGCATTGAAAATCCTATATACCGGCAATTTTTTTTCTACATCTATATATGTCCTTCAGAATGTTATATAGGTAGTTTGGCTAGCAATATATGTGGTAAACAGTCCAATATGAAAAAACCAGTCCACTCGCCCATTTTGTAACACTAATATGATTAACAGACGGATTGGAGCCTTATAAACTAGATTTTTTTCGAAGCGTAACTATTTTTGTAACTGTGTATACATTTTTTGGTACATGGAAGTCTAATGCTGTTTTTCTTTTTTTACATTTGCTGCCCCTCCGGTGGCATATACGCTACCTCTTTGTGCCACGTTACATCCTACTGTCATCTTTCTTCTATTGTAGATGGTCACGCCTGACGCTCTCTTTACACTATTTGGTATGTTTTCACACTCAATTTATATCATATTAGCTAAGTAGACATATGCATGTGATTTCCAATATTTACCTTATTATCTGTGTAGAATGTGTTTTGACTCAAACGAAAGCTATTGTGGAAATATAGTGTCTTTTTTTATATAAAATATGTCTACCTAGTTTTAGTTATTTGAAACCTCTGTTGTTTCATTCTCAAGTAAAGGTAAATGGAATCAAACAACAGGGATTTTCGAATCCAATTTGCTTGTAATTCTCAAAATTAATTTCTAATACCTTCCTCAAGTGAATTGGATATTAGTCGTTGTTTTTCATTTTTAAATTTTGTTTATAGCAAACAAAGAACATATTGAATTTTCCTGTTTTGTTTGTCAGAGCTTACTGCTTAGATTCATCTAGATGTTTGTTATAATTCTCTGAATTGTTTGATTACTTTCTCCTTGTTTTTCGTAGTACCTTGAACGCCTTTTTTCTTAACGTTCTGCATGTTTTGTGTTGTTGAAATTTCATTTTTGTTTTTACGATTATGAAATCTTTTTCTGAACGACTTTTCTTTTCGTAAACTAGATTTATTCTCTTATTTTAACAATCATCTTACTCGAATTTGTAAGGAATGTCATCCCCATTCTGATTTTCTCTATTCTTCTTCGTAGGGGTGTATGGCGACGTGCAACGGGTGAAAATCTTGTATAACAAGAAAGATTCGGCCCTAGTTCAACTTGCTGAACCACATCAGGCTCATTTAGGTAAGATGATCTGCCATTAGTGTTATTTTTCTTCTAATAGGTATTAAACTAGCCATGATGACTTTCAAATCCATGAATGATTAAGAATGTGCTTGCTTTCATAATTAATCTCAATAATTTATGTCGAATCCACGTCACATACCTTTGTATATCAATCTTTCTATGTATAAATATTATTTGATATGATCATTAGATATTAAAAATCATCACAAATACTTTTTTCAATAATAAACATCGACACCTTCAAAAACCCTAGCTCTTGAAGACGTAAAACACCGAAAAATACCTACAGTGACCTATTTTTTAAGAACCAATGAGAGCAAGAATTCACTTCCACCATAGAAGTGTATTGAGATACATACAATACATGGATTGGAACGCACGAATATGTTTCGACCAAACATACGTATAGGCAGTTCCTGCGGACCAATCAGGACAATCCAAAAACCGTCTGCATGCTGGAGAAATTTCTTTGTATATTTTGCTTTTTGCTTATCAGCGAAGAACATCCCATAATCTCTTCATAACTTAGACAATAAAGGATCTCACATTCGCGTGCTTCACTAACACGGAAGTTGTAACGACACATGCGATTAGAATGCTAGGTATCATTAATGACGTCACCCATGCTTCATTAGAAAAACATGAGGAATCTCTAGCTGTGGCATTGGATATATCGGGAAGGCATTCAACCTTGTTTGGCACCAAGGACTGCTTCACAAACTACCATCATACGGCTTACCAACTCAGATATGCCATCTTTTATCGAGTTTTCTTTCAGGCAGATCGCTCCATGTGGAGGTCTGATACCATTGTCATCAATTCCGGCGTTCCACAAGGATCAATTTTGGCATCAATATTGGTCCTACTTCATATCAATGATATGTTTTGGTTGGAAGCAACCACTTGCCACAGCTTTGCAGACGATAGCACTGTCCATACTGCGTTCTCTTCTAGAATTCCCATTTCTCCCCAGAAAACTAAGAACTCAAGCCTATATTTTCTCTACAAAGGCAGAACTCACTATTTCCACCAAGACCACTATATCTATGCTCGGTATTACTAGCAACAATACTTTTTCATGGGAAAATCATGTCAGATCCATCGCGAGAGCTGCTTTACAAAAACTCGGATTTTCATTCCATGCGAAAATCTACTTTACACCTCAACAGTTTCTCATGATCTACAAAGCACAGATACGGCCCGTTCTCAAACATACCCTGGTCCTCTTAGATTCCAGAGAAGAGGCATTTGCCTGGTGGGTGATGCCACACTCACTAATCCTTTGGCATTATCTAAACACCGTGGAAAAGTCACTTTCCTAGAGATACTTCCACGGAAAAAGTTCCTCAAAATTATCTGCTATCATTCCATCACTAGCAATACCACATCCGTTTGTTGTCAACCTTGAAACATGTCGAACAACACTCTACCAAATCTCGTTCGTCTATAGAACGGCGAAAGTTTGGAATTCTTTGCCAATGGAAGTATTGCCAAGAACTTATAACCTCCAAAAGTTCAAAAAATAGAACAATTTCTCTATCGTCCCTAGGTAAAAAGAAGGTACCCACGATGTTCTTCGAACGTTATAGGAATTTTCTCTGGTGTGCTCAAAGAGATAAAAATTAAATAAATATAAATTCATCATCTTATGAAAATTATAATTGGTCCCAAACCGGATCCTTGCGTCACCCCACAATGTGACATTCATCACTGAGCCACAATCATTCAACAATGAATCTCGACGTTTCCAGCAATAACCCACATGGACAAACTGAAAGTGTTCGGCAAGAACATCAGGGTGATGCTGAGCAAGCACCAATCGGTGCAGATGCCGAAAGAGGGCCAGCCTGATGCCGGCCTCACCAAGGACTACAGCCAGAGTCCGCTGCACAGGTTCAAGAAGCCAGGCTCGAAGAACTACCAGAACATCTATCCGCCCTCGTCGACGCTGCATCTGAGCAACATCCCGGCCACTGTCAACGAGGACGACATCAAGGAGGCGTTCACCAAGAACGGGTTCACGGTGAAGGCGTTCAAATTTTTCCCGTAAGTGTACCGATCGCGACCGACCAACAACCTTGTTTCCAATACAATATTTGCGATAGAAAATAACACGTTGCCCCACCTGACGGCAATAACTTGAACACTTCTTAGCGGTTTGTTTTGATGATGTGACCAATAAGCACAAACAAAAAACAAATGTGATCCATTTTTTTTAAGATAAAATCTTTATTGGCTAATTTCTAGTACTAGTAGGTGTCCTATTGTGTGAATCGCATCCGTGTGCAGAAGTTCATAAAAGTGCCATCCTGGTGTTGTGAGGAATTTTATGATTGATATTGACTTGAGGAACCTTTGTGGAGTGGCAAATCCATCGGCGAATATGGTCCCATATAACGTGTTCAAGGGTGTCCAGGGAAGAACAATGCAGGCATCTATTGTTTGGGTTTGGGCTATTCGTGATTGAACTGGGAAAGTATTATTCCCTATTTGGTACCATATTATTATCTCTCTGCTGTGGTGTAAGCTCCTTGGAGTTTATATTTTTCCATAACCTTTTCCAGTTTGCGTTTGGATTTTTATTTTGCTCTTTGGGTATAGGCAGGCTGCGTACTTTTCCCTTGTAAACATTTTTGAAACGTAGATTCATAAGGTCTCCTTCATCGACGTAGCTTGCTTCTTGTATATAATGTTTGATGTATGGGGATTCAGCAGGGAAACCCTTTACAAATGGTGGATTTTTTATTGAGTTCCAATTGATCACCTAGTCCTTGTACTTGTGAAGTTTTTCTTTTAATAAACATCACTCGAGATTTTTCAAGTGGAGATAGCAGCCCTTGTCCTCCTCTCAATGAACCAATGAAAACAAAGTAAACATGCCGCTTTGACAGCTTTCAAGAACTCCGATAGGTGGCGTACGCTTATTTTCTATCGCGAATACAATTCATGTTTTATTTGTCATCCCTCGTTGGTACCAGCACTGGAACCAAGGTGGATAGAATATGGTGTAATCACAGACAGTATTTTGTTTCCCCCGAAACGCTTGATCGCAGATTCCGCAATAACGGCATAATATTAGTTCTCAGTTGTCCGCGAGATGGCGACACTTTCTACAGATTTCTTTCATGACAGAAAACAGAGCTTACACACCGCTTGCACCAGAAATAATAATAATATAACATTCATAACATAACCTCAAATCAAATGAGATTTAATTTGAAAGTAGAAACTGTAATTTTGGGGAATTTTAATCATCATCAGTTCTACCAACGTTTCCGAGATACAGGGTGGTGAAAAAAAAGAAGTATACTCCAAGAAAGTATTTTGAAACATCCATCTTTGCACTGCTAATTTGCTGACTAAGTTATATCTAATAGCCTCTAATGGCCACAATGAAATGGTGCCCGCATCCCAAAAAACCCAAATATCAATTTTTGAAGTAATGCACTTGAAAATGTTCATAAATTCTGAGAAATTCGATTTTTATTCAACAACCACCCTGTATCTCGAAAACAGCCTGGAAGATTATTGCAAATTTTATACCACTGGGTTTGTAATTCATTTAGAACATGTCAAAGAATGATTTGATGTGAACAGTAATCCAAAAGCGATCAGTGTGGATGCAAACACTATCTATTTGAAAAAGAATCAACTAGGTAGGTACATTCGAAATAATCGTCGCTAATATACACAAAATAAAAAGCACTCAAAAACCTCTTGCAGCCCTGTTGTCCATAAAATAATTTAGAATGAGACAAACACCTCACATTCTTCTAGTCAACAGAAGTCATTCCACTGAATCTCAACAGTCTGATCTTTAGGGAAACTAAGACTTTCCATCAATCACATAAAAATTAGTAAGTCTTCTTAGGATATCAAAAGATATGTCCTTTCCAGTTCCAGTTTGTGTTGCTGGGCTCAATTGTTTTATAGTCATCTTTGTCCATCACACGATGTAAATAGAGAAAGTAATTCCACGAATTCAAGAACTTCGTCAGTATAATATATGAAATAACCCTGAATCCTCGTTTGTTTTCCAGGAAAGACAAAAAGATGGCACTCATCCAGCTCCCCAGCATGGAAGAAGCAGTGGTGGCGCTGATAAAAATGCACAACTACCAATTATCGGAATCCAATCATCTGAGAGTCTCGTTCTCAAAGTCAAATATATAATTAGTCGGATAATCCAACACAAACAAAAAACAAAAAAGAACAGTATTCATTCCATTTTGAGTTGTGTCAAAGACACGGCGTGTCATGGTAGCTAAATGAAGTTGTAATACAGCGCGCTTATTTATTATACTTTACGTAGACTGTTGATTTGGCAGGATTTAGCTTTGACAGACAGTATGATCTAAGTAAGTATTGTATTTTTTTATCGTTTAAGTTAGGTTAAGTTGTTAAGTATTACGTACCAATTCAAAATCTCTGTATTCTCAATCGCAAAGTATTTTCTCGATTATTATAATTATATAATTATCTCATTGTGTTTGGTGTTCAGTATTGACAGGCTTTAATACTGTTAGAAACAATTTTTAGGGTTATTATGTCCCGAGACGGGCAAGCAGCGATGTTATTTTTTGTAAGTTTATAGAAATGTTTATCTCATGTTGTATAGAAAAAAAACATGCAAAAATCAACGGGAATGTTCCTGGAACAAGGACCGGGACTAGTATTATATATGGCTAGTATTGTTAGTGATGTCGCGGAATTTCTAGAAGTAACGGTAGTTATTTAGCCAGTGACTAGAATAGGAGTACCACAGGGTCTAGTTCTACCCTAGGGATATGAACGTATTTCTTAACATGTCTTCATCAGGAAACGATTCGTATTGTAATTTTTCTTTTGGTGGCAGACATGTCCTCGACTCTTTCGAAACTCGTAGCGAATCTCCAATTTTGGTTTAGGTCCATGGTAGGATATGTCTGCCAAAAACTGCATTCTCCGCGTCATTTTTGACAAAACTGAAGGTTGATAACGGTTCAAAATGCGCCATTCAATTCGAGGTTTAAAACTGGGAGGCAAGGTGAATGCTTATTGATGCATGTCTTTCATTTCTAGGTATTTACTTTTCGAGCCAATACATCATAATTCACAGCAGAATGATTATCAATTGCTGTTTTTCGTTTTACCAAAGAAAAAATCAATGAGACCACTTTTCAAAAATGATTCTCACTCCTTCTCAAAGAAAGCCACAAACGTGGTAGAAGTGGTAATCATTTTTAAAAAAGGGTCCTGTCTCGTGGACTAATAAAGTCATAAGGTTGTGATAAAAGCTATGTTTTCATCCTGTAATAGCACATCATCAGGACAAAACACAATATAAAATGAATTGAATTGCCCTATTGAAAAGCAACAATGTTCTTCAGGGAAAAATATTGTTTATTTCAATAATAATTTCAAATTATTTTATCTTTTGTAACTAGCGCCTGAAGATATTCCGATGAACGTTTTTTTTTTGTTGGCTACAGTCCCATCTTTGAAGCAGGTCATCTAAAACTTTTTGCTGTGGCAAATGAAATTGTTAAGTGGAGTTTCAATAATTTTGATAAACAGTACAGGTAGAATACAGACTAAAATGAGTTTCTACCCCAATGTGGACACATTTTCTAAGCGAAGATTTTCACTATATTCAATGATTACGGATATTCTTTCGAAATTTTCCAATGTCCGAGTAGGAATATCCAACTTGTAATTTTTGTCAATAGTGCTTTACTCTTTTATTCTTAGTTCTTCGTTTACTGGAAGCACCCGAAAAATGGATACTTCCCAGTTTACCTATCCATATGAAAAGCCGAAATAACGTTCTAAGAGATTTTCTTCACTTTAAGATATCATAATTTCATCACATTATAGACTAGCTGTGATTGACAGATTCTGTGCAACGTTTTTTTAATGTATGCATCTTCAAAGTCATGATTTTCATGGGTTTTCAACATGTCCTAGACAATTATTTAATGATTGTGTTTGCATGAAGCGGCGTCACCAATCAAATTTGAATTCTTATCGAAAAATTATGATTTCAAATGATTAGTGAATGCATGAAAATTGGTTTTTGTTGAAATTTAAAAAAAATGAACTTGCATACCCCGCCCTCTTGTGGGAAGTCCCGAAATTATCAACTGAATATGTGATAAAGAAGGGGGTACCTATTTGTTGAACATGTTTGGAAAATTACCACAGCGCATGTGCACCTCACGATTGTACGCAAATTAGTTCATCGTGATACAAGGAATACCAAAAATAAGTCTGCGAAAGAGCATAGCTGTTCAACAAATACCTCCTCCGTCTTTATCATATATTCAGTTAATTTCGGCATGTGCAAATTTTTTCCCTTCTATAATTTTCTTCAAAATTCAGCAAACTAATCTGCATGCATTTACAAATCGTCCGAAATCATCATTTTTCAATGCAAATTGTCTAGGGTATGTTGAAAACCCATACAAATCATGACTTGATAGATGCATACATTGAAAATACGTTGCAAAAAATATGTTTTAATGGCTAGTCTATCAACAGGAGGGGGCAAAAACCTGGGAATAGATGCCAAAATGAAAACCCTTCGAAAAAATTGTTCTGCTCACGGTCACCACATCATAGTAATTTGAAAAAATTCTTTATTTTGAGAAATGTGTTGCCCCTCAGCATTATCCGACTATGCTCATCTAAAATTCAAACATTTTAGATTGTGAATCAAATTAAAATAATAATGAATGGCCATTTGTAATGGAATTCTGTTATCAACCAATCTCGATTATTGACGCTGAGAATGTGAAATTGAGCATCTATGTTGAGAGATTATTTCACAAAAAGCTTCACACATATTCATATGATTTTATGTTTCAAAAATATCATCATGTCGCTTGCTCTGCCTGAGCTGGCGTGTGGAAACATATCCTGTAATATTGGTAATGTGGAAATGTTCCTATTGGTCGTATCCACAAGGTTTATACAGGGTTAGGCGGAAGCCTAGGAAGTGTTGAATAGCTTGAGAACCTTAAGTTTTTTTTTATTCATTGGGTGGTTGTATAATTTGTTTCATTCGAAAATGATGAATCATTGTTTGCCACATCAACTTCTTTATTATAAATGGGACACTGCCACTACACTATACAGGGTGGCCCATTGAAAACGAAACAGAGGCTCTGTTGGTCGCCAAAACCGGATTATGAAAAAAATCTGAAACACGTCAACTACATTTTCCAGGGGGACATCGTTCTAAATTACTTTCAGCTCTGCGGCGTTGTCGCTTCTAACGAAAAGTAGCAACAACTTTGTTTTTTCAAACGGAACAACCTGTATTTCATTGCATTTTGAGATTCTCCCCGACGAGCTGATTTCATCAATGCATCACACATGAGATCTAGCGGCAATGATTACAGTGCTATAGGGTGTTCAAACTCGAGATTTTTTAACTTTAGCACTTTTTTGTGTCGAAACTATTCATCATTGATCAAAGCGGCTCACATGACCCTATCTCGAATTTCGATTCACCATCTACTGACATTAAATTAGAACAAATACAGGTTGGTTTAAGATTAAGAATTCTGATCACCCTGTATCTATTCCAACTAAATGTCAGTAGATAGTAAATCTAAAGTTGAGATAGAGATATAAAAGCCGTCTTGACCAATAATGAATAGTTTCGAGGCAAAAAATGTAAGTTGAAAAATCTCGGTTTTGAACACCCTATAGCTCTGTAATCATTGCCGCTACATATCAAGTGTGATGCATTGATGAAATCAGCTCTTTGGAGAGAATCTAAAAATGCAATGAAATACAGGGTGTTCCATTCGAAATTACAAAGTTGTTGCTACTTTTCGTTAGAAGCGGCAACGCCGCAGAGCTGAAAATAATTCAGAACGATGTGACCCTCGAAAATGTAGTAGACGTGTTTCAGATTTTTTTCCTAATCTTCTTTTGGCGACCTACAGAGCCTCTGTTTAGTTTTCAAAGGGCCACCCTGTATATGCTTTACTTATTCTGTATCGTTAAGGAATATCAATACGAATTCATAAAGATATCTTCGTGAGTGTTGATTGAGAAATGTGAACCTGCTTTGAATTGATTTCATTTGAAATTCGCTCCTGAATATGGAAAAAGGTCATTTTCGAATTAAACATTATCATGTTACCACCCTGTGAATTTGAAAAAAATCAGGTGAAAAGTTTTCAACCGTTCCCATGCACTGTCATGTTGATTTTCAACTAAAAATGTGAAGAATATGAACAATTGAAAAAGTTGAAAATGAAATCATATTCGCGACGATTTGATAGAAAAAAATCATGTGATACTCAAATCGCCCAACATAGATGCTGTGTGTACCTCAACTGATTTTTTTCTTTTCGGTTTTTGTGACATTAGAAAGTTATAACAATTGAGGTACAAAAATGTTGGTGTTTCTCTTAATCTGTAATACTATACACTTGACAATCATTTATCATACTTGCAAATACTGAATATGAACGCGTGATCTGTACTTCTCTACCTTTGTCTCTCTTTCTCTCTCCCTCCCTCGATTGTTGTTGAAAACTTTTATGAGTTGAGGTGATGTGAAGTGAAAATTCGAAAAGATTTGTCGACGAAATTCAATGTCATCATGTCAACTCGATTTGGGTTTGAATTTTCCTCACATAACTTATTTGAGAAGACGCGCAGAATGTTTGCCAAATTCGAAGTCAATATCTACATAATATCTATGTGTATTATTTGTTGAAAGATATATTTTTTTATCTTTAGTATTTTTTGTAGTTACACGCACAAGTGTCGCTGAAATTCATGAATTTGTAATTTCATTCTCTTAGTTTAAAATTATGCTTTCCTTATTTTATGCTTCTCAGGTTTATTTCTTAGTCTTATTATTATTGTACTCTTTGCATTTAATTTTATTATTTCTACTTTTGATGTTCATTCATTAAAAAATTCGTTTATACTTTATGTTTTCATTATTCTTTATTCGAGTGTACACTGTGATTTTTTTCTCGCCAAAGAGTATATACGGCCTAGAGAAAAACGCAAAAAAATAATGGGGACATTATTTACACGAATATGTTGAAGTGATACTTCTCAGAATTTCAACATTCCTGTTTGATCAACCAACGCTTAGAATATAATAAATTAGCTCATGACAATCATAAATATTCTGATAGTTGATGTAAGAACATGATTGAATAATTCAGCTCCAAACGGAAATATGGTACAACTATGATTTTGAGGCCCTGTTTTTGAAACTCATAATTATATTTTTGAAACTGTGCCATAGCTTGCTATACTTTTCTGTGTCCAGTTTTTGGAAAACGTGTGAACACAAAATGAATCTTCATCACACATCTCGAATTTTTCGGATTGGTGTAGCTTTGAAGTAGTCTAAAACAATGTATCAAAAAAAATAGTGCATAGATGTTATAGTCCTAGAGCTGGCTGCAATTGTCGACCTTCATCTGTTGGATTAGATTAGATTAGATTTAGAATGGGGCCTATCCTGAACAAAATGATTGAAAAATTGCACTTGTCGGTGCGGTAATTTGCTCTCAATTTCGCGATTTGATAACGAGATAAGGGATGCCAACCAATACCAATTGATGGTAGATCTGAAAAACCTACCTGCGCCACCCCTTAGAAATATTCTCGGAATTTTTTTGGGGAGGGAAGTTCTTGGGTTTTGGATTTAGTAAATAATTTTTTTTATTGTATCATATAAAACGTTTCGCCTATGGCTTTTTCAATCCTTATTTTCCACATAAAATTTACTGGTACTGGAAAAAATAGATTATATTTTTTCCAGTACCAGTAGATTTTATGTAAAAAATTATAAATAAAGTTTGAAAAAGTTATGGCCATAGGAGAAACGTTTCACATGATACAATAAAATAATAATTATTTACTGAATCCAAACCCCAAGAACCGCCCCTCCCCAAAAAACATAGAAGGATTCAAGAACTCATCGAAAAAAAAAAGTATTGACGCTCTGCCGCTAACTTTGATGAGTTTGAGTCGCGGCAATAAGTTTGAATTTTCGCAAAGGAGACATTATCAAATTTCATTTGGTGTTTGTTTCAACTTGTTATCATATGACGAAAGTATGTCCAGAATAATGGCAGCAAATAAATCGCTGCGTCATGGATTTGACTCTGAGGGGTTGCACAGGTTGGTTTTTGGGATCTATCCTTCAATTTGTTTGGGATGGCATTATCTCGTTATCAAATCGCGAAATTGTGTGAAAATTGCCGCACAGGAAATAAGTGCCATTGTTCAATCATTTTGCTCAGAATAGTGATTCGCACATGTGCCGTTCGATAAAATACAATGTTTTCACATGCCATATAACATTGGAACATATGACATTTCGTTATCAGTTGACGTTCGACATTTGCAGCCGGCTCTCTTACTATTATCTATAATAAAGTGAATAGGGCAACCAGAACAACAAACATATTGATACAATGGATACAAACATATTGAAAAGTCCTACGATGGTAGACAATTTTTTAAATTCGGAAGTTTTTCTAACCATATCAAAAACCGAATTTGAAACCAAACACTTTCTATTTGAAAGAAATCCTTCATTCAGAAACACAAAGAAAAGGTAGGTAGGTTGACAATGTTCTCAGGGAATAGACATTTCGTGAGATGGCTATATAAAGGGCGTTATAAGTCAAATTTAAATGAAATATTCGCCCACTATGCTAAGATGAAAGCTATGTTGATGCAATGTTGAAGCAGTTACTGAAACGGACGTTCAGCAATATTGCAAAGGTGAAGTTTGATAATGTAGCGTTGCAGCAATATTAAATGTTGCTGTGACATTGCTGGAATGTTACATTTACAATATTGCTGAACGTCCGTTTCAGTAATAGCTACAACCTTATTGCATCAACATAGCTTCCAAATTTGCTTAGTGGGCGCAACTCAAAATTATTCAATTTATATTGAAAATTGGGAGAAGGGGCAGGAATATAACATATTGGACCCTTCATTTTTTGAATAAATCAACAAGAAACAAATGCATTCGCCAAATGACATTCAATTTAGGGCACCAAAACTTGACATTCAATTTAGGGCACAAAAACTATACTTTATTTTACATTGGAATTGGGACATGTTTAGAAGCTTCAAAGCTCCATTATCAGCAAACATTAGATGGTTTGACATTCAATTTGAAAGTAATTGTTACCAATAAATAGCACAAAATATCTAGCCCTTTCCATGTGGAAAATGATCAATACAGCAAAGTTACCTACATTTACTAACTTTTAGCATGTGTGTAAAAAGAAGCACCTTCAATCTATCTATTCATTTTCCACGTAAGGTCAATTACAGGATTTTCAAGCATAATTGTGACTAACTGTACAAATTGTCCTCTAATATTCGGATGATGTAATTTTAAACATCGGTTTTTTCGGTAGATGATATGAATAATGTAAAAACACCTAAGACAACAATCCAAGAATTGAATTTTCTACTTTGAAATATTGTATCAAAGCTGGAACACCATTGTTTGGGAAACAGACATGTAGATAACTCGAATGAAATGGGATTAAATCAGAAAGTAAAGGTGACTGGATTTGCATCAGGAGAGAAAAGTAGCTGAATGATACTTTTTATAAGCATTAAAATCAAGGGAAATACCTATAGGTACCTTCACAAATAACTATGAAATTGTACTAACTATACCCAATAAGAGATAAAACAATTATTTTGGATAATGGAATGTAAATTTGCTTCTTTGCAACTAAAACAATGAAAAATAATCCCTGCTGCAATAAGGTGAATATTTATTACCACCATCCTCATATCTATGATAAACTTTCTGCAGCAGTTTATTGTTCTGATTTTAATCCAAATCATCATAGTTATAGGTAGGTACAGTCGTCTTCAACGAACATGTCGCGGTTGGACGGTATGAGCGCTTTTATTGCAGCGGTGATCAAGGAAAGCTGACAACGTCCATGTGCGACATGATCTCTGAACACGACTGTACCGAATATGTATTGTGTCGACACTTTTCCTGACAAATATGACAAAGAATGATAGTTGAAAAAACAACATAGGTACTTTTGATTGGTATGGATGAGGTAGGTATACCACTAGTATAGAAGAATTATTATTGATATTGATACCTGCACAAAAGTTACACAATTTTGTAGCTTAGAACTCAATCAATATTTAATTGTTTAATAATCTTTACGAGGAAAACATCACAGTGTTTCTCATCGTTGCAGTTTTTTTTTATACAGTGCTTTTCTTCAATGTCTCCCCCTCCTCCTATATGTTTTGAACGGGTCAACTGATAAAATTGAAACTTGGGATACAAAAATTGATGCATAAACACAATATTTTGGAGTAAAATTGACAGATGAAGATTTCAAGATGGCGGGTGGGGGAAAAAATTCAATGGAAAGGTGGGTCTTGTGACATATCATTTTGAAGCTCCTGACGAATACTTCACATCTCTATAATATAAACTCAATATCTTGACCTACTACAAAATAGCGAAACATTTAGTTGCCTGAATACAAACACGTCAATATGGATATTGTATTCCTACAAGATGGAGGAGCACCACCACATTACTCCAGACAAGTTAAAAACATTTGAATAATACTTTCCCCGGTCGTTGTATTGGCCGTCGAGGTCCTACGGAGTGGCCAGCCCGCTCGCCAGATTTGACACCTTTAGACCTTTCTTTATGGGGCAATTTCAAGCAAAATATGTACGAAACTGCGCCTGCTTCAATATTGGATACATGACAGAGAATGATGAATATTTGTAGAAATATCGACGTAACTGTGTTCGAAAGTGTTCAGCAATTATTATTATTATTATCAAATATTCCATCATTTTGTAGTAGGTGCAAATATTGACTTTATATTCTAGGGTTGTGAAGTAGGTATTTGTCAGGAGGTTCGAAAGGAGGTATCAGAAGACCTCCCTTTCCATTTATTTTTTCTTTCCCAGATGGCACCCAGTCGACATCTTGAAATTTTCACCTGTCAATCTTACCCCAAAATATAGTATTCATGCATTAATTTTATTTCCCCAAGTTTCAATTTTTTTAGTCGACCCGTTCAAAAAATAAAAAGGATGGGGGTACATGAGACAAATACTGTATACAATTTTGAGTGTGAACTGGCACACATATTATACAATTTTGAAAAATGCTATCGGCCTTGTGCCTGACTGTGGGATCAACTTGAACAAATCACTGAAAATAAATATCTATTTAAAAGAAACACATATTGCATTTGAAAAAAGGCATTATATCATTGAAAACATATATTATATCTATCCACACATTGTACTCTCTAATAACATATTCTAGGTAAACTTTAGAAATAATTGTAGAGTTTTAGCTTAAACTTAACGGGCACAAAATGGATTATTACAGAATATGATAAATTTTTTGCACAAGACAGTTCTTTCTCGTTAGGTGAAAATAGTCTTGGAAAGGGTTCACAAGCTTTTCCGATGAAAATTACACACAATCAATAATTTGTTGAAGAGTTCATAATACCACTTCTGATAGAAATGATTTGTCTGATACTTTGAGAGGATATCTTTCTGCTAGTACCTATGTATAATATGTTCTATTTGGGTGAATATTTCAACAAATAAGAATATCTCACAATCACAATTTAATCTTCACTGAAATGTTTTTTATCAATAATTGTTTCACGCTTCACATTTGATGTCAATGGACAAGGAAATTTTGTTCAGAAATTTTAGAAGTGCTGATGGTTTTAATTATTGAAATCAACAAATCCTTTCTACCACTGTGAGACACAATTATTATGAATATTCTGACGTGAAAAAGTACCGATTTTCAAATGATTTTCAGTAAAAACATCCTATTCTTGTCTATTTTCCCCCTAACTAAATATACCCTTTCTGATTTCCACATTGGAATACCTTTTGATACAAAAAAATGGGTGCCAATATCAGTATTAAATGATATTTAAAAATGATCGGCCAGTTCAGTTGGAGAAAGAGTTTATTTAGAATAAAATTAATGAAATTAATTATATCTGCAACACGTTGAATATCAATTTAGTTGATACATTATATATTATCATGTATTCAAATACATATAAGTATATCTATATCAAACATATTAAAATACATATTATTATTCTGAGAGTTTTTAGAGTTATTATTTGTCATTTTACAATAAAAGTTGGAATAAACCCAGTTTTTCATTTTAATGGTGTTGTTTTTTTCACTTACCTACCTATTATAAAAAATAGGACAGAAGAGCTAGATTATTAATTGCTGGTTTCGGAATATGGAGCCATGAATACTTATTGGTTCTAAATGCATATGCATTGTGCTTTTGATAAATGAAGCTCAGTATCATTTTTATATTCGAATTTTTTTATCAACTTGAAAGCCATGAAATGATGTACGCACATGAATAAGAAGATCAGTTTCTGATTAAGCTTACGATACAACTTATTCTTTTTCGTTTATATCTATACTCTTATTATGTATGCATATGTGCAGTCAGATGCGAAGAACATGTTGTGGTTGGATGGTGTTAGGTTAAATGAAAAAATGCCTAATTACTAGTAATTACATGACAAGAGGAAAATGAATAATGATACTCCAAAATTTGAACAAACGAAAATCCCTTCCACATAGGGATTTTTGATAATTCATACCACCTCATATATGGCAATTCGAGGTCAATATTCATTATCAACATAATAATATACTAATAATGATGAGTATATACAATGTTTTAAGTTATCACGTAAAATCAATCAATAGTATAATTTGTCTTACTTGGCAGCAAAGTAGTAGATTGTCAGTCACTCTACTTATTTGCTGCCATGTGAAACAATTTTTTTTCTTCAAATGTGATAAAACCCCAATTTTCTGCAATTTTTTATTATTGAAAACCCAAAATTCAAACTATTTTCGTCAGTATATAACGCGCAAATGTGTACGTGTACTACTTTTTATTGATATCTGGAACATCATAGGTATATAGGTTTACACCATACAAACCTTGTAAGACTTGTTTAAGCACACAACTCTGTACCTACATCGAAATCTTCTCCGATTCTACAATATAGCAATTCTGACGACATATCCACAGGAATTTCTATTCTCAAGATTACGTTGACTTTTAGGAAAATTCTAATAAAGTATACGGACCTATTTTGGAAATATTTTTAGACTTTATCATATTGTTGTGTTCGGTATAATAATATATAGGTACGTATTTCGAAATCAATCAAATAATATGCAATATAGAGATTTGGATTACTCACCTCTGCCTTATAACATCACGTACCATTCCACTCTTGACACACACTATCTGGAACAATATATGGAATATGGAATAACGAATATATAGAGGATGTATGTATATAAAGGGTCCAGAAATCGATGAATAACAATTTTTGCTTATTTTCAGTTGTACTTCTACAGGGTGATTCACGAGCCACGTTATTATATGGTGTACATAAAAAATTAATATTCAAATTGGTCAATTCGACGTATTTACCAAGATACAGAGTCGTGTTACTTTTTTCTAGCTAGAATTGATTCACCTTGTATCTTTATTCTTTCCAATCGTCTCATCAATTTGCCTGACATATTCTATAAACTGAGTCTACTATATAATCTAAGTCAACTACCTAAAATACAAAATGTGACCAAATTCCAGGCCCGGACTTGGAGATGAATTTTAATCTAAGTTCTATAGTAGAAAAAGGACACCCTACTCTTTCCTATATGTACACCATGTAAGTATATGTACAGTGGCTATCGTGATAAATCACCCTGTATACTTATAATTTTGTTCGCAAAACACCGTGCATACCTAGGGAAGATATATAGGGAGAGCGATTTTTTTTTTGAACTTTTGGAGGGTTATAAAAGTGCTTGGGAATACTTCCATTGGCAAATAATTCCAAAGCTTCCGTTTTAATAGACGAACGAGTTTTGGTAAAGCGTTGTTCGACATATTTTAAGGTTGACAACGAAAGGATGTGCTGACTGGGACTGTCGAGTTCATCTGACTGGTATTGAGAGGGATGGAATGATAGCAGAGCTTTTTAAGGAACATTTCCCGTGAAAATATGTAAAGAAAAGTTCAAGGTCACCGACTTTTCTACGGAGTTCTAATGAAGTTAACGTATTAGTGAGTGTGGCATCACCCAACAGGCAAATATGGCTCTTTTCTGGGTGGAATCTAAGCATAGTACCTATCAGGGTATGTTTGGGTGCTGAACCCCATATATGTGAGAACAGTATTCTAAAACTGGCCGTATCTGTGTTTTGTAGATCATGAGGAGCTGTTGAGGTGTAAAGTAGGTAGATTTTCGCTCGGAACAAAAATCCGAGTTTTTGTGAAGCAGCTTTCTCGAAGGGTCGGACATGATTTTAGTATGGAAGAGTATTGCTGATGGAAGTACCAAGTTATATAGTATGGTACCAAACATTGTTTTATCAGACAAACCGCGAGTTCCACATTTCCTAATTTTGACGAATAAATCATAATCTCCGACCCCGAAAACCCCCATACCATAATTGAAAAACTCGTCCGCCATTTTGAATTTCCTAATTTTGACGAATAAATCATAATGTCCTACCCCGAAAATCCCCAGATACCAATTTTGAATAAAATCGGATTACAAAACTCGTCCGCCATATTGGATCCGTCATCTTGAATTTTCGATTTAAAAAATAGATCACGACCGATTCTCATACCTACCGAATACGCCCGAAAAATTTCATGCGAATCGGTCCAGCCGTTTCGAAGGAGATTGGCCACCATCACCGTGAATGGGACAGGAGAATTTTATATATTAGATTGTGATAAAAAAGTCATTTATTTTTGGTGAAACCTTGAAGAACAATTAAATTTTGTACATCTATAGGAGCGCAAGAAAGGGAATCTTTATAATGTTCGAAGAACATCGTGCGAATCTATAGGAAGGATGTGGAGATATAAAAGGTAGGTATTGTAATGTTTTTTGAACTCTTGCAGATTATAAGTTCTTGTGTATATACTTCCTTGGGCAAAGAATTTCAAAAGCATGGACGGTGTCAGCTCCCCACGACATGTTCACTGAAGACGAGTGTACGTCTAAATGGTATTGCTAGTGATAGAATGATAGCAGAGATTTCAAAAGAACATTATTGGACTCATTGAAACACAATGCTACATTATTGGTAGGTTTTTTCAATGATGAAAAATATCGTTGCTACTGTGGCAAATTAAAAGGAAGATTTGTCCGAAATATATTGAAATGATCATGGCATAGTGGCGTCATATTGAAACCACATCAATCCACCGCTTTATTCTGGATACTTTGAATAACAACTCATTGAAAAAATGCATTGCAACAAATCAATGATGTGTAAGATTCAAAATTACAATGAACTCACTTCAATTCGTCAGCTATTCCAATCATAAATCACAATCACTCTAATCGACCGCCCTAATCACAAACTCATAATTATAATTATGTAAACAGTGTGAGAATATTTGATCGTCAATGTTAATACCCAAAAAAAAACTGAAAAACACCTATTAGGTAGATAAAAACAATGTCGGCCAAATGAGAAAAGAATCTGGTCAGCTCTGGCCTCTGCCAGAGCTGACTAGATTCTCTTCTCATTTAGCGGACATTGGGTAAAAACATTGCCTGCTAAATATAAAGAAAAAATCTAGTGAGCTGGAGTATCTGAATATGCAGAAAATAATTAATAAATCAATCAATAGGCGATGTAGTTTCTGTATGTGGTTGATCCACAGTAGGAAGGTTCAATGTTATTATCCTATGGAATAGTGATTTATTATTATACTCACCATCAAAATATTACAGTGATACATCGCAATGTCCTTTATAAACAACACCTGAAAGTGGCATGGCGGCAAGATGAACCTACCTTTCGAGCAGTCTTGAATTTCAATAAACGTGTAACAATATTTTAAATGTTTTCTCATTGAATAAGTAAATCGTTTCGAAACTTCTGAGAATGGATTATGTATAGATAAAAGAAATAATCTGAAAACTATAATTCATCACATATAATTATTTAAATTAATTGAACATACTGCCATCTTCTGAAAGATCTAGATAAGAAGCCATAACATAGTTATAAAAATCTGCTCACCCTTTGAAATTTCTTCTCAAAATCACAGCAGGAACACAAACCCGAATACAACAACAATGTTCATAAATAAAATCAGTTCACGAATGAAAACTATAAATGAATGTCTGTTTCATTAATTGCGTACAGCATAGTGATTCAATATTTATTATAGCAAAAAAAATTACGAAAACGTTGAAAAACAAGCCTTCATGAAAAAGATGAGAACAGAGATTTAAAAAAACAGCACAGCACAAAATATTTCAACAACAGAAGAAGTTGAATTGCCTACTGAGATCAGGAAGAACATCACGTGACACAACAACACTCTCCAAGCGGCTTTTCGTAAATTCCGCCAATAGTCCTCAATCTGCAAACTGGACCTGATGTTTTTTTATCGCACTCTCAGGAAACGAAAAAAAAACATATACCCACCAATATCTTTTCTGAAATAGAATGACATCTGATATCATCTCTCTTTATTTTTGCCCATATACTGATAACAGTAACTTTCATTGGTGCTTATTTTCAAAAAGCAACAATTTCAAATCAACAAAAGTTATTCAGTTGAATTATAAATTACCTGCCATGGACGGATTGACACGTTGTTTTAAGCAACCAATTTCTGTAAATTTAGCAACAGTGTATAAAAAGCATTCAAGAGTTAAAAAATAAATAAATTTCTCACTCACTTCCAATTTTCATGTCTTTATTCTATATAGGCATCTCATAATAATTCCTAGAGAGGATAGTAAAAGGCCTTGAAAAAATCAAATTAAAACATCCATTTTAAATTAGTAGAACTTATATTTTTTTAATAGTAAAATCGATGAAGAAATAAATTAACTTAATTTTGAAAACTTTACTGTGTAGCAATATACACAATGTATGTACAACGGTAGGATATACCAAAGAAAAAAAAACTGTGAACGATTGTATAAAATAAAAGTATAGGTACAGTACAATAAACAATAATATAACGATACATTTTTTTTTGTAATCTAGAACATGACTTTTTTTAACTACTCTTATCACAAAGTCCGTGGTAGGCGAGTACCACTATTTTACACAAACAGCACAGTATAAATAAGTAACATGTATTTAATTGCGAGTTTTAACCATATGGACATGTTATGCTTGTATTGCAGCATGAATATTACAGGATATTTACATTATTCTGCGAATGAGCGTCTACAAAACCTGCTGGTACACTGCACAGGACAATCTTGTCAAAATTGTTGTGGAATTCTGAAAGACTGTCTCTTCAAGGGTAACCCTCATATTTTCGAGTTGAATATTAAGGGTGGCGGAAATTTGATCGAAAGACAAATGATAGAAAAACATTTGATAGAAGTCTTTTGATCAAAAGTGTTTTTGATAGAAATGCATTTGATAGAAACATAAATGATAGAAAATACAATTGATAGGTAAAATATTTGATAGATAATACACTTGATAGAAACAGCATTTTATAGAAAATTCAACGGCGCTACGTTCAAGTTAGGTCAGTACGTTTGTGAAGATATGATCCTTCTTCATATATTTGAGAAGAAGGAACTAGATGGAAATCGAAGCTTATGAATTTATTGATACCACAAACTTCTAGCTCCTTCTACTCAAATATATGAGGATCATATCTTCACAAACGAACTGACCTAACTTGAGCGTAGTCCCGTTGAATTTTCTATCAAATGCTGTTTCTATCAAGTGTATTTTCTATCAAATATTTTTTCTATCAATTGTATTTTCTATCATTCATGTTTCTATAAAATGTATTTTTTATCTTAAAACATTCGATCAAATGTATTTTCGGTGAAAAGTTCTTTCTATTTTTTTGATTTCCGATCAAAAGACTTCTATCAAATGTTTTTCTATCATTTGTCTTTCGACCAAATTTCCGCCACCCGAATATTAAGTTCATTAGTGCAATTTGAATATCAATTTCAACATTTTGTAGAAAATAATAAGGAATAATTAAATGGATAATTGAATTAATATATGATTCAATATCATTTTGATGACAGTAGTCATATACAGGGTGACTGATAAAATGCTTCAAGCAATAGGCCATATTTCATTTCTACAACTTCTAGTTCTAGAACTTAACTATGCTATCTTCGGCCTGAGATATATTATATTCTTTATCAAAAGGCTGTAAAACACCTGTCGAATTTGATGACAAATATGTCAACAAAAATGACTAAAAAAATATTTTTTATGTGTCATACAGTGGAAAAGGTGTTGATTTTGCGCAGATTTGCAAACATTCTTGTGAAAATATAGGATTGGTTCTACATATTTTGATATTATAAATATTTATACTGTATGGCACATAGAAAATATTTTTGTTATCATTTTTGTCATCATATTTGTCATCAAATTCAACAGGTGTCTACAGCCTTAAGACTAGTATACAATAATATAAGTATTATACTTGTTTTTTTGCAGTATAATGCAATAAGAAGTAAGAGGACTATAAATTCCTCGCATATGGCATTATCCCACACAAAGTACAAGTATGATACTCAAAGTGGTATTAGTCATGAATAAAGTATAAAATATACTAGTCACAATAATGAATATCATCATAGACTCATGAGGTGGTCTCAATCTCCTTTTTTTTCCCAAGTTCAACATCACCAATTTTTTTTTTCAATCACGATAATTTCACTGAAATCAATTATTGATTCATAACATGTTGCCTTTAGTGATATAAGTTAGGAAAGGAACAATTTTCTCCATCAGGAATAATTGAGAAAAAAGTTTCCATTTGAGAAACAAATTAACAGTCGCTTTTATTATTTGATTTGTTCTTCGTAGTCTCAAAATTTTCATTTCACATATATCTCTTAGAAATACTCTTAGAAATATGACATTTCCTATGAAATTTTAGAATGGTAATTGGATAAAATACTTGATATGAAACGTTGAAATAGGAAAATGAATATAAACCCGGAATATCCCTACAATTTGTTTTTAACCCTAACAAAAAAAAAATCATGTGACGAAAATCCTGTGTAGTAAGTGCTGTTTTGAGAAAATTTCGAGATCAACACTGAAGGAATAATAATTTTACTTTTTGGCTCGTTTTAGAAATGTGAATGAAAGAAAATTCAGTAACATCTTCATTTTTATTTCATGGATTTCCAATAATAGTTTGTCAACTTGGTAGTTGAGAATATTCAGGAGTTTCTATTATTTGTGAAAATATAAGGGTTATAATGTTTCGAATTGGAACACTAGGAATGTCACAATTCACTATCAGATCACAAAACATATGAATAGTATTTAGTTCTGTGGTTTAGTTGGCGGGGAAGTCGTTGAATTAAGAGCCAAGTATAAAACGCAAAATACATTTTATGTTATCAATGAGCTGCCAAAGGGACCAATAATCACATCTTAGTGTTAGTATTGAAGATACCAACCAAAAGTTAATTGTCAGTTCAAAATGGAGTACTATCAACTGACGTCACAACATGGCGCATTCGTCGTTTTATCAGCTTATGAAGGGACAAACAAAACATTGTGCGAATTTTAATTTTATTCTTGCTGACCCATTGGTAATTTTGTTGAACTTGGAAATACTTTGAAAATGTGTATATGTTGTTGCAAACTGAGTGTGAGGTTATATTACGTATATTAGAGCTGTACTTCGAGTGAAGAAGTGACCCTAAGTATGATGGGTCGTTGAAATCAGATCTTCAGGAAGAATTCAAAAATGAAATAAAATATTGGGTGTTCTAATGAAAAAAACATAGCTTTGATGTGCTGTGACCTTACGGAATACCCTGTGTATTTCAAAGAAATTTTGAAATGTGAAGCTCGGTTATCACTTTAATTTGAATGCGAAACTTTTTTTTGTATCTCTCAAGACAACAGAGGTATGGAACTCTGGATTCTTAGTTGGCCACCCTGTACATCTGCTGTCATATCTTGACTAACTACATTACTATGGAAGTTAGACAGGCGAATATTCAAGTTTATGATGGATATTTTGATTTTTTATTCATCCAATGACAATTGCATGCCAAACTTGAACTCTGAACAAACTTGATTGGCTCCAAATTCAACTATAACTTGCAATATCAACCAATAAATTGATGTTTCTCTCAATCAAAATAAAAGTAATTCATTATTTTGAAGTCCGATAGTGAGTTTAGACTAACCCTGTACTCATTTTTACAACTTTTCAAGCAGTAAACTCTGACCAGCAATGGTTCTGCAAAAGACCTATTGTATGAATTTGATCTTGTAATGTTTGAGACATTTCGCACCCTAACCTCAAAGATATTCAAAATATTAAGCCTTCACTTATTTACATATTAATATTTCTTATGAACTTAGAATCTAAGTAATTTTCGCTTTTGAATACCGAGATTATAATTGATTTGGCATCAAAACAGAAGGCATGCAAATCATTTCCGGAACTGACGAAGATTTGAATTTCTACACAGTATTTTTGGCTCCTATCAATCAGAAGCTGAGGTGAACTGGACAAGACAGTGTGAAAAACTCAACAGATTCTTGTCACCCAGTACAAGCTACTTATCACTTATTGATTATGTAACATCTACGTATTTTTAATGTAATATCCCTGTAACATCTATAGGATTGTGCCGAACTGAACGGAAAATCACAAAGGACCCCGCACCGCAATAGGGGGAAAATTGGCTTTCGGTGAATTTTCTCGAATTTTGGATATATCGTAGAACTCGTGATGCTGATCTGATGTTCCAATTATCAACGCTCTAAATTCAATAGTTTGTATTATACAGGGTGCTGAAGTTGACTTTTTCAAAATTCCGAATGGCCATTGTGAAGTTTCCTTCTTGAATACCAAAATCAAATCGACTACGTTTTGTTTGTCCATGTGGCCGGTGAAAATTCATTATAGAGTTCAATGATATCTGCACGTACTCACGATACACAAAGTTGGTGCAACAATAGCAAATGTTACAATTATTTCCGAAATGGTGAGCGGTTGAAATCAATTCATTTTTAGACATATCGTTGTATACTAATATCAACATCGATTCATGATAATTGCATTTCTTGTATCAGACTATATATTATACCATATTATACACAAGATGTTCAAGTTTCCATGAAACCGCACCCGTCCTGATATCCATATCCATCGAATGATTGGAATCCTGTAAAACTTGGTGAGTAAGTTGATTATTCGTGATGACAATATTTTATGCGATACCTGAATTACACAGGGTGGTTGAGAAAGTAGTAGTGGAGTTTTCTTGGAGTTGGCGTACTCAGGATTTCTGTCTTGTTTCTCAATTGCTCTGGAGTACGTCAACTCCAAGAAAACTCCACTACTACTCAACCACCCTGTATATTTCAGGTATTTGCATAAGATATTTTCATCACGAATTATCAACTTCCTCACCAAGTTTTTCGGGATTCCAATCATTCGATCGATATGAATATCAGGACGGGTGCGGTTTCATGGAAACTTGAACATCTTGTGTACAATATGTAGTCTGATTTGAAAAATGCAATCATCATGAATCGATGTTGATATTAGTATACTACAGAATGTCCAAAAATGAATTGATTTCAACCGATCACCATTTCGGAAATAATTGAAACATTTGCTATTTTTGACTACGTGCAGATATCATTGAACTCTATAGTGGATTTTCACCGGCCACATGGACAAACAAAACGTAGTCGATTTGATTTTGGTATTCAAGAAGGAAACTTCACAATTGCCATTCGGAATTTTGAAAAAGTCAACTTCAGCACCCTGTATAATACAAACTATTGAATTTAGAGCGTTGATAATTGGAACATCTGATCAGCATCACGAGTTCTACGATATATCCAAAATTCGAGAAAATTCACCGAAAGCCAATTTCCCCCCTATTGCGGTGCGGGGTCCACGTGAACCGATCCACGGAAAAATAAATTTCCAGAACAACTTGATTCGAAATCAATTGGAGAATGGCAAATGTCTCAAAGCTGCTACTCGCTCATCAAATACTCAAACTCAAAAAAATGAGTCTGTATTCAACAAGCCACATCTATTTAATTCAAATTTCCCTTTATTAATCATCTGGTAGGCGAACAAGTTTTTTTCTGTACACATTACACTAAAATCCATATTGAGAAAATGGATGGGGGAATTGGGATGGGGGGGAAAAAGGTGAGCAAACTGAGGAAAATCATACTGTGGTACAAAGCAAGGTCACTTCATAAAATAAGTTATTAAATGTTCTCTATATATAATTTCATATATATATAAAAGGAAACGTACTATCAGTTTTGCACTTATTTCTCAAGTGGACAGGGGGTTTTTGATGGTCAACACACGATTATGAGGGGATTAGAGTTTTGGACAGCCAGACATTTGTACAGATTCGACTTTAGTCAAGTGACAAGGAATTGAAATAACTTCAAAAAATTGCTGGATGAATGGATCAAGATGGAACACATAACACAACAAAGATGTGAAAAAGATCACACTCTGAAACAAATATTTTGTAATTGCTTTACCTCAACATGAAAACTCATAATAAAGATAATTAGTTCGAGTTCATGAATAGGAGGTGCTGTTTTCCAGAATATTTGCTTTCCACCCACCAAGTCAAATGACTTCTCAAGTCAGGCCAAAAGTTTGTTTGATTTCAGATTACTATGTATGAAGGAGATGTGGTAAATTGTTGTGTTCAAATTATGTTTGCCTTTCATTATTGTGCATATTTTGGTGTCGTTGACCTTCAACTTTTCTTTTGAATGTGCATCTTTTCCGTTTCATAATCAGGTCTTCAATATGTGTTGATTTAATACACTGTTGAATGAAAATATCGTTATTGAGAAAATCCTTCACCACGTAGATATACGGCAAAGTCAAAATTCAAGAATTCAAACGCTCGGCGCCAAATTTTTTGTAAGGAATCGCAATTTTCATTTTTTCACCATCCACAATAATCATGAAGATTATCTAAAACCATTTTGAATAACGGGCAACAGTTTTACGCAAATAGGATGACATCAACTCCTCTCTCTAATATTCTTGTACGCTTTCGCTTTTTTTTGATACAACTATACTTTGGATAGGTGCCAAGACAGTTTCTGCTTTTTAAAGTCAGTTTAATACAAATACTCAATTATTATTATCTTGACTACTCTTTTTTATAAAAATTGTCTAATCAATAACATAAAAGAATTCTAGTAGTATATGTGTGAGTCAATTAAAGAGGTAGAATGTTCATATCACTAGATTCCTCAAAGTTGTCCCTCTTTGTTTCTATGATAAAAATATGGATTTGATTTCAATATTTTGCAGTTGGAAATATTCCACTATTGTTCCACACTTGTTTGAAAAAATGTATCTTGCTTTTTTCTCTAGTTATGTTGGGAGCACATTATGTCTCAAAATGACCAAAGAACAACTTCTGTTCATTTTATGATGTATATACTTTTCCTTCAAACATTTCAAACAAGTTGTCACCATTAGAAATATATTTTTTGTTACTAATAGTGACCTATTTTCAATGCAGTGACATTTTGGAACACATATATAGAGATAGCACTCACATTTCTATTTAGAAGAGAGGAAATCACCAAAAACCTTGAGAAATGATTTCCAGTAATATTTTCAAAAAATCAAAATTTCATAATTTCAAATAATCATTAGGGCCAATAAATATTCTGACATATGTATAGATACAGTTCCTTACCTTGAAAATCAACAACTCAATATTTGAAAATGTTAGATCTTTCCACCTATCTGTTGACTATCCTGTACAATTTCGAATTCAAATTCTGACTTTGAATGACATGAATTATCAGTCGCCACAAACTGGAAAGTTGACATTTTCATCAAATTCAAGGACATGAAAAACAGAATTAATGATTCAACATAACAAATTGTGCTTCCATAGTTAATTCAACAAATTTGATGCTACTTGAAATGTGTATTCAAATTTCATTCATATTTTTTCAGAAAGTTAAATAAATCAATTAGAAGTGCATCATTGAACACTGAATCCATTGAAAATGATTTTTTGTATGTTATGGTTGATGTTGAAAAAATTATTATAGCCACCAAGCCATCAATTTTGATTCTTTCATTTTTCAAAATCTGATAAAAGTGGCGAATTTTCTGCCGCTAGAGATTTGATGTGGTCCAGATACACCAACCTCTCAACATCCATCACTTGACCAAAGACAATTCGCCAACAATCAACAACAAAAACAAAAACAGCCTGGCCGCCCAAACAACCAACCCCCTCCCATATCGAATTCACGCATCAACTGTCACATCATGTAGTAAAAGGGAAGCCATAAGCAATATTCTTTTGTTCAGAACCAACTGAAATATTTCATTAGAAGTGAACTAAATCAGTTAACATGCCTTCTACGGAATTAAAGTCTTTTGAATGAAAGCTTATTATCTGATTCAGTTCAATTCTAGTGGAATACACTCACCGGCAAAAAAAAACAGCCAGAATTTTGTTTTGCCAAACTGATCGCCCTGTAACTTTTTAAATTCTCTCCCGATTCTGGTGGAATCGTAGATTTTTGTTTGCGTGAATTTTAGTTCTTCAAAAACACTGATTGCTTGATCAATATACAGGGAGAAGCAAAAGTTGATCTTTCACCCTCAACTTATTAAGGCTCTGTAGAGAAGGTGAGAGGTTAAACTCAGCTTCTCTGTGTTGGATTGAAGGGTAATCCTTTCTTAACACAAAGGTTTTTGATCCAAGTCAATATCTTCTTTTAACACTTTGCTTCCGACTGGTCATGCCAGATAACCACATAACAAATAATTCATCGGCGCTCTACTAGTGGTTCTGTAGCATAACCACCGTTCATACACGATACTAATACAGCCACCTATGAACTGAATTGATTACTGCGGCATTGTTTCAACTCACTAACGATGGCGTTAGTAGCTTTTGGCATCTGATGAGTATACGTAGTCCTACTGGCCACTTGCGGCAACCACCTGATCACTTGGGGTAACCTAACAATATACAAACGTTTTAAGGAAGTTTGGGATTTTTAGAATTTTTATTAACAATAATTCAGAACTTATAGAATCTTTGGGATAAACCAGGCTTATTCACCTTTGTCCTTCCTTGACAGCGACTCAAAGAGCTACGATTTGCCCTTCTAGAGGAATTTGAGACAATTCCTCATGACTGCTTGAGAAATTTAATCAACATGGTTGGCTCCAGGAGACCACACTCATCTAGAAGGTTTCATTCTTCTTCTTTTTCAGTATTTGAAGCTTCTCTTTGCTAGAGAATTCTAAGAAAATGGGGTGACAATGGCATTTCAAAGTTGTTTCTTAGAGTTGTAAATAAGTTCAGGTAGGTTCTGCAAATTTGAAAAATACCCCTTCTCCAGGTCAACGACAAGCGAAAAGGTTCATCAACCATTCGCAGAACCGAGCCAAAGAGCTACTCAGTCTCAGCAAACCAGAGCTAAAGCTTATCACAGGCTTTCTCACAGGACACGGCCCTCTGAGGTACCACCGACACTTGCCGCTTTTGTAACAATACGACCGAAACCGCGGAACACATACTTTGCTCATGTGAAGTATTAGTCCGCCAAAGGCTGAACCACCTAGAACAGGTCTATCTCACCCCTGCTGAAGTGGAAAATTTAACCGTCAGGAAAATCGTAGGCTTCATCAGAAGTCTAGGGTTAGAGGACCAAAACTAGATAGGGGTAATCACAATAGATTAGATCTTCTAGGTCGCAGTGATCGAGAGGTCTCCCAGCCTATACGACCCATCTACAATCTACAATCTACCCCTTCTTGAAATACTTTAATCTTCTCTTAAAAAGAAGATATCGACGTGAATAAAAAACCATTGTGTTGACAAGGGATCATAAGCTAAGTTTAACCAGTCACCTTTGCCACAGGGCATTAAGAAGTCAGTGTGGAGTAGTAACTTTTGTTTTTTCCTGTATAATGATCGAGCCACCAGCTTTTTTTGAAAACTAAAATTCAGGTTACCATTCCGAAACATAAATTCACGATTTGGTCGAAATTTCACCAAAATCTGATGAGAATCAAAGAAGTTAGAGGGCGATCAGGCAAAAAATTTCATGCTGACCGGTTTTTTTGTCGGGGAAAGAATATCACCATCCAAAGCATCGAAGAGAAGAGATTTCCAGGTCCGCACTCAAAAAAGCGTCACTATTCACAACGTAATCACTCAACAACGAGAGAAAAAAAAACAAGAAAAAAAAGAAAAGAATCCGAGAAAATCGTCACGTGTCGTCCGGGGTGGAAAATTACACTACGAGTTCGACTTCCGTCTCCGGGTGCACTAGGAGGACGACGACGCGTTCATCGCGCCGAAGATGCCGGTGGAGAAGGAGGCCGACTGTTGCTGTTGCTGCTGCTGCTGCGCCTGCTGCTGCTGCTGCTGGGTGGAGGTGAGTCGCGAGTGCTTGGGCATGGGCGGCTGCAGGTACTCGTG
The DNA here is from genome assembly GCA_918026855.4 of Phaedon cochleariae. Taxonomy (NCBI): domain Eukaryota; kingdom Metazoa; phylum Arthropoda; class Insecta; order Coleoptera; family Chrysomelidae; genus Phaedon; species Phaedon cochleariae. The sequence continues at coordinate 67,026,192 of OU896708.1, read as the reverse complement.
CCGCGCTAGCGACAGCACGTCGATGCGGTCCTCCTTTCTGTAGGCCAGGCAACTGCGGATGAAGCCCTGCAACAACGGATATACATACATGTAGTCTTATAGAATAGAATAGAATTAGAATTTATTTAACCACGTTATGCATAAATACATTTGTAAGAAGTCAAAAGTGTGGTACAGATAATTGGGCGTACCTATTATACAAAACATTAAACAAAATAAGTGTAAATCAGTAATCTAATATAAAATATGAATGAAGGTTAGTTAGTAGGACTAATAATCATTATAAGTAAAAGTTAAGAAATCTCAGTGGATCAATAAAATACAAAAAATTAAATTACATAATACTACACTATATACATAGACACAATATAGAGTACAGACGAACTATCAGTGAAGGTTCAGGTACCTAAATGAATGGAGTCTCCATATATTCCTGAGTTGAATAAAAGGCTTTTTCAATAAGGAGCTTCTTGATTGTGTTTTTATAACTGTAGATATTCAAGTTTTTAATGTGTGATGGGAGTTTGTTATATATGTTAACGTCCAAAGTGTTGCGTGTAGATGTTGTTAGCTTAAGCCTTGGAGGTCTAAGGTGTCCTGCATTTCTTGTTGGATAGTTGTGGATGCTTGCATGGGTCTCATATGTGTGGATATTCTTGCGGAAATGTGTTAAGGTGTTTGATATGAATAGCGATGGTAAAGTTAGAATTTTGAACTGCTTGAATAGTGGTTTGCAGTGTTCGTCATATTTCACCCCAGCTAGAATACGGAGTGCTTTTTTCTGCATGCGAAAAGCTCTAATTGAATAAGTCGAATTGCCCCATAGTAACACTCCATATGAAAGGTGTGACTGAAATAGGCTGTGATAAGACATAAGTAATACTTCCATACTCAACACTTTCTTCATCTGACGAAGTAAATAGAGCTGGGTAGCAAGTTTTTTGCAAAGCTGATCTAAGTGATTTTCCCATCTCAGACCATCATCAAGAACAATGCCTAGTAATTTGGTATGTTGATTAGATATCAGATTATTGTTTGTTGAGATCAGAATTTTTTGCGTTTTGTTTTTGTTAATTTTCAGCATGTTTGCGGAAAACCACTCTTCTGCTTTCTCTTGAACTCTGTTGGTAGTTTGCATGAGTTCTACAGCACTAGTGCCAGCCCGCAACATCGTTGTGTCGTCTGCATAACATACACAGATGTTAGGCAATAAGTGGGTAAAAATGTCGTTGATGTATATTACAAATAGTATGGGACCGAGAAAAGAGCCCTGAGGAATCCGTGTTTTATATGCCTAACATCAGAGCAAGAATTATCTATACAGACGGATTGCTTCCTATTGGTTAAGTAAGACTTGAGAAGGTCCGATGCCGTACCACGAATCCCGTAGAAATTGAGCTTCTCTATCAGTAAATCGTGGTTAACACAATCGAAAGCCTTACTCAAGTCCCACATTGTGACAGCAGTATGTTCGCCTCTCTCGAGATTCTCAACAATGTTACGGACTACCTCCAGGACTGCTACAATTGTCGAACGGTTGCTAAGGAACCCGTACTGGTGGTCATTTATTTTATGATAGTGTGTTTTTGAAAAAAACTAGTTAGGCGGTCTTTAAGAATGATTTCTATGATTTTTCTAAAGATGGGAATTATGGAGATAGGTCTATAGTTGTCTGGCAGTGTATTATCACCTTTTTTATGAATTGGAATGACTTTGTTCACTTTGAATATATCAGGAAAGTGACCTTCGCTTAGGCAGCGATTTATGAGCGCTGTTAGTGGTTCAGTCAAGTATTCTATTGTTTCTTTTATGATTTTGCTGTTCAAGTGATAGATATCCGGACAACTAGAATTTTTCAGCTTATGAATAGCTAATTTTACTTCCTCAGAGTCAACAGGCAGCATGAAGAGTGATTCTCTTGGTTTTGGTAAATGAGCTAGGCAATTTATTGGGTTCAGATTATTTTTTGGTAGAGTTTTAATAATTTGTTCGGCTATATCTGTGAAGAATAAATTGAAGTCATCAGGGTCAATCTCGGCGTTGAAATTAGGTTTACTAGCGGAATTTCTTTCATAGTTGATTAGCCTCCAAGCATCCAACGGTTTATTGTTGGATGCTTGAAGAAAGTTATCATTACTATTTCTTTTTGCTTGATTGATTGACAATTGGTAGTCTAAAGTTGCGTTTTATTTATCCGATTCCGCCACCGGAATCACTTTGATGTGTCGTTTTATTTGCAACTTTACCGATTTCTTTTCATTCAGTCTCACTAAATGGAATGATGTGGATTGACACTATGCAAAAATCGAAACTTTTTGAGGGTAGAAGACATTCAGAAGACATTTTTATCGTGAGGTTCACGATTTTATGATTCTCTCAAGTAAGACAGGTTTCATATCTTCATTCCCAGATAAAATGAATCCGCTCGGTCTCAGAGAATTCTCTTGAAGCACCACAATCACTGCTCCAAATATGCGTTGCTTCATTTAATCCATTTTCTTGATTTTCAAATCTAGTTTTATGATATTGAAATTATTCGGAGCCCAAATATATGAATATAACCCCTTTGATTTATATTATGTCAAATTCTCTCATGCCAGGTCATCAAGCTTCTCGTTTTATTGTAGCAAATAAAACACAACTATAGTCTAAAAGATTGGATGACAGGAATTCTTCTCTAGAAAAAAATCAATTAAGAGGGGTTTAACCCTATGAGCGATCATTGGGGAAACAAGGAACGGCAGAAATCAAAATACTCGAAGCTCGCTAAATAAATTCAAGATTTTTTTTCACGGATCGTTTCTAGAAGGTTGGATCTAGGCATCTCTCGGAGTACTTTTTCAAATTTTTGAAAAAAAATAGTCGAAAAAAATTCCAGAAAATTGACCAGATTCACTATTTTTTTTCTCACTAGATATATATTTTTTTCGAAAAGTACTTCGAGAGATGCCTCACTTATACATTTATCTTCGTTGTCAAAAAAATTCGCAAGGATCCATTCAAAATATCACCATCAAAAGTGATTTTTGCTGGACCTCTGCAGACGCAATTTTGGATCATTTTTCTTCACTGATACGAGCGCCCTCACACGAATATGCACTTCTACATGGATACTATGAATGATTGAATGAATAGTGAATTCATTCATAAAAAGTAGCACTGAAGCTATTCAGAAAATTTTAGCACTGGAGATGAAACCAAAAGAAGTTTTAGATGGGTTGATTGAATTTTTGTATACGACGTATAGGTACGTTTATAAGGTAACCCATATAATAAAAATACGTATGGTTTGCAGGTAGGACACCAATTCCAATAATTTCAAAATGCGAATATAAGGAATGCCAGAAGTTCCATCATATTTATTCTAGGTAATAACTGGTATTATATAATATACGAGTTAGATATATTTTAATATTCTTGTCAACATTAGGAATTTGCCTTCTGGAAATAGATAAACAGAGAAATCTCTCATTGAAGAATAATAGTTTTGCTCCAGGTGACTCACCCAATTAGCTGATAAAAGATTGAACATGTTTGGCAAGCGGCAAGCGATGGACATAAAGGCGGTGAGCATAAAAGCGGCGGACATAAAGGGTTCGAAAATCCTGGAATTCGTGTTATACACGGGGGATTTGAATATTGTTTTTGTTCAGTTTACTTCAGTATTCCGACAGTGACATTTGCGTTTTTCAATATTTGTGCATTATTTGTATGAGCAAAAGTTATAATGTCGAGAAGTAATTATCGAAGTGGTAATAAATACCGCAGAAGACTATCTGTCAAAATATACCTCGCAATGATGAATGTTGGCAAAATAAAATGTAATCGAAATAGTGGATAGTAGATTCGAAAGGAATATGGAGATTACAAATTGAAGTTGTTCCTGTAATATATACAGGGTGTCTCAGGTTTAGCTCGTCTAACTTAGACTATCGAAAGCAAAAATTGAAATATTATACACGTATTTATTTGTTTTGTAGTGGAGACACTTGTTTTCTTTATACGGGGTGTTCGAGGTCTCATGAATTTTTGGTTTTTATTTTTTATTTTTGTTGAAACCAAACCTAGAGATTTGACATTCGGTAAGCACTTTTCTATCTGTTATATATGAACTGTCCCTATCCTCCTTAGTTTCCTTGTTATTCGAAATAATGTTACACCTACTATGCATATATAACAATTTTATAACCTAAATGTTTATCTTACATCAAATTATCATTCGAATTGAATATTGAATGGTTCACGTACACGAAAGATATTGAAACAAATGAAAAACACAAAGTGTGGTGAAGAAATAATAATGATTTTTCATTAGCTTCGATCCACCCACTAGCGTCCCAATAAAAAAAAATCTGACGAGTTCCATGTCAGAGGGCTCGAAAAAGAATAACATCGTTACTCCCATTGGGGGTGACGATAACATCCAGTTTTTTCAATGGATAAGGACTGTTCATATTGCCGATAGAAAAGTGCTCATCGAATTTCAGATCGCTAGGTTTTGTTTCAACTGAGACAGAAATTAAAAACCAAAAATGTAGGCGATCCTTTACACCCCGTATAATTAAAACATGTTTCTCCATGACAAAACAGAAAAATACGTATCTAATATTTTGAGTTTTGCTATCGATTGTCAAAGTTAGACGAGTAAAACCTGAGACACCCTGTATATGGCGTTGTTTATTACACAATATAAATTCTGCTTATACAAACCAAAAAATTCCACTCATGTAATAGTTATTTTTCTTCCCCTGTAACAATGCATTTTGATATTCCATTTGCATTTGTCGTCAATCAATAAATTTAATCATGTATAGGTGAGTGCAAGTTATTCGAATAGCAGTATTTTTCTGTAAAAAACTCCCTATCTTGAACTGTTTTTGCTGCCTTTCTATTATTCAGATTCGTACTTTCGAATTATATTTTTGCAGTTGAGTTGATACATACCACTAATTTATGCTCATATAGGGTATACCGGGTATATTTCTTTGAAAACTTATCACCCCTACAATGTCATTTAACATTTTTGAGGGGCTGGCGGCTGGCATCAGTAAAGGCAAAGGGGATGAAACGAGCAAGGTGATTTTTACGTGAAAACATGTCGTCCTCATAGTTATTAGTGTAGCGGGACACAAGGTGAAAGTAATTAAAAAAAATTTTGGAAGTAGAAAGATATCAGACCCTCACTATCCTATCTAGAAACAATTGACTACTTTTTTCCATGGTACCGAAAAAAGTTATAAACGAACAAACTAAAAAAATTACAAAAAAAATCTACTTCGCATGTAAATGTATAAACCGTTGTAACTTGAAGACTACATAACTTAGATGCCTCAACTTATCATCATTTTGTTGAGGATATGATGAAGATTCGATCGGATTCGATCCATGGTATATTAACTGGCAAAATTGAGTTTTTTATATGTGAAAATAATTTTTTTGTCACGCATCACATGAGTAATTTAGCATTAACACCTCTTCAATTGATAATAACTTTCTTTGTCACGATATGAATTTCAATTCTTTTCATCTACATCTAGATAGATTGAAGTGTAATGAACAATTTGTTTGCACGTTTCAAAAATAAACTTTTTATAGCGCTTTGAGTGATAACGTACAACTTTAGATAGGTCATGCACAGTGAGTGAGACAGCGTGCGATAGATACTGGTGCATGAGTGCGGAACGAAGATGAAATAATATCAAGAGCTCCATCCACAGATATGATGAATATAATAGATTTATGCCGATAAATTTACATATTTGCTCGCTAAGAATGTCAATTTTAATATAAAACATTGAATCTAACTAAAATTTATCACACATTCCTCTCAAAGACTCTGAAAATAGTTATTTGTTTAACTAGGCAGCAAAGTAGTAGATTGACTGCCGTGGCTGAATTCATAGCCGAGCGTAGCGAGGCTAGGAATCCAGCTAAGGCAGTCAATCTACTTTGCTGCCGAGTTGAACATATAATTTTTTCTCCGATTGTTCATAATGATATGGGAGAATATTGTATTTGCGAATTAATACAATTCCCACAATCTCTTTATTAATTCTTCCTGTATAGTGTTCAATTAAAATAAAATTTGATAGAAATCGCAGTTGTTGGTTTGACGATTCATGAAATTTCTGACTGTTGTGCGAAAAAATATCGGTATACCTATTCAAATTATTATATAATGGACAGTAATAGCGACCTGGAAGTATACTTACACCTCCATTAATAAGGGAGGTGGCAAAAAATAAAGAGTTGAATTTGTTGCCGGAGAAGTCTCGGATGAAATATGAAGGAAATTATAAACGATTTATGGATTTTTAATTTTGCTGATACATATCAATCAGCAAAGTACCCACTTTGCTGCCTAGGCAGGAAAAGTAATACTTTGCTGATTGATATGTGTCAGCAAAATTAATATTTGCTGCCAATCGGAGGAAAAGTTTTTTATCATAAATATACCATATTGTTATACTATAGTTTTTCCAGCTGTATAATGTTGATCAATTTTTCTGGGGACTCGCATGTTTGGAAAATTCTAGCATCTCCCAATAGGTATCTTCTTGGTATTTTTTCTTTACCATTTTCACTTCGTTGCCTTTGAAGTGAATTATTTTGGGACCATATTCATGAACTGAAGTTATTTACCTACATATTCAATCAAGAACGCTCCTTTCTCCATTCCCAAATGAGACAGTTATCCTCCCCGAATCTTTACTGTTTGTTCTTGTCTAGAGCACGTAAACGCCGCTGTATCGTTCTCACTCGTGCGCTCGGATGGCCTCTTACGCATTAGACAATAAATGCTTCTACAAAGTTCATTTTTGAAACGTGCGAAAAGTTTATAAGAAACAATTTGTTGCTTACATTTCAATCTATCGAAAGATATCATAAAAATCGAAATTCATATCGTGAACTAAAAAGTTATGATAAACTGAAGAGATGACAATGGAAATTTTTTCGCGAATTCTGTACAAAATGATACATTTTGGATCGAAAAATAATTCAATTTCCCAACATATTATATATGAATCGAATCTCCAGAATATGCTTGATCAAATTATGAAAAGACTACGTATATAAGTGTTATAATTGCGAAGTTACAAAGGTTTATATATTTACGCGCAAAGTTATTTTTTTCTTTAATTTTCGAGTTTGGTCGCCTATAACTTTTTTCGGTACCATAGAAAAAAGTAGTCAAGCTGGAATATTATGTAATAATCATATATATTCAAGGTGGTAAAGGTCCTATATCTTTCTACTCCGAAAAAAAAAAAGTCTGTAAGGAAGAGGATTGTGCCTCGTTCTCCTCTACACTAGATGTATATTGCCTAAAGCACAACTTGTACGCTGTGCCTGTGGGTATTCGGAGAATTCAGCGACCGCAGATGCATAGGGGTAACACTCAAGGCCGCTTTTACTATAAATGTTGAAATATTTTACGCTAGAATGAGTTGGAGTGAGACACTAGACGACTTCCTTCGTTATCGGGCCCCGCCTCCTTCGGACAGGATTTTTACTTCCCCCTTTACACCTTAGATAAAGTTTGACCTTTTTCAGAGGGTAAACCCCTCCTTAAGTTCCTGTATGAAGGAAATATTATCCAGTTGAGAATGAAGCAAACAGAAAGGAATATCTCCACATAGTAGATTTCTGTTATTTACAGATGTACTTTGACATTGACATTGAGACTTTGAGTCGAGGCGTCAGTTTGAATGAAACTGTCACATCACTTGTGATTCTGAGATCTTGAAACAATTCAGAATAATAAAATTGAAGGCATTCATTAGTATGAAGATCAAGAATAAAAAAGAATAAAAAAAATCAGTTCATTTCATCCTTACCTTGGCTTCATTCGTAACGGCAGGCTTGTTGGCGAACTGAACCTCAGTCGCCTTCAAAATGGTATTTTCTTCTAGTATCGTCGCTTGCGACTGATTGTGTCCGAACGGCTTCTTGCCATACAGACACTGATAAAATATCACACCTACGCTCCAAACGTCCACTTTCGAAGAAATCTTCGGAGGATTCTTACCGACTACGAAACATTCTGGGGGAAGATACCTATAACAAAAATTATGAGTATTAGAAAGGTCACAAATTTCCATGACTGGATCTTCCCTCTCTCTCTTTTCTAAACCACTTTGATGAAGAAAGAAATACTGATGGCTCAACCACCATTTAGGGAAGGTACTTCTTCCCCCTCAAATACTTAATCCATTGTAGGAAATTTGAGAGGCACAATTTAGTTTCATCACGTTTTATATGAAGTGTGATCTTCTCTCAACAAAACGTCATTTGATTTATGTCAATATCTGCTTTGTAAGAGAATGTACAAATTTTGAAAAGAACTGTTGCAATTTTTCCATTCCATTAACAATACATAACATTACATTGATGCTTGTATGGACACAGTGATACAATGGTAACATTCGTCATTTTGTTGAACACAGCCTTTCTGAAAAATGGGATATTATTCCTCAAGAAGCAATTTGCTCACAGTAGAGATTAAGTATTCAAGAATAAAAGAGTACTTTTCTCTAAAATTGTCAAAAACCTGCACTTTTTTAATATATTTTATGTGCCTTGAGTGTACAATTTTTCAATATCAAATTACTGATTCATCATTCCACGGAAAATGTGAAAAAAGTACACTTTTTATGACGGTTGTTGCTAGGCCATGAAATGAATGCTTGCGTGAAAAGGGTCCAACAAAAATGATGCAGAACCGAAGTGTGTGGCTGCAAAATGGTCGTTTTTGCTAGCCACACACCATGCACTTCGGTTTTGCTTCATTTTTGTTTGAACATACTTGTTCAACGAACAAAACAGCCCACCAACAACACAGTCTATGGGCTCCTCTAAGGGGTTCAGCAAGTCAGCAAGTGAACAAATCAAGGCGGCTGACTTCTTATTTCGTATGGAGAACCAGTGAAATAGAGATGGAAGCGGGAAAAAGCGCCACGATATCCTCGCGTATAAGATGATAATAATATGCTCACATCTCCCTGTATAATTTCGTTATTAAGCTACTACATCAACTGTATCAAGTGGGAACTAGTGCCATATGTCTGTAGGCAAAATAGTTCGAAGGTCTAGTTCAATGAAAGAATCTTCAGGTTTTTCAAGAGCATCAAACTCTTTCAAATAGTTTTTGAAAATAGTTAGTTTGGCCTTAACACCACCTCGTTTCCAAGTTGGTTGCACGAAATATTTAATTAACGAAAAACCCGATCGTGCAAAGAGAAAACAGAAGCTAAATAGTTTACGACTCACTCTCTTTTATCTCAGTAGAAGGCGCGGCAACAGCTATTCGATGATCCGGCTCGAAGGACCATGTTGGATTTTGCCTACAGAAATATAGGGCTGGTTCCTATTTGATACAGCCAGTGTAGTAGTTTAATGGAAATTATATATTTATGATATTTTAGTCTGACATAACATCTCTGACTGGATGGTTTTGTAACTGGAGATTAACACCTAATCCAAAAAAATGTAAACTTCCACCATAAAATAAAGGACAATTCCCCGACCATCGATATTCTGAATGAGACCATTAAACCAGTAGTAGAAACTAGATATCTTGGAGTATTACTAGACAATAAACTCAAGTTCCAGAGACATCTCATATCAGTCAAAAAGAAAACAATTGGAAGAGCCAAACATTTTCGTGGTTTGACGTACAAGACTCAGGGAATAAAGACAACAACAGCGACATCAATATACAAAGCCATATGTCGTCCTCTAATTGAATACAGCTTCATCTTGTTCAGCACATGCAGAAAAGCTACCCTGAAGCACATTGAAGTTGCAGAAAGAAGTTTTTTGAGAGCCATTACTAAAATCAGACATCCTAATAATCCCTTACATAATCCATCAAATACCCTACTATACAATTTAACTAAAGTAGAACTCATCCTCCAACGACTCCACAGACACAAAATTTGCGAAGTCCGCCTACAATATCCCAGTGATCCGTCCACAAGTTATTGGGCTGCCGGAAAATCTCATAAGAAAAAGAAAATTTACAGAAATAACTATTTTTTAAGGACTGACCCAACTGCAGCAAACAGGATAGCAAGCAATAAACTTATTCTTAATGAACTATTATTATTATTATTCCTACTTTGTATATTATATTTTGTAAACTGGGCTGAAAGACTTCGGTCAATGGCCTTTTGAGGTATATCCCTAATAAAGATTTTCTCTCTCTCCCTCTCTCTCTCTCTAGTCTGACATTGGAGGTTCGTTATTAATTTCTCAATTTTATAACAAAATTCTGTAGTATCAGGTCACTTGACTAGCTTCCTGAAAATGTGGTCAATAAGAGAAATTTCTGATTTTTTCTCATTGAACAGGCAACATCATCAATCCTCTCGCCTACTAATCAGGTTTTCATTGATAATTACAAACTCCATATAATCGTTAAATACTGTCTGTAGGTTAATCGAGGAGGTCGTACATTCATTTTACTTGATGATAAACCTAGAATCTCAAGACTAAGAGATTCTAGGGAAATTTCGTGAATCGATTGTCAGCTGATGCAAGACAGACTGTTTCGACTTGCCATAAGTCTCATCAGTTGCACTGGCCACCTGACAATCGATTCACGAAGGGTACCTCCATATATCAAACAAGTCGAAGCCCTGAGAGGACAGAAGGACGATCTAGCCTTCATAGCCATCTAGTGGCTTAAGTGCAAGGTGTATAGGTAGATTCATCAATCATACCTTGTGACTAAGTCGTGCATATAGACCCCTACGTCTATATGCTTACAGCAAAGCCATCCATCTCAGATTCTGTAGACTATCGCAACACCTGTAATTCTCAAAGTGGTTTAATGTTCCACTAACAGATGGTGATAAACCTAGAATCTCAAGACTAAGAGATTTTTTGGGATTAGAAAATATCAAGTAAAATGTATCCATATAATCGCTTTGGTACTTGCCAGTAAGTGCCTGCACCCTGCGACGTCAAGTCCATCCCGTGGTCGGGATTGTAGTTCTCCTCGTCCATCACCTTGCTCAGGCCGAAGTCGGTGATCTTGATCTCGCCGCACACGTTGCCCTCGGTCAGCAGGATGTTGCCCGGCTTGAGGTCGTAGTGGATGACGGGCGGCTTGATCTCGTTCAGGTACTTGAGGGCGGACACCACCTGCATGATGATGGATCTCGCCTCCCGTTCCGGTATCGTTTTGTGCTGGAAGTGCCGAAGGCGTGAAATACTCGGCAAGAGAGATTGTTCGGCAGGGGGGTGAAATGGAATGAAATCAGTCCCGTCTTGAAACAATTTCGACTGTCACGGTGGTTCCAGATCGGTGGTTATCATCATTTTGAGTTTGGCGCTCGCGAATCAGGTATTTTTTATCTTCTGAATGAATTATTATGTTAAAGCAGTGTTACTATTTTTAGAGTACCTTGATTCTAAAATCGTTTTTTTTTCTAGTCTTTACATTTTTAGCCAATCATTATGCAGTGTGGAGACTTTAACTGGAATAGATTCGATAGCCGGGAGGCGATTTTACTAAATATACTGCACGCTAGCACAAACCACGCCCACCATAATACGTCATATCTCCAAACATTACCGATATACTCGGAGTCAGCACATCGCACTAAATATACTGTGCTCCAACGCAAGAATACACTTTTCATGATTTTGACACGAATTCGACTGAAGCTCTCTCGTTGTCATTCTCTTGTACGCAATAAATTTATATACCCAAATGGTCTACTGGTTAACGCTGTCGACTTTTAGTCTGAAGGTCCATGGTTCGAATCGCTGTGAACTTGAACTTTTTTTTGCAACTTTTTTTTCCACCAATGTTTTTTTACTTCATTCTGGTTTTCCTTTTGGGTGTATGATAAATTGACATTCATCATACAGGGCGTGGAAATGAATTCTGAATTGAGACTCTATCACGAATCTGCGATTAGAGGTCTATAAAAATCACAAGTTTCCATCGTTCAAGTTTGAACCCCCTGATTGGGTATGAAAGTGTTGAAAAGGAATATTCTCAGATGAATTATGAACATACAAAAATGGATATATATTTATATAAAGCAATACATTGAGAATTCGCATTCTCTATGTGATGAGAATATTTACTCTTTTTCAGTTAATTCAATAGGAAAGTAGTTGTTTTCTATTGAATTAACTGAAAAAGAGTAAATATTCTCATCACATAGAGAATGCGAATTCTCAATGTATTGCTTTATATAAATATATATCCATTTTTGTATGTTCATAATTCATCTGAGAATATTCCTTTTCAACACTGGTTTTCCTTTTTCATAAAATATTTGAAGCCAAGAGGTTAGTGCGTTTAGGATAAACAGTCTCATTTTATTCAATTTTGTTGAAGAACTCAACTTTTGAAATATATAATTAATCAATGTGTTTCTACACTCCATTCGGTTTTCCTACCTCAAAAATATTGCAATCAGGGATAGGTTAGTTCGTTAAGGATAAATAGTCTCTGAGTTTTGCCTAAGTATTTCGAAGATGAGATATTACGGTGGGCGTGGTTTGTGCTAGCGTACAGTATATTTAGTAAAATCGCAGCCGGGAGGTGATTTATACGTCAACGATTTGATGTATTTACCTGCCTTTTGCAAGCAATATCGAGAATATATCCCTCCAGGGGGAGCTGAAACAACCCTCAACATAATTTATTCAAATGTGACCCTATGCCATGTGAGCCCTCATTGGAAAGCTGGTGGAAAGAGGAATCCAGCGTACTAGTGATTTTAGTTTTTCATACGTTTAAAGGTTGCATAGGATTCGCCTTTTGACCATGGAAGGAGACACATGGCGTCTCCAGGTCAAAAGTCGGGTTAATGTGTGTGCAAGTCTAAAATTTTTCTAATTCTGGATTAAAATCCAATAATTATTGTGGAGTTTAATAAGTGTGTGTGAATCAAGCCCTTTCATCTCTACGCCGGTATAGAGGCCGGATGATGACGGATTCATCGGGTAAAGGGGCCATACTTGAAATCAAACGTGCTCCAGTAGGAGCACATACGATAGAATCTTGAACTTTGATGAACTCGGCTTCCGGGCATGGTGACGGACTACGGTGTCTTTAGTGCTCGAGTCGAGAGATAATATTACATAACCATATATAATTCTTGAAAAAATTCAATTACCTGATCTGGAGAAATTGTTACCGAAAGGAGACAGAAATCCAATAAACCCAAAAGAAGAAGAAGAAGAAAGGTTGCATAATATTGAAATGTAATTTCGAAATTATTTCTTTTTCTCAACGTATCAATCGCTCAAAATGTGTGTTGAACAATTAATGGCAATTTCTTGCCACAACTGCTATCTGCTATTGTATTCCAGTGTTTTTATGGAGCCGCAAAAAGAAATTTACATTTTTTTGCAGTATTCACAGTTTGAAACGAGGTGTTATTGCAAACTGGTGGAAATGCCCTATATTACTGTCAATAAATGTCGAAATTTTGATGAAAATAGGTTGAGAATATATTGAACTTTTGAACGTTTTGCAACCTGGAATATAATCAGTACGCTGGATTCCTCTGTCAACCAGCTTTCCAATGGGGGATTGCAAGCCATAAGGTTGCATTTGAAGAAAACATGTTGGGGTTGATTCCAGCTACCCCTGAAGGGTTATTTTCTCCTGTTTTCTCGTCAAATGTAGGTAAATACATTTAAACGTTGACGTGTATCACGAATTTTCAGAAAAATCATTGACTACCCCAGGAGCGAATTTATTCCAGATTCCAGTTCAAGTCTCCACCCTGTAGACATTCTGAATCATACAAATATAATTCCCATTTGCGAACTTTTCCATAGTCTGGAACATTGTTAAAATTGCAGTTACATCGAACTACTCTGTATTTCCTTAGGATTGATTATTCACAACCAATCTGAAGATAGATATCAAATTAAAAATGTATCTTTTTTTATGAAAAACACCGAAACACCTTGCTCACAAAAATGACCACTAAAAAAACACAATTTTCGGATTCATCTTTTGATTTTGCAGACGTTTGGGAATATTTTCTTCAAGATTGTTGAGGATGAACATTAAAAAAAAAAATGTCATCATAAAAAAACCAACAATGAATGGTTTTGATACTTTGGTCAACTGATTCAGTGTACCAAAAAAATATATCACAACATTGTTAAAATTGCAATTGAAAAAAAATCCTTTCATAATAAAAAGTTGATTAACTTAGTGTGACATTGAATATGTTGATTCAATATACAGGCTGATTCACGGTGGATGGCACATTAGACGTTTCTGGTGAACCAGACAACGGATCATTTTGAAAATTTATTGGGGGGCATATTCGGACATTCTCTAGCCAACTAAAATATTTTCGAAAATGCGGTGTTGCCGCTTCTATTAGGAAGCAGTAGCAACTTTGATTTTTCAAATGGAACACTCTGTATTTTATTGCATTTTTAGATTCTCCCTGAAGAGCAGATTTCATCGATGTATCACACTTGGGGTCTAGCGGAAATGATTACAGAGATATAGGGTGTGAAAAATCGACATTTTTCAACTTTAAGAATTTTTTTTGTCGAAACTATTCATTATTGGTCAAAACGGCTCACATGTCCCTATCTCAACTTTTGATCAACTATCTACTAACATTTAATTGAAACAAATACAGGGTGGTGCAGAAATCAGAATCTTGATCACCCGGTATGTGTCCCAATTAAATATCAGTAGATAGTTAATCAAAAGTTGAGATAGGGACATGTAAGCCGTTTTGACCAATGATGAATAGTTTCGACACAAAAAATTCTTAAAGTTGAAAAATGTCGATTTTTCACACCCTATATCTCTGTAATCATTTCCGCTAGACCCCAAGTGTGATACATCGATGAAATCTGCTCTTCAGGGAGAATCTAAAAATGCAATAAAATACAGAGTGTTCCATTTGAAAAATCAAAGTTGCTACTGCTTTCTAATAGAAGCGGCAACACCGCATTGTCGAAAATATTTTAGTTGGCTAGAGAATGTCCGAATATGCCCTCCAATAAATTTTCAGAATGCTCCGTTGTCTGGTTCACCAGAAACGTTTAATGTGCCATCCACTGTGAATCAGCCTGTATGTCAGAGATTTGCAACCAATTCAAAAGTATGCAACATTTTGTAAATTACGAATTATGTTTCTATTGACCAACTGACAAAATTACACGAGATGGCAATTGAATCAAACCTTGTTTTTTTTCCTAAGGTTCTGCAGCAAGCTTTGTTCCAGATTTGCAAAAAATTTAAAAGTGAGGAACAGTTTCTCAAATTCAAAATATTGTTTTCTCTATTTTTACACAGGTAACAAGTTTGTAAATCTCTCGGTAAATCTAATACAATATAATTATGTATCCAAATTTATTGAAAACGTATGCGACGAAAATCACAAACTTTTTTGTGAGAAAATCTGAAAATATGAATCGATATATTCTCCTCAATGGATTTTTCCTTTGGAATTTTTAAAAATACATCAATTGAATTTGCAGAGCTAGCTTTCCAGAATGTTATAGTCAGTTTATCACAAAAACATAAGTAGAAACAGCCTTCATTGGCTTAATATTGCTGTTCAAATTATGGAGAAGAAATAATTACAAGGAATTTATTATGTTAACTGAGGAGTTTGGCAGAAATTAATTGAATGGAAATCAAGCAAAATCGTATACAATTTCACAATTCATCAAGGGGGCTCTTGAGCGCTAAAGTGAAAGGTAATCAAAATATCCTTCAAAATAATTTTCATTATAATATATATATAGAAATGAAGAAAACTGTTGAAATCCAAGGAAGAAGTATTTCAAGCTTTGTACAACTTCAATTTGCAGCCACTATATTAGTTTGCCATGTATGCACTCGGAATTTGTTAGAGATGAAATGAATTTGTTGATGACATGAAATAATAAATAAAAAAAAACGATCCTTACTTTACTCACCTGCTTCAGGTAGAAGTCAAGATCGTGTCCATCACAGTATTCTAGTACAGTACAGAAGGAATTGGCATCGATTTCGAACACGTCATATAACTTAACTACCCTGGGATGATCCAAAGCCTTGTGGATGTTGTATTCCCTCAACGCATGCCTAAAACAAACAAAAAAACTAAGGATACAAACAAATTTGAAAATTCAAACGGAAAACAACGAATGTAAAAGTTATGTGTCATGGTTTTAACGTTGCTCGCGTTGGTCGGTTGGCCACATTGTGTACTCGACTTTAGTTATAGTGTTCTGTTCCGTGATCCGTGTCCGGAGAGGCCGATCTGTCATGAGTGGAGTGGGCATGGGCGAATTAGGTTAGGTTTTTCGAGACATGTGTTGTCTTTTCCTGAGGCTTTAATTATTAATGATAATCAATAAATACTTCAAACAAAACAGTTGTTTATTGTCCCAGCTTGGGTAAGCTGTGATGCTGGTATGAGTAGATACAGATACATAATAGTAAACACAATCTATAAAAGAGAACAAAATTTCAATGGTCATGAATGAACCTCAGATTTGTAACCACTTATTTCAAAATTACTTTTGATTTGAATTAATCATTCTTTTCTGAGCACCTAATATTCACACTGCCAATTATCCAGTACATAAAAATATCTCTGAAATTTCCCTTTAGTTAAAAAAACGTTATAATTATGAAATCATGATTTATTAGTGTTGGAAAAACATACTGGTAATTACATAAAGAGGCGTTAGTTCAATAATTTCTATGGGAAATCAGTAAATGTACTTTTGAGAATTATGAGGAACATACAATTAGAAGATTACAAAATATATGACAAACATGGCAAAAAAACTGCTAGTATTATAGAACCTTGATGAGCAAATGTTCAGGGACTCTATGGTGAATTATTCTCCATTATGATGACCAATAAAAACAGCATTACAATTTTCAATCAGAAGAAGGAATTTAAATGATTCCCAATTCGAGTTCAATTATGTAGGAAGTCATCTTTGGCCCATCAAAGTATGATAAATAGTATGTGGAACAGAAAAAATATCTACTTAGAACAATATTCTCGATATCTATGGAAACTACACCTAGGAAAGATAAAGAAGAAGATAATATTAGATGATCGTTTATAGGTTAGGTTAGGTAGGTTCTAATTTTATGAATTTCTATAGATTTTTCATCCATTTCCCACAATGGAAGTCGACGTCATAAGTCATTCAAATATCAAAAAACCTCTGAAAAAAAGAAAGATGAAAGCTGCTAGAAGGCATGAAGGGGAAGTTTGTTTCTTTACATTACCCACTCACTTAATATAGTTGGCTTTTTTGTCCTCCTTCCAGTCCTTGTTCAGTTGGTGCACCTTACAGGCGACATACCTCTGTTCTTTGAGGTCGAACGCCTTGTGCACCTCGCTGAAGCCCCCCTTTCCCAAAAGCATCAGCAACAGGTACCTGTCATTTAGCACCGGGTGGTTGTTAAACCTGAAGAAAATAAACTTTCGTACTTGGGAGATTTCATTTGGCACATTTTTTATTTGATATTCCTTATATATCCTTTCATAAACAAAATCTCAAATACATTTTTTCACACTTGTATTTGGGTATGTCCGACACTGGTATGGTAAATGCACAAGGAGTTCCACAGGGATCCATACTTGGTCCCCTGTTATTTATCATTCACATAAATGAGTTACCTTCTGTTTTACCAGAGTCTTTTACCACTCTTTATCCAGATCATTCAACATGTTTGTTCAGTGAAAAAGACTCAAACATTTACGTTGATCTGGATTTTTGATGTACCTGTTAGTTTCTAGTTTTGTATTATATTATTGTATATTATATTTATTGACCTATATTATTGGCCAATTTTAATATTTTAAGGCAAATGCTCTAGTTTCGGCTAGACTTTTCAATTTCAATTTGTTCTTTTATAAGTCATTATTTGATATTATGAGATCAATAAATTCTATTCTATTATATTCTAAACTATTTGTTTTTTTGTTAATTGGCGAGAACACTTGATTTTGACACCGTTTCAGCCAACCTCACAACATGAGATGGCTTAGCTTTGAAAATGTCAATTACGAATAACATGACGTTGTGACGACACGACTTTACCGCTCGAGAAAGTTCTACAATTGTTGAGCATTCATCAAAGTCAGATGACTTCATATTAAATAATTGTGTTCCTTTTCTTACAATATATGTGGGGAGGGGGGTTGAAGTTTTCAAACGTCACCTCAGACAAATTACAATTTTGATTTGATTGTCTAATCTCGAGTTTATTAGTTGATTGCAAGGTGGGTTGTTTGTTTGATTTTGGTGTTTCATTTTGCACTCTTTTTTCAACAACATAGGTATCATTCATTTTATAATAATGAATTAAAATTGAGATGAGCAATTATAATATAATAGATGAGAAGTTCCTACCTTCCTATTTTCAGGTTGGTGTGAAAAATTTTCTTACTTGAAACGTTTCATGAAGAATTTACGATTATGCTAGACAGAAAGATGAATCTTAACAAGAATATCGAAAATTTTGTAGGGTCGTTAGGATAATAAAGGTCACACTAGCTCACTGAAAATGTCGTAATTGAGGGCGATATTCGTTTTTTTTTCACTGAACAGACAATGTAATACCTGTCGCCTACTAACCAGGTTTTCATTCAGAAATAACAATGGTGAAGTCAAACTATAAATTATTCTGGTAATCGAGAATATTCGGTACGCACCTGCTCTGATCCTCGTTGTGAATCCTCTTCAACTCCCTGATGTGCAGGTTGCGCTCCCTCTCCAGCTTCTCCATCTCCAGCTGCAGATCGGCGTCCTCCTTCTTCAGCGCGTTCTGCCGCAGCTTCAGGATCTCGTCGGCCTCGTAGTACTCCTGCAACGTCAGCGAGCCGGGCACAGCGTCAGGTTTAAGGAAGCCGCTGTCGGTGCCGTTGTGCATCGCGTTCGACGAGTTGTTGCGTTTCCTGCCGCTCTCGTTGTTCGACGGCCGCTTCTTCAGCAGCAGCTTCTTTTGCCTGTCGATTTCCTCCCTCTCCGCCGTTATCTCCTCCTGCCGCCTGAAGACAGATCGAGATCGGTATGAGTGAGATGTGGGAAAACGCGGTTGTTTGGGCGAGGTTTTTAGGTTAGTCAGTCCCGTCTTGAAACATTCGACCGTCATGGGTGATCTGGATCAAGTTTTATCATCACGGATTCCGATATTGTCGAAATATCAGCAATTCAGAACATTTCGGGCATGGATATAAACTGAACAAAAGTTAGTTGGGCCATTTGAATTATGGTCCAATTATTTCATTCAATAAATAAACCCAGAAGCGTTGAGTTCTTCAAGGTGTTCGAGATATACGTGTCACAATGTTACGAGAAATGGGGTAGTGATAAGAACATTCATTGAATTTGATTGATTTATAGCAGAATGGCCAGTCAGGGTTCAAAGCCCAAAACACTGCAGCCTTTGGGCCTATTGTATTCCTGATCATGCTGTTGACTCAGATGAACAGGTGCTACCTTGATGGGGTTCAACAGCCTCTTTACCAAATCAAAACGTCTTATGACTTTAGTGCTCCCAGAATGTTGTATCTCTAACTCGCTAGTGCCTCGCACTCCAATATTACATGGGTTGCCGTTTCCACCTCCCCATTGCATAGTCTGCATACAGGTTCGTCTGTAAAGATGCCCATTTGATGCATATACTTCCTCAAGGGGCAGTGACCGGTTATTAGTCCTGTCACTTATCTGATCTGACTCAGAATGTCGTTAGTCACTGTTCTGGACAGTGTTCCAACCATCAGTTTGCTGTGTCTTTGTCCTGGAACGTTGTTCCAGTATGCCCGATGTCTTTCTTGCGTCCACCTTGCCAGCCAGCCGCGTATTGAGGTTTTGGGTATTCCGAACACAGGTTCTAGTCCAATAAACGACGCCGCAGACCCTTGTCAAGCAAGGGCGTCAGCTGTGTCATTGCCTTCAATTCCCTTATGCCCTGGCACCCATTGAAGCGTTACCTGGTTGTGGTTAGCCAGGGTTGCCAGGCTTTAAAGGCAATCCCAGACCAGTCTTGATCTGATTTTATTGCATGTTAAATATTGGATGGATGGAATTCATTTATTGATAGATAGGTACTGCCTAAGAACAGTCTCATTTGGTAAAACGTATTAAACTTTCAGAAAAATTTGCTCACTTCCTCACAAAGTGTCAGAAATCTAGTGTTTCACTAATACTTTAGAGTGAGAGGAGACGAGGATCTGTCCTTACCCTGTTAAGATGCCAAATATGTCAATTTACATCAAGGGACCCTACCTAGGCGTCCTAGGACCACCTTATATTCGATATTTCTGAGGGATATAGCACTAGACAAATTGCTAAAGTTAGGGAAAACACAATACACCATTGAGGTCAGAGTGTATTCACCCCTTATGCATATAACACAATAAAATATGATTCAAATATGTACGATTTTTCTTACATCTAGAACATATAAATACCAACCTTGCCAGTTCCTGGAAAGCATGTCCGTCCGTCCAGTTCTCCTGGAACGTCGCCCCCACCCTCTGCGTCACGAACTGTCCTAACCTTAACCTATTCTGCATACACCTCTGCCGCGCCTCCTTCTTCTCTATCGAACTCTTCTCTTTGAGCAGTTTCTTCACAACCTCTATACACTTATTCACCTGCTGCTTGTGCTGGTCTATCGATTTCTGTTGCGTCGATATTTGGTGCCTCAGCTCTTCGTTGGCCCGCGTTAATTCTTCTATTTTGTTATTACGTAATTCTAGGTCAGAGGATGCTTGCGTCTCGAACTCCTGTATCCTGTGACACGTTAATTCAGTCTGAAAAAGTACGGTCGATAACATTGTGCTTCCTTTCCTATTCGTATCAATATCAGTGAACTACATTTTAGCAACATCGACTACAGTGCACGTCTTCAGTCTCCTCTTCGACCGACTAGCTCTTCGATCAGGCAAAATGAAGAAACACTACTAACCTTGTCACAGCTATTAGTATGCAGTATGGCGTTGATTTGACAAAATGGTGTCACTCTAACACAACCGAGCTTACCATAGTATTTTGTACAGGGTATATCTTCCAGATCAATTCTGAAAATTCGTAGGGTCGGTGAAAAATCCATTTTCATTATTGTGAGCTCCTGTTTTTTTCGGAAGTGACGTCATCTTTGTTATTTTCAATAAGACCCTGTATTTTACAACATTCCTGAGTTCCTCTCATGATTCTGATTCAATGAACCGTTTTTGAGTTATTAGTTTTTCTGAAAAATATATATATGCAGCCTATCAAACATACACCATTTTAATGGAAATTGCAACTTTTAGAACCCATAACTCCGGAGATATTCCATGAATAGTAATAAATTCAGCCTGAAATTATGGATGTTCTAGTAGGACGTGCAAAATATCTGATGTATATGAATTAAAATTGTTTACTGTCAGATTCATCATCTGCATATGACTCCTGTTGAGTATAATAATTACAGATATAATTACATTCGCTGTGAATCACATTAACGAATTATTTGATATTATACCGATTTTCTTGTAAGAGGTTATATACTATGCACGAGCCATATTTTGCACTTTAGCAGATGATGCATCTCTAATTCATCTGTCAATAGATATTTTGTACAGCCTACTATAAAAATCCAAAATTACAGGCAGTTATTGTAGAATAAAGTACTATCTATGGAATATCTCTGAAATTATGGATTTTGTGTATAGGGAAGTGAATTGGAACTAGGGCTCATTCTATAATAGAATGAGAAAAAATTGGGATATCCATTTGAGAAAAATTGAGATTGTCCATATTTCACATTCAGTTCACATAAAAATGGAACATGTTTGATAGGCTGCATTAAAATAAGTCACTTTTTACAGAAATACTCTAATAATTCAAAAAACGATTCATTCTGATTTTATGTATGCAGTATGACATATGAATCAGAATCATGAGAGGAAACCAAAAATTTTGTTAAATACAGGGTGTCCCATTGAAAATAACAAAGATGAAGTCACTTCCGAAAAAAACGGAAGCTTCACAAAGAATAGTTTAGTTGGATTCTACATGTTTCTTTCACCGACCCTACGAATTTTCAAAATCGTGTTATTTTCAGTTCTCCATATATCGATCACGTTAGAAAATATACCCTGTATATTAATACTACATTAAAATCAAACACTTGATGTGTATTACATTCCTCAAGTTGATGCAATATTGTTTGTATTTGTTACTTTTTGAATGTAACTGAGTATTGCAATGACATTTTTCTAAGACAGTTTGTGTATAATGTTGCAATTATAGCAAACTTTTAGGATTACCGAGATGATTACTGCAATATTGCAATTGGAACTATAATCAAAGTTATTTTGTGACTGTCAATAATTTGTCAGTTGAATATTCCGTTGTGAATGCCATGTGACTCACAAATATAATTTCCCGTTCATATTTACTCGAATATAGCAGCAAACCTTTCTTATCACATATCACAGACAACCACCCGATTATCATTTCTTCTTTACCAAAACTATGGAATATTGTCAACAATTATCTCTTGAAGAAGGTCATCTAGCAGATCAAAAGATAAGTTCTACACGAAGAGTAATAGCTGTGATTCGATCCAATAGAGCATCTTCATTTCGCCAGATTTCAGAGTCGATATATTAGCAAAAAACTTCAGGCTAGCATCATTAAGACTGAGATGGTTATAAGGATGGTGACATCACCGTAACCAGCTATCAATCTTTGTTTATTTCTATGCAGTGACGATTTTTTTTTCAAAAAAGATTATTATATTCTTTCAATGCTGTACTGTGCACTGTGCTCCTGGACTAAACACAGAATACAGGTGCCTCCTAACCTTCAGATTTATTTAGTCATCATGTTATGCAGATGACAGCAACCAACGAAACCACACTAGCGCCGCCTAGCGGTAGCAATAGCTGACATACATTATTTCGCATATTATCTGAACAATTCATCCAATTATTATCCCAAGAAATGGAGGAGAGTTCTTTATGTTGTTCTATCAATATAGAGATCTATTCCTTTGACAGTGTGAGCGCCAATTATCATCACACAAGGGGCAAGTTTTTAAATTCATCAATCGTCAATGCGCATTAAGCACTCTTTTAGCAAACCGTTTTCAAAGTCACCAGTATATTCTGATAGAATCCACTTCATAGTTTTTTTTTAGCGCTGGAAACAATCTATCTTCATCAGATCCATCGATTTTATGAACTGATGAATTCGCTGAATTGTCTATACAATTTTGTGAGGTTAAGAAAGTTGACTAATAAATAGTGTCAACCAGGTGTCAACTAACTATTTATCTTTGAATAATTCATCTATTTATCTCAAAATTCAATAAACGATATTGGATGTTAGCTTATCTCTGGTACTCTGGTTAGGATGGAGTATTTACTAGCCCAGAAGATGATAGTTAGCGATAGTTCATCATCTGAAGACACAGACAGTGAAGAAATATTATTTTTTATCCATAATATGAGGAAACGCAGGGAGAAACATATAAAAAACAAGAATTATATAGCAAAAATTGTTCATTTATACTCAGATAGTGACTTCAAATCACATTTCAGACTTAGTAAAAGCGCTATACAAGTAAGTATTACCTATTTATAAATTCGAATGTATAAAGTAGGTATAGGTACCATACTTGAGCTAATTTTGATTGCAGAACCTTATGAGTAATATACGTCAATTCGAAGCAAGTGTCTTCATGAACAAGGGTTATCACTCTCATTTCTTGGTCCATTTTTTAGGATTGTGGAAATGGTGCCGGTGCAGCTCAGTGTACGAACGGAAATTTCAGGTTAGATTGTCAAAAGAGCACACATCAAAGAGTTCTTAAATTTGTTTCATATTCGCATCCAGCGGAGACATCTGTGACGTCACATGACAACATCGATTAAATAAACCGATTTATTTCTAGTTGAGTTTAAAAACTTGCCCAAGTAGACAACAAGGTGATTGGACATTTCACTGAAGACATAAAAAACATAGGCAAGATCAAGATGATTTTTGATACAAGAAAATTGTTGAATTCACGCACCATCCTTATGACCATTTCGAGTGAAACGGAGGTTATTGTTTTTTTTTTTTTTCGAAACTAACCTGTATTAATTTGTGAACTGTCGCCGGTGGCGTAACCCTCAGTGGCGCCTTGTTAATAAAGTCGAAAGGAACAGAATTACACACTTGTGGGGACGACATCCCCACTTGTTGTGGTGATGGAGGTAACTGAAATGTAGATAGCTGAGATCAATTATCAAATTTTATCAATAGTCAATTAAAACATGAATTCTAATTATCATTGCTAAACAGGGTTATCCAAAATGAATGTACACCATTTTTTATGAGGTTTTTGCATGCTAAACTAAAAAGTTATTTGATAATTCAAACAATGTTGTATATATTTTTTAGAATTGACTCGGCCGCTACTTGATGGAAATCCAAGGCAAATGTAAAAACTTCACAAACAATAAGATTTCCATAAAATTCTTAATAAGAGGACATGTGACGTGAAATACTGGTACAATGAACTAAACTAACCTTGGCTTGCCTAACTTTTATATATCGTACTTTCCCAACCTGAAGGATTAGAATTACCTGTGAAAAGGTTCAATAAACCTTCGTGATTAAATTGAAAGGGTTGATATAGATATTATTACCTACTAAGAAAACCAATTTAACAGTGGTGAACTATTGAGGTCTAGTTGATCGTTAAGTAAAATGTCAGAATTTTTGAGTTTGTTGATTTCTAATGATTTCAAATGATTGGGTTTTATTTCTACGTGTAGAAATTCGAGATTATCATCAAAACTATGGTTTTCTTCTAATATAAGATGGTTGGCGTATGTTGAATTTGTTTTCTTTTAAAAAAAATTCAACTTATGTTCATGAATGCGCTGATTAAACGTACGACCTGTCTGACCGATATATACCTTAGGACAAGATCCACAGTTGACCGTGTATACGCCTGATTTTTCGAATTTAGAAGTTTTGTCTTAATTATTTTTGATAAACCTTCCCAACGTGTTATTTGTTCTATATGCTACTTTCAAGTCCTGATTATGTAGAAATGAAGGTAATTTTTCAGTGATGATCCGAAATATTAACGTTGTATCCGTTGTTGACTGCAATCTGTTTTATGATTTTGAGTTCTTTATTGAAATTTACTTCTGAAAGAGGGACATTCACTAGCCTATGTATCATACTATTATATATGCTGCAATTTTATGTTGATGAGGGTGTGTTGAATTATGAATAGTGATATCAGTGTGTTTGGATGAATAGTATTAATATATTGGTGAAAAGTGTCTAATGGTTCCTCTAAAGCATACTATAACGTCATCAACGTATCTATACCGATACAAAAACTGCACCAAGTTCTCCATGAAAATTTCAGCAAGTAAAGGGCTCAGTGGATATCCGATAATCAACACTTTTGACGCAGAATATATTATAGGCTTGTTCGCGTTCATAAGATAAACAGTCCGAAACCATCAGAAGCATGCGCAATTTCACAGAACAGTACGAATTTTACAAGTTCCGTGGAACTGCGCATGCTTCTGATGGTTTCAGACTGTTTATTTTTCGAACGCGAACAAACCTTATGTTGTCAAATTCAAAGTAATTTTGTTTGAGACATATCCACAGAAGGTCTAAAATCTCCTGTTTGTTAATCGGATTTACATGTTTTTTATCTATCTTTTTTGATAACCAAATTACTAATGGTGGACACTCAATTCGTAAAACCCTGATAAATAATTTACAAAGTGTTCATTTCTACTTATTATTGAATATTAGCCACCTAATAGAAAAACAGAGTTTCAAGGCAACAAGTTACAAATCACAAAAAAACTTATCAATTGTACCAGTGGAAACAACAACAATCAGACAAACCGATAGGTTAGGATTTTATACAGGGTATTTCTCAGGACGCAGTGACTGAGAGGCTACTGAAGACTCCTAATCGTAATCAATGGGAAGCCACTGAGAGTTAATGAAAGTGAATAACTTCGAAAGTCTCGGGAAAGGTATGTTTACTGAAAGTGTTAAGAATCAATGAAAGTCTCAATCTATCAGAAATCTGCAGTTGAAACACTGGATATCAGTTATTGAAGGCTATAGATAGAGGTAACTGAAATTCTAATGAAGTATTTCCCCATTGCAAGCCCACTAAAAGTCTTCTGGAGTTTCTTCATGAAGTCTTTGAGTCATCTGAAGTCTTAATCTATTGGTAGTCTGGTGTGAAATCGCTGAAAGTCTTTTTGGATTGGTGAGCGAGTTACTTTATGAAGTATTTGGGAGTCATCGGAAGTCCCAATATATTGAAAGTTTGGAGTGAAATCATTGGATCATTATTAAATCATTTGAAAGGCCATAGCGAATACCGAGAGTTGTTTAGCATATTCAAACGTTATAGCAATATTTGGGAGTCAATGAATGTTCCAATTTTTTGAGATTTATTAAAAGGAGTTCCAGAAGAGATATGGTCCAATGGAATTTGACACAGTTGGTAAACAATTTTTACAGAGGCTCTAACAGACTTCGATAAATCAACGGGCAATAATAATGAATCATATTTCATGAGTCTGAGACTTTATTATTTGGTAAGTAGGTAATTGTATATTTTGTTATGATTATACTAAATTCCATGATATTTCAGTATTTGCCTACCATTATTTAGAAGAGTGCATGAACGAATTACTGCAGCTAGTGAAATAGCTTTCATAGATTCTACATGATGGTAGCAGAATATTCGTAATGGAAACACACACTGAATGTGGTGGACTACCACTAGGTATCATTATAACATCCTCAGAGAGTCAACATATTTCAACTTTGGATTTTGAACTCTTTAAAAGTATGGTTGGAAGCAAAATTTTTGGAGGAAATGTTGATGGGCCAAAAGTTTTCATGACAGATGAAGTGCCTTTTATGCAGCTTTCATGTTCTGCAGTCAATATGTAGATGGTTGATGAAATCTAAAAACGAAGTACCTCAGTCTAAGCAGTCTATATTTTTTCAAAAATTCAGAGCTATAGTGTATGCAAGAACTTGAAAAGAATGTGAAGATAAATATATTGAGGCAAAAATGGAAGCAAAGGATTTAGTCCAGTCATTATAGACTTTGACCCGTGAATAATTTTTCAGTGGTTTTTTTTCATAGGTGTCTCTGGGGGGTCACTGGGAGTGTAAATTCAAAATGGCGACCAAATCAAGCTTTTGCGTATGTTCGAAAACTGTTTTTTTTGTTAAAAAACGGTTTTTCTGGAATAACTCGGCCATTTTTGATTCTACAGAAAAAGTTTAGGGACAAAAATTGTAGTAAATTTGGTTCTCTACAAGTTTGGTCCTCACAATTTTTCTGATAGGATCGATATTTTGTAAATTAAACCTGAAAAAGGCGACAAATTCGAAATATTTTCATTATCTCGTTTATTTTCAACTTTACGGCATAAATGAAGAGGACTAAACTTGTGGAGAATCAAATTCTAAACAATTTTGGTTATCACGTTTTTGTTCCAAAAATCGATATTTTGGGAATTAAACCTGAAAAAAGCGACAAATTCAAAAGATTATCATTATCTCCAATGCTTCGCATTTTACGGCATAAATGAAGAGGTTATTCCGCGCAGGTAGCTTGTCTGTCATGTCGGTGTGAAAATATGGTTCCGGAACTATTTTTTTTTGGGTTTCTTAGCTGATGGTCCTGCCAAATCCATATCCTCTCTTTCTTCTTCGGTCAATTGGTAATGTCCAGTTTCACGTTCGTTAAGGTTCAGTGTTAATGGTGCGGGATCGTCGATGTCGTTGTCATCATCACTGTCTTTGTCATCGACGGCTCGCAATTGTGTGACGTTATCGCAAGTCTGCCCAGCGCAGTTGTGGCATAAGACAGAACATTTCAGTCCTGCCTTACGACACCCACACATTCCTCCGCAATTTTTCGTGCATTAAATTCCGAAAATATCGATTTTCGGAAAAACAGGTAAAGACCAAATTTGTCCAAAATTTGATTCTCTACAAGTTTGTTTCTTCTCATTTATGGTGTAAAGTTGAGAATAAACGAGATAATGATGATATTTCGAATGATTCTTTTTTTTTTTAGGTTTAATTCCGAAAATATCGATTTTCGGAAAAACAGGTGGTCCAAAATTCGATTCTCTACAAGTTTGTTTTTGTTCATTTATGCCGTAAAGTTGAAAATAAACGAGATAATGAAAATATTTCGAATTTGTCGCTTTTTTCAGGTTTAATTTACAAAATATCGATCCTATCAGAAAAATTGTAAGGACCAAACTTGTAGAGAACCAAATTTACTACATTTTTTGTCCCCAAACTTTTTCTGTAGAATCAAAAATGGCCGAGTTATTCAAGAAAAACCGGTTTTTGGTTTCGGTATAATGACTGGACTAATTATCCAAAGTATCTGAACTATATTGAAGGAGATAGTTATATGTCCTCTCTCTTCCAAGGAGCAGCGAAATGTGGGTGAATCGAAACTCACGAACCATCCGTGACCTCAACTTACCATCGGATAGGGCTGCTGCGGCGACGGACTCTTCGCCCCGCCGAGCCGAATGGGGCTGTGACTGTTGCCCGAGTGCTTGTTGAAGTAGTCGTTGATCTTCTTGTCGGCGGTGGGATACCGCACGGTCGCCGTCCCCACCGCTCCCACTGTCGCGCCCCCTCCTGCCGTCACCGCCGCCCCCTTGACCAGAGCGGGGGGCCCGCCGCCGCTGTCCTCCGCTTTCCGTTTCCGTTTGCGCTCGCTCGGCGTCCTCGGCAGCTTCTCGGGCGTGTTCGGGTCCACTTCTTTGTCGCTGTGAGAGGAGCCTGCAAGGAAATAGAAGAACATTATGTCGGGCACTTCGTAAGGTTCTTTCTGTCCAAGTTCAACAGCAAAAGCAAAAAGTTACTTCACTAACAGAGCCGATATTGTATGATTTTGAATTGGAATCCCCTTAAGTTTATAGTCGATCCCCTTAAGTCGTTATTTGAAATTCCCGCCGAGCATATCAAGCTTGAGGTTTAGAAGTAAATCACGAAATATGGGCGTGTTCGAGTCCACTTTTTTGTGGCTGTGAGAGGAGGCTGCAAAGAAATAGGAGAAACTCATGGCGGACACGTCGGAAGGTTTTTTCTGTCCAAGTTCAATAGCAAAAGCAAAAAGTTACTTCACTAACAGAGCCAATATTGTAGGATTTAAAGATGGTATCCCCTCAAGTTCATTATCGATCCCCTTAAGTCGTTATTTGAAATTCCCGCCGAGCATATATTGTCAAACTTAAGGTTTGGACGGAAATCAGGAAATAAGTGCGTGTTCGGGATCACTTTTTTGTCGCTGTGAGAGGAGCCTGCAAAGAAATAGAAGAAAATTATGGTGGGCACTTCGGAAGGTTCTTTCTGTACAAGTTCAACAGCAAAGGCAAAAAGTTACTTCACTAACAGAGCCGATATTGTAGGATTTTGAATTGGTATCCCCTTAAGTTCATTGAGGATTCCCTTAAGTTCGTTGTCGATCCCCTTAAGTCATTATTTGTAATTCTCGCCGAGCATATCAAGTTTGAGGTTTGAATAGAAGAGAAGGAAATTGATTGATTGATTGATTGTCTTTATTACCCCAAGAAACATAGTTGTTTATAATAGGGATACATAAACAATATACATAATGTTATACATACAATTATGAAATTATAATAAGATATAACAAGTTAAAAAAAAAATGCAAATAATCATGCAATATCAACCTAGTCTTTTATAAGTAGGTATTCAAATAAGAATAGTAGATTGTTTTATTAGGATCAAAAGTGACACTTTGTTTGACAAGCGAATTTTGCATTTGCGAGGCGGAGCGTTTAGCGAAGCCGAGCGAAAGCAAAATTTGCGAGTCGAACAAAGTCACTTTTGATCCGAATGAAACATGCTATTTTTTCTGCAACCGAAACAATTAACTCAAATAAACATGTGAAGTAACCACCAATGCCGTGCCATATGTATGCAATGCAACAAATATTGACAAATAATCCATGTGGTGAGAATATTCTACCTGCATTAACAGCAGGTTAGGTTTTCTAGGATGTTCGAATTGTAGTTTCGATATAAATACAACCACAGAGTGACATATTTGTGTATGGACCAGGTGCTCTAATGGCAAATACCGCGCCAGTGCCAGCTATAGGAACAAGACGTGGAAAATGTTAGGTTAGTGAGCATATCAACAATGATAATAGTGTGATTATTTATTCCTCTCCATACTACACTGTGTTTGACTTGATAATCAAATGAAGGTAAACAATATCGTTGTTTGAGACAAAAAAACAATTGCTTGCCTTGCCGTGATTATTCAAAAACAAGTTATCCATCCCGAGAATAACGAATGAAATACAGATCAAGCAAGTGATTGAATCTTGAAGGCTTCTCTGATCAAAACAAAAACACTCAACTGAGATGTTTATAATTCCAATACTGGCAATACTTAACTATAATAAGGTGTATTAATATCTCCAGCATCGGCATGAAATGCCAAATATGCCGAAATCGGAAACAAATCAGGTATGCATCTCAACCCAAATAACCAACCGTAACAATGTCGTTCATTCTTGATGACGTCCAGTACATCCTTTTTAGTTCCTAGGAGCTAAAGGTCAACTTTAGCTCCTAGGACCTAAAGTTCCACTTTAGCTCCTAGGAACTAAATATGTTGCCTAGCAACATACCTACTTTTGTGTCAGTAATAGAAACGTCAATTTAAGAGCTAATTTTGGTATCAAAATGGACGATTTTTGTGTCGGTTGCAGAAAAATGGAATTATCAAAGTCTCTGGAGCAGATATTTTTTCAAGTTAATTTTGAATCTAGTTGCTTCCTGTATATTCCTCAAATGACTTGGTAATGAGTTGTATAGAACGATTCCTGTGTGAAAAATTGATTGTTTGCCGATATTTGACTTGAACGTATTTGCTATTAGTAAATTTGATTGTCTTGTTCCATGATTATGTAATGAACTGATTTCATTGAAATTTAAATTCGAAATTTTCATTTATATAGGACAAATTGAATAAAACAACAAATTTTAAGTTTATATAGCGATGTCAGATCTAATAAATCTCTAGGTTTGTATAAATTCATGGTTGGTTCGAGAAAATTTGAATTGAAAATACACTTCAATGTTTTATTTTGTAATTTCATTAGTGGACTCAAACGTGAAATATTGGTACTTCCCCATATAGATATTAGGTATTGAAATTTTGAGTAAATAAGAGAGAAATAAATACTCTTCAAGTATCTGGTAGAAATGAAATTTAGTATTTTGAATAAAATGCCTGTAATAGGATTAAGTTTGTTCCTCAAATGATCTATATGTTTATTCCACAATAGTCTTTCATCAATATAAAGACCTAAAAATTTTGTAACATCTGTATATTTGATGAGTTTATTGTTGAAGGATAGTGTTCTATTTGAAATGTTCAATGTTCTTTTTGCTATGTACATATATGAGGATTTGTTATAATTGAGAGATAGTTTATGAACTTGTAACCAAGAGGATATTTTCTCTAAATCACTTTTCATGTCCATGATAATATTATTTGAATCTTTAGAGAAATAAATCAATGTCGTGTCATCTGCAAATAATTTAAGGGCGTGTTCAAGTACAATTTTTTGTCGCTGTGAGTGGAGCCTGCCAAAAAATAGAAGAAAATTCCCACCGAAGCATATCGTAAAATTCAAGGTTTGAAAAAAAAAGGAAATCTGGAAATAAGGAGGGAAAGAAAATGCCCCTCTTTTATAAAATGCCTCATAAGAGCAATGCAGTTATCGAAAAATTAAAGTGGTAATTGCACTGCGAAAACACCCCGTCGCCATAACAACACATTCGAAACCGTGTTGCTAGACGCTAATAAACAATACAAATAAATATCAGATACTTCAAAAACTAAAAAAATAATGCGTTTTGGTGAGTGCTCCATACAAAAAAAAAACAACATTTCTTCGAGAATTTCTTTATTCGTGAAATATTCTAATGAATTACATTCCCAATTCGTGCATAAAAATGACTAGTTTTGCATTCAAGCGAGTTATACAAATTGCATCCGGTTATTTTCATATTTTGTAAAAGAGCCATCCTCTTTCGGACTCTGGCTCTTTCGCCAAAATATGAAAATAAACTTTTGCAATATTTAGATATCACGCTTTCTTGCAAAACTATCGGCAATTTTTGTGCAATTATAACCGAAAAGAGTTGCAGTTGGGAAAGAAATAGATGACAAATAATTTTTCAATTAATTCGGTCGACTATCCCTACAATATAAAAGGTGTTACTTAGCGAAAATATCAGTAAATTATTTTCCATAATGTTTCAATCTAATTCATTAATTTCACCAGTGAAAAGTAATTCATGTATCAAGTCAGGGAAATTTTGTTTCTTGGCCGAGTTCACCAGAATCCAGTACGAATCGTAGGTATGGATCCAGGGACGGATCCGGGCGATTTTCGAGAGAGGGGCCACAGAAAAATTAGGAAGTCACTGCTTATAAGTATCGAATTATGATACGTTTCAATATTTTTCTATTCTCACTCACTCAATCTCTAGTCAATTTGGTTCCTCACTTTTTCTAGAGGATTTTCAAAAGACCTTGAAGTTTTGAGCAGCTACTGCCTCTATATGATATAATTTTTATAATCAATTTTGATAAATTCCTGGATCCTTTTTGTGAATACTAATATTCATATATATTCAAGTGCCTGAAACTGAGATACCTCTCGACAGTTTTATCGCTCTATTCACTAAATGAGACATGACCAGGGATTTTTTTTCAAATATATATTTTTG
This sequence comes from Phaedon cochleariae, assembly GCA_918026855.4. Lineage (NCBI taxonomy): Eukaryota > Metazoa > Arthropoda > Insecta > Coleoptera > Chrysomelidae > Phaedon > Phaedon cochleariae. The sequence continues at coordinate 66,993,366 of OU896708.1, read as the reverse complement.
GAAGTAGTTGAAAATGAGCATTAAATAAAAATATTGCACAGGCAGTTTCGTCTGAGCCGCATATCCGACGTATTTCGACGAGTTCTAAAAATGACACTTATCCGAAAATTCTTGTAGGAAAAAAGTGAGTACTTTTTTCCCGGATACATATATACACTGTGGATGGATTGTATTGTGCTAGTTCTGAAAAATAAGTAACACCTCGCATAACAGAGAAAGCAAGGCAAGTCCATTCATCTTTCATTCTACTTCGCGGTTACTCAAAGTTCGAAATTGTTTAAAACCAAATCACAGAATAAGACTGACAGATTTTTCATTACTTTAAAAGAATGATAAAGATGCCTGCAACGCAGATGTAATTTCTGTTAAAAACCTCAAATTTCAAGCCGATAATTTTCTGATTTTCAATAAAATGTTTTATCTTCTCAATATTGATTCGTCCTTTTTTCTGTCACAGAAAAATATGCACGGGAAAAATATTAGATTTTAGCTCACAACCTCGAGCTAAAATCTACCACTTCCTTCCCTTGTATAATAAATATATACTTTGTTATTTTATTTTTTTGCCTCTTTAAGAATCGTTAACTCTGTTTCTTAATATCGGAATCATTTTCGAGAGTCAATAAGAGAAATAATTAATCTTTTTCATTGCACACGCTTTGGTAAGACGATTATAAATCTTCCATATTTAAAAAAAAACGTTTCACAAAGTTCAAGTACCCTGTTCTAGTACCCATAACTAATTATATTATTCATTTATTAAATGGAATGACAATTTTTTTTCACTAAATGAACTTTTTCTAGATATTGATGAAAATTCATCACTATCCTGGAAGTAGCAAGTATTATTTCCGCAGTTTGTCATGGAATGAAAAATGTAATGATTTTCTTCAATACATTTTTTCTCAAATTATTACTGTTGTGTGAGATGCTTGAGATCACCCTGTAACCTAATCTAACCTAACCTAACAAGTCAAACTCGTGAGTGTCGATAAATCAACTGTTTATTTCAGTTTCCGATCAAACTTGAGAATGATTCTAACATTTTCAAGTATATGAACTGAATAAATGCCGATTACTTCTTACCTAGCTTTCACCTTAATGAAAATAATTTGTTCCTAATAATTAATACGCTGACATAAAACCAAGTTTCCCAACAACAAAATGATAATTATATAATGCCCATACCTCGGCCCATACAGAAATAGAGACAAAAATAATGCAACGCCAATAATTATTATGCTTGATGTTATTTTAACCATAACCACCATTGGTATAGAACGTTGAACTCTTCGGAACTTCGAACGCAATAAATTATTATATTTCTATTGTTTTTTGTTCATCAATGGCCAATTTGCTCAGTGCAATAAAACGAATAGCCAGTGACTTTACTCGATATCAATTAGAAATCTTCAGGAATCAATCGTCGCACCAAACTGAACAGTATAGATCTAACGAATTGGATATGGTACGAGTTTCTCTTCCAAATCAGATGATCGACCGATATAGCGTAGACAAATTGAATGATTGTAGTGTTGTAGTCATCATAACCATCATTTTATCAAGACTTTCATTCTTATTTATACTTTTTAATCTTTGATAATGAAGTATACAGGGTGAGTGGAATTCGAGTAGATGCATGGGGATCTCGGAAACAGTAAGAGCTACAGACAGAGAGGGTTAAATAGAGCAGGGTTGGTAGAAATGATGATAATTTGTATAATCATCAGTCAGAGTCAGAAAAAAATTAACACACTACAAAAATACAAATAATGTCAATACAAGTGTTCCAAAATTAGACAATAAGTTCAAGTGAACCAGCATTAAAGATCCTTCTCCAAAAGTGCGAAAATCGGATTTGTCTCTAAATATTTCCAAAACGATTTGTAGAGAAAAAATTCAATTTGGCCAATGGGTTGCACTTTTCAAGCTCATTACGATAAAAACAATAATTTCAAACTTGCAAAACTGCAACCAAACTTTCAAAAATCATAATGTCAAGAACTAATTTTATGTCAAATAGCTGTCAGCTGTTATTTCGCTACTATGGTAATGATCATCTGCATTTATACAGGGTGTCTGTAAAAGGTCTTTACAAAAACATACCACATATTCCTAAGACCAAAATAAGTCGATTTGAGTAAAATTACCTTAGTACTAAGTTGCATCGTTTGGGCTCCAGAGGGCCTCGAAGATACAATTTTTTAATCGTTTTTCCCATACTTATAAATTCATTCTTAGAAGCCGTCAAAAATTTCATTTGTAATCATGCAACCTCGCATTCAACATTGAAGTAAAATTTGACATAGAAAAAAACCAATGGCAAAAATCTCGGCATAGCATTTGAATGACTTGGAATGTGGCGAAAATGTCGAAACCGACCTGCTGACAATTTCATCGCAATATCACGGCTCTGCATGAAAAGCGAGTTATATTCACTTTTGACCGCCTAATTATCGTTTCAAAATGGTGGTTGGTAATCTCTCTCGGTGAATACTAACCGGTCTAAAAATATCCGACGAGACTTTTGTTGCTCATTCCGTGTTTACTCATGTTTTTTCATGGAAGATGGAAGAGAGGTGAGGGAGGCACCAAATACCGAGAAGAATCGATCTATTTATACGGAGAGTCAAGATATTATATAAACAAAATATGTCTCTCAATCCGAACGAAACCTACGGAGTGATGATTATAACATTTTTATAACACGCAGATTTTTATTTCATTTTTATTTGTAGGTATGTACAATAATTATTTCATTGCAGGTAGGTATCTAAAGAATGGAACAAATAACTGATATGATCATCGCCAACATTGCGTGCAAGAACTGTCAGATGACCGACCCTGTAGGCACAACATTGAAACACAACCTCACTTTTCTTATTTGTTTACAAGTGATTGAAATAGTTCTTCACAATTATTTTGGCATACGAATCGTATTTTTCGGCTATACATTAATTCGCTCATGCCATCACATTGTGCTGTTGTACAATTCACAAAGACTGCAGCGGAAGACGAAGGAATCCGGTTGGTACATTATGATTTAAGAGTTAGTATCTACTAAATTTGGTAATTTCTCTGATTTCTCATCGGAATGGGCGTGTACACCTTAGTTGAACTTTCAACTCAAACCATGTTTATAATGACCCTTTTATACATAAATAATAATGATTGACGACATAATTCGATCGAAAAATTAATTGGAATGTTTTATTTTTGGACATAAATAATAGTACCTTCTGAAAACGGACCCTCTTATGACGTAGAAACCTCATCTCGCCATAGTTAAAAGAAAATACCAAAAGCCCGACGGAGACTGAGACAACTGATATATTAATTCTTTCAACTGTGATCTCGCGCTAATCCACTCTGTCAGAAATCATGTATCATTCATCTCTGTCTGGAATAGTCTTGTTTCAGTATTAGGGTTTTGACGTCACATCATCGCCTCGTTTACAGAGGTCCGAAAAATCGGGGATTCCAATATTTTTTTATAAAACTTCGGGAGCTCACAGCAAGAAACGGTTTGCGGTGGTGAGCTAGTTTGGGTGAGTTCTATCGGATTATGAAATAAATTTTTTTTGTGATATGAACCCATTCCTTCTACAATAGAAACTAATGAAAATACTCGTGAAATTTTTAAAATAATGCAGGAAGATTTGATTCATACAATCAAACGGGAGGACTGGTCTGACATGCTGACATTGCTGACTTAATATGATCGTGTGTGTTGTAGACATTTTCAATCTATTAGCAGTATTAGCTTATATTGCAGAAGTGGCAGAAGGAATTTCAATAACGAATGACAACGTTTCATAATGAAAACTAATGTGAGATGACTAATTACCTGAAACATCATATTCCTTGAATCCTTTGATTCCTCTGTAGCCAAATGAAAAAGTGAGGTTGTGTTTCAATAATTCACAGAAGAGTGGTGGTGGTGGAAGGTTTCCTAAATATTTGAGAGTGAGCCATCCTGTATTTAATGATAGTGGGTCCCTCTGTTTATGTTCGGTGGTTTACCATAACTGATTCAATAATACCGGATGCATACGAATTTTACCAATTTCGTATGAAAGCTATCATCAAAAACTTAGTGATTATTCTAAGGGTCCATAAAATATGCGTGTAGTCAGATTAACAAGGAACATCTGAGATTCGTAAGAAATGGAAATAATAGTAGAGCATGGAATGATGAATGGGAAATGACTATCATTCCGTAATCGTTATACAATATACCACATTGGGACCTTCCAAAATGATGAATTTTTTGTGGAATTTTTGACAATTTCTAACCGTATGACAAAAAATCTTTAGTTTTAATCTTTCCGGAATAAACGTCGAGTCTCGTTTTATTTTAATGGATTATCATGAGTACTTAAATGTATATACGGGGTGTTTCAGATTTGAATAGACATACAATACCTGTAGAGCTGATAGAGGACTTTGATCTTTGATAGCTCCAAATCACCCCCATTGATATGCCTACTATCTTTAATGACTGAGATACAGGACGTTTTCACTGAGAACGGGAGCAGATTTGTTCTCCAAAGAAAAGTAAACAATTTATATTATTCACCATACTATGTCACTGACTGTCGATTGAATTGGTCTTTGAGGCTTCTGAAGGAGAAATTTTAAGCGTAGTGACATTTTCGGGCAAATCATCTGATCTTGAAATACTTTTTTTCAACTTTTGGAGCGCAGGAAATGGAATCCCTATTATATTCGACGAGAAATAATGTCAAAGATTAACCTACATACAGTATCTAGAAAAGAAGCTTTCTTGATGAAATAAAAATGACACAATATCATAAAAATGCATTAAGAATGTCATCTAAAAATAATTAAAGAAGAATTTACAGGGTGTCCCAATGAATATAAGATGAATATATGAATGAAATACAGGATATTACACTTGAAAATCGAAAGTTGATGCCCATTACGCTTCAAGGTTTCAATCGACCTGTCCGAGCAATGTGTCATTAATTTCAACACAAAGGAGAACATTTTTCTCGACTTCTTCTTTAGCGTGCCATTGATAATCTTTTCGTCATACTGCAAGCGAATATGCATTCGTCATATCCCACAATAAATCACGCGATCCATTGTGGGATACGACATTATTCGATTTAGACAATGTTTTCAAAAGTTGTTATAAAGGAGGTTTTCAATCGTATGGGGAAAGGGGAATAAGGAAGGAATTGGTGTTCTTCTTAAATTTCTGGAGGTTATATGCCTCGGGAAACACATCCCTTGGCAATGTGTTCCAGAGCCTCGCTCTTCGTTGGATGAACGAGTCTTTGGAAAGAGATGTTCTGCAGGTCTTCAAAGTGACCACGAAGGGGTGCGAAGCCTCAACTTGACGGGTCAATCTCGCGGGGACTGCCAAGGGAGGAACAATTGTTGATATTTCAGAAGAGCGTCGTCCATGAAAATATCTATAAAATAGAGCCAGATCGCCAACTTTTCTACAGTGATCCAGAAAAGTGAGTGAGTTTGTGAGCGAGGCATCACCCACGAGACGAATTGCCATTTTTAGGACAGAATCCAACAGTTTCAGGGTATGTTTGGGTGCTGCACTCCAAATTGGGAACAGTATTCCAGGACAGGTCGGATCTGTGCCTTATAGATCATGAGCAGCTGACTGGAAGTGAAATAGCTCCTGGCCCGAAACAGAAAACCAAGTTTTTGGGATGCACTTTTAGCAATTGATCTCACGTGATTTTCCAAAGAAAGGTTATTGCTGATAGTAATATCAAGCATCGAAATCGATGTCTTCAAAGGTATGGTCACTCCTTACAATACCACATATTTCGCAGCAAATCATTCGAATTTTTTTAAATGAAATTGTCATACAGTTGACATTTAAAGATAAATCAACTATACTCAATTTCGTTTTGAGTTTGAATCGAGGTTTGATTTACAATAGGGGTATTCCCGGTCCTCGTATAATGCTTCGTATTGTCGTATTTTCGTATCGTCGTATTCAGCAAACTAATCTGATTGGTCGATTAGGATACGCGGTCCTTCGTAACTTTACGCTACCATTTTCTTGTGTAAGATTACAAAATTGCCGTTCTTACGAAACTGCTCTGACAGAAGTTTGTTCCGTGACCGGTTTCAAGTGGTGAGGTTAGGGTTATTGTTATTATTCAAAATTGTGTTTAACGAATTTTTATCGTTTGAGCTGCCTGGCCTGAGCATAAAGCACAATATAAATACCTGATTTGGATAAAGGTATTTTGAAAATGGTAAGAATAAGAACGAGAACTATGTGTCAATCTTGGAGAAGGACTTGAATTATTGAAATTGTATTTTCAGTCATGCAGTTCTTGCTCTGTTTCCAAGAGGAAACAAGGCCCTCATAAAAAGTGGACAGATAAAGAAACTGAAATTATATTGAGCCATATATTGGCCATATGAAAGATACAATTTTGAATGGTGCAGAAATAGAAAAACCCACTGCAGTAGCATACTACCAAAATATTATAAATAAAAACAAACTTGTGAATCTGAACCCAACTTAGTATACAATTACAATTATTGATAATACTTTGTTTGAAACTTTTCTTTGGCATGATGAATTTGAATTTTTCAATTTCGCACCGGAAGCTTCGGAATGAACTGACAGTTGACATTGCTATCCATGGGTCGTTCCCGTGTTTGAGGTTTCGTAACAATACGTAGGTCATTTTCGTAAATATACGAAGTCAAATACGAGGGCTCCGGAATACCCCTATTAAGTTTGTTCTGTTAGATTTGTCATTGTCAATTCGACTATTTTAACCTTGACTGATCTATGCATGTATATATTACTCTTTAATATTATAATTATTGCTGGTATTTTTCCATTTCGTTTACATTGTTTACTGATAATGTATCACATCACAATAACTTGAAATGTACAGCAATTTCAGAAAACATATCGATTCCCATCCCACCTAATTCAGACAACGAAAAACAGCTCTGGCCATAATGAATAATTGATATATTTCTGTGCTCGTCATTGGTGTGTCCTTGGAATTATTTTTCAAATCGTTATCGTGGTTTTCGATACAGATTAGATCATTGGAAAAAACCTTAACCGAATGTATAAATACTTGGCACATACAACATACATACTATTTATAGTAACTCCATCACGAACATAAGCCCCAAGCCCTACATCTATTCAAGAAATACCACATAATTATGAGATTTTCAATTGTTATATTACCTGTACTCATATTGGAGTCTTGGCTATGTACGGGTTGTGTTGTGTTGACTGTTGATTGTGGTGCCATCTGTATCTGGGATCCAGCTGACATCTGCAACAACAAAAAACAATAATTCAACTATTGATATATCACTCAAGTACCATAAAAGCACACTATATACATATAGTAAAAGTACGACAACAAACACATATTATTATAGTGATTACCAATAACATTACAATGGTTAAATGTTCCTTAGCACCTTGAGTGTTAATTGGCTAGTTTAGTGTCAGGAAGAGGATCAATTATTTTTCTTATAAATCTCAATATTTATGTTTGTTAAACGAGAAAAATAACGCAGTTGACTTCTGATATTGCGCGATAATCTATAAGTGTCTCATCATGAAATTCCAAATTCGATTCCGTCAATATTTTGGCAATTATGTGGTTACTTGACTGACATTTTGAAACACACGGACATTTTGTTTATCACCTGAGTCAAGGATATTCTTCAAATCCACAACAATTGTTTTCAAAATACCACAAACCACGTATATCAACATCAACAGCAGTCACAAATATTACACTGTGAGAAGTGGTTATGGAGAATATACTATCGCACAAACGATAAAATGAGACTGGTTCAACATTTTACGTTAATACCGAAATTACTTGAATTGATAATGAATCTACGGTACGTGTAATACGTCCAACGTTATATCATAATAACATTCGTCAATCCTAGTACAGCTTTCAGATAAAAAACATAACAGTATCTGGGTAGGTATGCCTACTTATAGAATTCAAATCCACAGGATGTTCTACAGTTGCATATATCCATATCAATAAATAAGAACTGATTCATAGACATTCCAAATGTTGCCATACTTAAAAACAAAACAAAAATTGGCCCCAAAATTTCGAATTTGTTTTCTACCAAATCGTTCTATTGAAATATTTCAACTGTAGTTCTCTGGAAAGATATATCCATTTGTAGGGAAGTTCAAAGCCACAATGTCCCACAAAAAATGAATTGAGTAGGTGATGTTTTGCGAAAATAGCATTCCAACAGAGACAACTAACTGATGAAAATTTGACCATTGTATGGATAGCGATCAGGGGCGGATCCAGATAATGTTCGCAGAAGGGGGGGGGGGAGGAAATTTTCATTGGTGCCTTCTGAAAAAAAAAAATATTTTTTCAGGAAGATTGATTCTAGTGAACAAACAAGTATCAACATTCCTGTTTGAAAAAAAAACAACTTCAAAATATTCGATACATTTCATAAATATATATACAGGCTGACTGACATAAACAGCCCAAAACCATTACGATGATATTATGACAAGGACAAGTTGATTTTCGAACAAAATTAGTTGAAATAAAAAATAAATTCTGAATTGAGAAAATTAGATATTTTCATAAAATTTTTAGAAGTATCATTGAATGTGGCAGTAAATGTCAATGATATAAAGGTCAACGTTTCATTTGACAAATATTTTGACACCGTGTGTAATTTCAAAGTATGCGTGAATGAATGGTGTGTTAACGACGGCCAGTTTGAATATTTTAATTTCTTTCACAGCACATATTGGAATCACATGTGATGTTGAAATATCTGACAATTGATATCATGACATTCATTTCCGTGATATTTACTGTCACATTTAACGGTGCATCCTCCGATTCATCCCAAAATTGTATGTCTTGTCAACTGAGCATATCCGGAATTCATTTTTTATTTCAACTAATTCCGTTCAAAAGTTCACTTTCTGATTGGTCAGACATCTATCGAGGTGCATCCGCTTGTCTTTGTTTTCTCCATTCAGTTTTACGCATTCTATTTCACTTTGTCAACGCTTTGTCACTGTTTCTCGCTCTTTGGACAAAAAACATCCAACAATCAGACATGAAACTGTCAACGTCGATACCTTGGATATCAACTATTAGAATCCGTCTTTTTGGACTCGTAAGTCTCAGATTAATCAGATGATGAGAAAATATCAAATATCTAAACCTAACATCAGGTGGGCACTTCGAAGGCGCAAATTCATTGCTGCATGTGAGATTACCCATCATATTTTTAGCTATTCAGTGAAAAGGCAGCAGTCTTGAGGTCTATTGGCGCCACTTTATTCAATCTACTCACTCTACTCATACTTATCTGATGAGCAATTGCTTTAATAGCAGCGCTATGGCTTGATACGTTTTTTTATCAGTCAGTCATCTGTATGTAGATGATATTGGATAAAAAAAGTAGAAGAAAAGGAAGCTCTATCCAAATTACTGTAATTCTATACTATATCAAATGTGGGTCGCGGGTGGATGGCTATGAAGACATACACAGATTTTTTTCTGGTGTCTAGAATCTGGTATCCAGTATACCTATGATTTTGCCCCCTCCGCTGAATCCGCCCCTGATAGCGATAAGAGAGTAAAAGGTCTGCAAGATTTCTTCCCTATTCTCAGAATTGGTCGTTGGTCAACAAATGAGCCAGATGGCCCTAGTTTGAAGTAGTTTGAACCGACCATGGCTATTTTTTCAATTGACTCGGCCTTTACTTGATGGAAGTCCATCCAGATATGTGATAAACTTCACAAATGATAAGATTTCCACATGTCGTGTTATCAACAATTTTGGGAAAATCTTATCGATTGTGAAGTTTATCACATTGACCTTGGCTATGTTTGTGAAATGGCCATCCTCAGACAAGCTGTCAAACCGATGTCAAACACTGAGACGCCAAGTAGTGATATAATATATACTGCCAATAAGATGGATGCATTGGGTATAGATATAATTCCTCCGATCATGATTATTTAAGTGTTTATCGAAAAATTATAGGTGCTGACAAAAAGATCAACTGGAGCCAGTGGACAAACAGCGATATTATTGTCCCTTCACATTACTTTTTTCAATGGTAGTTTGGTACCAACAAAAAGTGAAAAAGTGTCTTAATTAGATTCAACTGACATATCTATAAAGACTGGGGTGGGATAGTTTGTGAAGTTCTACGTTTTCATGACATTCGCTTAGATCAAACCAAGTTTCATTAGCAAACAAAGGATCGCTATTTCAAAGAACAAACTACCTAGGTATGTAACTTATATTTAATAAGAGTTGTGTATTTGAAATTAATGCCGTTTCCTCCGTGTTGCCATATTTTTCTTACCTGACGGTAGAAGCAGATTATGTATTCACTACCTACCTGACAATATTGAAACCATTAAAATGACTCAATGAACTTGGAGATGCGACAACAGTGACAACATCGCTAAACAAAGATTAACCTATCCAGTATCCAGTATTGGTATAAATGGTATAATAGGTTTGAAATTAAAATATATCCGATCTGTTCTTTCTTCAACATTCCTCTACGAACATAATGACCAAAACGAGCGCCGTATAGTAAGTATATTAGTTAGTAGTTATAACATTTCTTTTCTCAGTTGTATTGTACAGAACTGACGTTGAATGGAATCTGACCGATGTTTTCATTATTATACTTATTTCGCATGAGCCTACTCGGATAGGTAGGTTATTCTGGTTATAGGTTATTGTTCGCTACCTACAGAAATCTGCAACGATCCGTAGCGGATCAAGCAGCCTTTTCAGATTGTTTCGAGACACACACACTCACTTATTCGATCGACTAACACGTCAAAACTGAAATTGAATTGAATGACTCATCCGGACACGAAATTAGAATGAACTGTGGACGTTTCGGGTGTAGAATGTAGGGAGTAGATGAATTTCTGTGTGACTGTTATTACCGACTGGTGGATTTTCGTTGTTTGTTCTTTGCATTTAGGTGCGATTAAAAAGGGCCAGTCAGCAGGCAGTAATCGAATTCGATGAAGAGAAAGGAGTGGGGGGGAGGGACCTGGTGACAAGTTTGAAGAAGGTGTGTACAGGGTGATTGCGAATATAGTGCAGGCAATGAATGGGTGGTCGACAGTAATATAGGGTAGTCAGTTAGTACCGGTTGGCCAGGATATGACGCCCAGCTGTCTAGTCGTACCTAGAGTTCCTAAATGTACTTGACACTGCTGTTTTGACGTTTTTTGTATATTAGAGTACGGACACTAGACACACAAGAACCATATACGTATTAATAATCAATACGGATAATCTCTATCTGTTTCCATAGCGAAACATGAAGCCGATTTTTGAAGACAAATGACTATCCATAAGGTAAAGTTTTGAAACGATCAGACACATACTGCTTTGATTGAAAGGCTAGTAAACGTCATTGTCCACCGAAACGCATGTCTTTGATGACTACTATAATAGCGCATGGCGCATGCGTATCATGCCACCAAATCCTTATGGATATTCATTTGTTTCATATTTTTGGCTTCATCCTGGCACCCGTTATGATCCGTATTGTTTATTAATACGTATATGACAAGAACAAGAATATGTTTGTCGCTTAGATAAAGGATCCTCGCATCTTCCTTCCTCCACAAGTCCTAGAAAGAGTACATCCATATATCTTTCTCTGTCTTTGATTTTTGTATGAGAGTGCATAGCGTCTCCTCGTGTGGGTAAAAGGGTACGATAAATTGATCAGAAAATTTTTTTTTTTCTAAATATTGAATGATAAGGCTGAAGGACCTCAATGGAGTTCGATACCAACGAAATACATATACTATTCCTATGAAATAGGTCTCTTATATGTAGGTATATATATATATACGTTCAGTTGAATATTTTTGTATCACAAAAGTTCAAAATGGGGTAAAAACTGATGAATTTCAACCAATGAAACATACTTTTATTTCTTATGGAACAATTTCACTTGTACAAGAGTGGTAGGTAATAAGAGCAACATTTTTACTAATATTATTCAATTTGTTATTCTAATCTTGAATTCTGTTTTTCAAATGCAAAAGTTTTTCATAGTATTGTTCATCGAAACTATGAATTTTGCTTAAAATTGCATGGATATTTACAGATTTTGTTTTGAATCTGAAATAATTTTTGGGTAATAGTTCTGAAATTTGCTTACGCTGACTTTTGTGTCTAAATCTTTTTGCTTCAACTCATTTTCCAACTCTCTAGTTTTTTTATCTTTCAAAATATGTTCAAAATTAATTTCATTATCTGCAACTTTTTCGTTTCTTGTTGGTTCTGAATTGGAATAAGGTTCTTTTCGATACTCGTTCAGTTTATAAATTGTGGGTTCGGCTCTTTCTCTCAATACGATCCTATTCTTCAAGATCAAATCTTCCTTTCTGAAGTGTACCTGATAAAAATGCGTTGAAAAATGTTCTATATCCTACCAAGAAATTTGCATACCTCGCAAATTTTGTGGCCTGAACCTATATTCCATGCATTTCACTCAAGATATTTCTAAAACTGAACCACATACAAAGATCAACTTCAGGGTACTGAATGAGTGCTGGGTGGACATAAATTACGTGGTAGGACAATGGTCGATATTGAAATGCAGGGGTTATCCAACAAATCGGACGCTGATATGCCGTCTCTGAGACGTATGATTAGTAGAATAATTGTACACGGAAAAAGATATCAATAGGGTACACCAATCAAAAGACATTGGGAATAATATCTCAATTTCTCATAGGTACCTATTCAGTAAAATTGTTTGGGAACAAACGTGAGCCTGAACGTGTGTAAATGAATACTTTCAAGACTGCTGCCGACCGGTAAGAAGCTACTTGAGTATACTTGTCTGCATACTCGCCGCTGTTGCTATGGTTGAGCCCATTTTATTGTTGAGATAACATAGCGCGTTTGACGACTTGATGTTTCAAAGTTCGAACACATTATATTCATTTTAGAATTTCTGTAATCTCGTTAGAAAAAGTACAGTCTACTCGCCTATTTTACGTTATTAAACTTGCGAACTCATTTGGAATATGGGCCATTTGAAATATACTATTCTGTTACTGATATGATACTCATAAGAGTATTGCTATAATAATAACAAAATGCATTAACTGATTTACAAATAATGTTAATTTATATTTTTCTCCATACTCAGATGATTACTAAGTAGGTATCTCGTTGATTTCATCGACATGAAATGCAGCATGCAGTACGAGATGCAGTATGTATTCCCTTTTCGTAAGCCTTTCTATTTTTAGCCTGTACTATTTCACCGTCTGTATATTTTTGGTTTTGTGATGTTTCATTCTCTATGGCGAACCCTCAATAATCATGCAGGTTTATTTTTAGAAGAAGTAGTAGATATTTAGAGGAAATTATTTAATTTCGTATTTAGTAGCAGAAATATACCTAATTTTATGCCCCACAAATCATAGATCCGCCACTGCACAAAAAGTGTCCCATTAAAGAATGTGACATAAAATGGAACGACAGCCTGAAATCGAATGAAACATCAATATTACGATAAAATTCAAGTGGCAACACTGTTGGTATAGAACAGCCATCATCAGCCAGCCAACATTTAACGAATTGTTTGCAGGTATAGGTAGGACTTTCAACCACAGTCAGGTTCTCGTAGTTACAGTTTCAGTCATTGATTTTTATTAATAGGATATTTATTTTTAGACACTCAGATATGCGTATTTCATGGTTATGGAACATTGTCTTCATCGTGATTGGTCGGGATCGTGAATACGTTTTAATAAATATTAAATCTATTCCTCGAATTCTGCTTCCTACTTATTTTACTGTGCGATAAGATAAGACAACTTGAAAATAATTACTGAATACAACAGTTAATAAGTATTCCATTCTTTTATAAATGTTCGAATGTCATAGAGTCGATTTTTTTTAAATTCTGAATGCTGTAAAGTTGGTTTCAGGTACCCAGGGCAAAGTTCAAATTGTCAGATTGACCTACTAATGATATCTGACTATTCAGTTTTCATTGCAATATGCTTTACTCAAAAGTACGAACACTCTATGATATGGGCATTTAAAACAGTGAATGTTTGAAGAACACTATTTCAACTACGTAACTACTAACATTTCTATAAAATATGAAATCGAATAGATAGATATTGAAATAATGACTTTCTCAAAAGTGTTAGTATTTCCTTCGAATATACTTGAGAGGTTTGTAGACATGTGCAAGATGTATTCTTGTGATAAGTCTGTGCATAAAATTAAATGATACAGGTCAACATAAATATATCCATCTGCAGTCTTCAGAGAATGCGAAACACTCGGTATCATGCTATCAAAAACAAACTGTTCTTGTATATAAAGCCGCTGAATACCAGATACCAGTACCAGATGACCAGATCAACATTCGCAACAGCTGCTTTTAAACAACATCAGTACTGCCACACATTATGCGTGACAGTGACAGTAAGGCATCCGCTCACAAGATGGTAGCAGCATCGATCGCCACCGCCATCTTTGGTCCACAGGTTATCGACGGCATCTCGCCGAATGAAAACATTTCAGCCATATTAACGATGGATATACCTAATAGAATGTTCTTACCAATAAACAATACACCATCGCGAGCTCGTAAATCGCCTACTATTCGACATTACAACAACCGAACCAACTCATTCCGACACAATAATAGATCGCGAACTGAAACGCCAATTGTTTCCACCAATTCCACCGGGCCGCGAAACCGTCGGTCGTCCAATTGAAGAGACGGACATTTCGAGATAATTTTCTGACGGATTAAATCAATGCAATGCACAGCCACCTAAGTCTCGGGTCCTCTTCGACGAGTGTGCGAGCGACATTTTTAGAACGGCTAATAAAGCTCTCCGGTGGAGAGCAAGCAAGAGAGTTTGTATTTTCTTGTATGTGTGTTGTGTGTGTGTGTGCGACCATTGAGTTCAGGTACACAAGACATATAATAGAATGCTAAATAATGTAGGTTATCGACCCTAGGAGTCGATAGCTAGGTATGTGCGGAGTTTATGGCGAACGCAGATTTTTTCGAAAGTCTTCGTGAAATCCTCGCCGTGGTATGCTTCGGATTATGCGTGCGACTGCGAATCGTGTACTATCGAGAAAGAAGATGAGACGACTCAGGAGTACCAACAAATTATTCCCATACCTGTATCACAGTGTATCTTGAATATTATACGAATAGATTTTTACAAAAATGAAAAGTTGGTCTCAAATTAGGTCACAACTGATTGTTGGTATTGCTGAACTTGCTGAAGTTTTTTTCACTTGTCTCTGTTCATGGCATGATGTAAACAGAGCCATAAAAAAAAGAAGTTCAGCAGGTAGAGAGCAACCACAAACCAACAGGCCTAATACTTGTTCCTAGAGATCACTTTTCTTGAGATAGGATATCATATATTTCCTAAGTTCAAGCAATCCAGTATACTGGACCCTAGTGACAGTGTCAATATTTTGTACATTCCAAGAACAAGGGAATGATATTTTCAGAAGAAATATGTTTATATTGTGAAGTCAAATTCAATTTATAAATTGTATGATAGAAGTTCTTTATGTTACTTGCTTTTATTAAATGGATTCAGCTCATCGAACTACACGATAAAAAATTTCTGATTTTTTTCACAGCTTCCCTCGGAGAGCACTTCATTCGTCTGTTTTTTCATAAAATCTTGCGGAATGGGACAAAAATTGATTAATCTCATTAAAATACACGATGGAGAGTTTTCAGAATTTCATCATAGCCCCCCTGGGGAGCACTTGACTCAAAACAAAAACAATACATTTGGTAACTACAGAAATAATATCCCATTTTTTGAAAAAAATACACGAGTAAGAGCTACGAAAGAATTTTAAAAACATTCTATTGGGTATTTTCATGAGATTAATCAATTTTTGTGAAATTTAAGATGATTGAACTTGCGAAAATACCCAGTCTGCCAGATTTAATGAAAAAACACAGGAGTAAAGTGGTCCCCAGGGGGAATGGGAAACATTTTCAAGAACTTTCCATCATGTATTTTCATGAGATAAATCGATTTCTGAGAAAATTGAGATGATTTGACTTGCAAAAATACCCAGTCTGCAAGATTTTATTAAACAACGCACGAGTAAAGTGCTCCCCAGGGAGGGCAGTGAAAAAAATCCGAAACTCTTTATCATGTATAGTTCGATGGGCTGAATCCAGATATGTATTAAAAACAACGATTTGTTTGCTGGAAATAGCCAGTCCGCAGCAGAATTGGGGATCGCCAATTATTATTAATTCATTGTTATTAATATATAGTTATTATTTTGGAAAACTCCTATACAAAAATCATGAATTGGGGTTGCTTGCGGTTGAACTGGAAGTGATAAAACGAATATTTTGTAAATTTTGGTATACTTGCTAGTTAGTTGCTATACCCACCAAATTTCAAAATCCCATCTCGAATGATTCAGAAGTTATGATACTGGTCGTTTTTTGTGCACTTCTCTGTATAGCTGAAACAAAGCAATAATCTCAATGCTCATTATTGAACTCATTTTGATTCGGATTTTCACCAATTTTATTTTGGTACCCCCATAAACTTGGCAGAACCATTTCGGAAATTTTAATTATCAACTAAGCTATTATTTTTCGCATATTTATCGCTAATTTATTGCCATAACGATAATGAAATTGATAAAAAAGTCCATGGTTGCTAGGTTTATATAAAGCTGGCAGAACTATTCGGTATATCTCGTATATCCATTCACATTTGAAAAGAACAAACTGACGCTACCAAAATTGATAGTTTATCGCAAATTAATAACCCCTTCAAAAGAAAACACAATTGTTTGGATGGTGTTCAATGTATTGAACAGAACAAAAAAAAAGAATCAAAATACAAAAAACATACAGTGTGAACCATGCATTTTAAAGGACACCTCAAGACAATTTGTATTAGTTCACCGATTTCGACTCGATTTCGACGAAAATTCTTTTGAATTAGATATATAGCTTGAAGAACTATGCTTTTTTTTCTAAAAAACAAAAGCCTACTACGTTGAAATCCAAGAAATCATATTAGCGATTTTTTCACTAAAATTTCAAAATCATCATTTAATTCATCACCCCTCAAATTGTTGTAATATCAAAATCACTAATATAATTTCTTGAATTTTCTTCCAATAAGTTTAGGAGGGTAAACCTCGGGGTAAACGCTTCTTATGGTCACGTGGTTACATGGTATGCAAGTATAGCATGCGAAATTTATACGGAGACGAGAGACAACGCCCAAGAATCGTCTGGATTCCCGGCATCCCTTATTCGAAAACCCGTGTGTACAGGGTGCGCCTCTTGAAATGTAACCGCCTTTCAACTTCTCTTGTTTTTAGGCATATGAAAAATGTCGAATGAAAAAGTTGTTTGAAACGACCCAAACTTGTATTTTCTGTAGTTGTTTTATTATATACAGGGTCATTCGTTTTTTTGGAAATGACATTACCTCTCAGTTTTATCTGGAGAAGTGGTGTGATTTTTAGGCCTATGCAGAGAATCGTTACAAACGTATAGTGGCTTTGAAACTTTTGAAAGAATGTTTTTATATTGTTTAAGCTCCTTGGAAATGTCATGATATTGTTTATTATGGAATTGAAATTTCAATAAAATGAAAATATGTTACAATTTGAATGAAATATGCGGTATTTTGGTGAACTTTATAATTTATAAATAACTGAAAAATGTTTCATCCAAATATGCAACTTATTCATATTTTTGAAATCAGAATAGATGGTTCTATCGACATATTAATATATGAATATATAGGGTGTTTCATAAAAAAAATCAGAGCTGAGGTCCTTTCAGGAAAAACGAATGACCCTGAACATTACAAAATGAAAATTTGAGCCATTTCAAACAACTTAAACATTCAACATTTTTCCATATCATATCATATAAAGCAAAAGAGTTTAGGGGAGGTTCAATTTTAAGAGACGCACCCTGTACTTCCCGAACAACCAGAGCAGAGCGCATTTGGATAGGAGATCGCGACTACGGGACGCGGGGTCAGGGGGTGAGAAGACACATTTGTAATAATCGATTGGCGAGCCACCGCGCTCCACAACCCCCTGTAGCAAGCCAGAAAGTTTTCTTCCGGAAGGACCCGGAAAGGCCCACGGTGGTTATTGGTTACAGTCGATGACAGAATCGATATTGTCAATGTGCCATGTGGTGGTCGGTTAGCCCTAGAAGTTGAGTACATCGACGGTCATCTCACGTAATGACGTATCTCCAGGGTGACTATATAAAATCTTTTAGCATTTAGGATTTAACATTTAAATATTTAAGGCTTAAGAGTCCTAAGTGGAGACAGTTATAAAAAAAAAATAAGATTTCTAGAGCGACATATGTCTTCTGTCATTACTGACATCTAGTTTCAGATACAGAACCAGATTTTCAAAGTTTAGTAAGTTAGAAACTGGTTGGAAATCAAAATTTCATGTTCTGATATCATTCTATTAATTTATATTTATATCCCTAAAATGATACCCACATCCATTATATCTCCACATCATTTTGAAAGTAATCACTACTCCTTGCCGAACAGACACTGGCTCACTCCTTGGATCTTTTGCCAAATATGGATGCAACAGAGTTGCGACATTCTAGTGTATTTATGAAGAACGGTTCAGTATCCATCAGAAGAAAAACAAAAATTCAGGAATAACAACACAAGATATTTTGAATTATTTTTGGCGGGAAATTGAGATGTCACTTTTGGATGCGCACTCCTTATTCCATTATGATCATTTATCAGCACTTCTTAAGTTGGAAGTTGCTCATCTTCTTAAATCTCAAATGTTAAATCATAAGTCTTAAATGATTTTATAACATAACCAATGATATTTCCATGTTCCATCTGTTACAAGTGATAAGCCTTAGAAGTTAGGTGCTAAATCTTAAGTCTTAAAGTTTTTTATAAAGTGGCCCTCAGTTTTCTTAACTTTACAGGAGTGCAATTCAAAGATTTTTAACATCTTATTTCGCTCATAACTCAGAGGTTTTTTCATGAAAGATCATTGTTTATTGATTCATTAGCTGAAGAACTAGAAATAGTTGTTATATGGTGAGATTTCGAAAAAACATCGCTAAAAACGGAGAAAAAAATATGTTTGTAAGATACGTCACTACGTGAATTGGTGTTCTCCTTGAATTTCTGGAGGTTATATGCCTCAGGGAACACCTCCCTTGGCAATGTGTTCCAGAACCTCGCTGTTCGTTGGATGAACGAGTCTTTGGAAAGAGATGTTCTGCAGGTCTCGAAAGTGACCACGAAGGCGTGCGAAGTCTCAACTCGACGGATTAATCTCGCGGGGACTACCAAGGGAGGAACAATAATTGATGATATTTCAGAAGAGCATCGTCCATGAAAACATCTATAAAATAGAGCCAGATCGCCAACTTTTCTACGGTGTTCCAGAGAAAAGAGTGAGTTTGTGAGCGAGGCATCACCCACGAAACGAATTGCCCTTTTTTGGGCAGAATCCAACATGTTTGGGTGCTGCACTCCAAATATAGGAGCAGTATTCCAGGACAGATCGGATCTGTGCCTTATAGATCATGAGCAGCTGACTGGAAGTGAAAAAGCTCCTGGCCCGAAAAAGAAAACCAAGTTTTTTGGATGCACTTGTAGCAATTGATCTCACGTGATTTTCCCAAGCAAGGTTATTGCTGATAGTAATACCAAGCATCGAAATGGATGTCTTCAAAGGTATGGTTACTCCTGACAAGCCTATGTTGGGCACAGTGAGATCGGCTTTTCTAGAGAAAAGGCATGCTTGTGTTTTGTTTGCATTGAAATCTACCAAGTTATGGTAGGCGAAAAATAATATATTGTACTTACAATTAGGTATTACAATAATTGAAAAATGTATGCATCAGCTGGCAATTATCAGTTTTCATCCCGCGAATTCCATGCAATCCTGCTGACAGTGCCGACGTTAAAATAGTAGTTCAAACATGGCGTACAGCTTCCGTTTCAATCGGAACCAACCACGTTCCGCAAGTCCTCACGTATGTTTAAACAAAATGTGTTTAGTTCGGGCACGGATCGATAGGGGCGGTTGCTTTGCTCTCTTTTTGTCATTTACGGCGACATTTTCTTGGATTTCCTCCCCCTTTACCCCGCGATCGGAGCGAGAGGAAACGTATTGCAGAGGATGGAGGGCAATTTGGTCCAGGGCCAGAGCATTCCATTTTCTAGGTGCGGCAAGTCCTACATAAGAGCGCGGAAAATCGAGAAAAGCGAGGAAACTCTTTGCGAGAGAGAAATACATGCCGAAATGTAGATGCGAGAAAACATTTTTATAAGGGTAGTCGAGCTGGAAGTAGGGATAGTTCAACATGATGAAAGGGATTTTCAACCGTCCGGAAAGTTATCTCTTCCCGGACAATTTTTATTTGATCATGAATACAGCACTTTTCTGGCTAAGTTTGGGAAATAGGTGTTTCCCAGATTATACAGGGTGAGTCGGGAGGAACACACAAAACTCCAGGTGTGTAATGTACACGTATAAATATAATTTTGAGAAACCCATGTGTTCTTATATGATTCTCATCTGGTTTCATTCTGAATTAGAATAGATCTGTGGCATTTTAAAAGACTTCTTCTGTCGGAATGCGAATTATAAAAATTTGCTTTTCGCTGACACTCAACAGGCAGGATTTCCTGAATGAACTATTAGTCGCGACAGTCAATCTACTACTTTCCTGCCTAGTAAAACAAATAACTATTTTCTCCAAGGAGCATAGGAAGTGGCTATTCTTGGACACGCAACAGGCAGGAAAGGTGTTTTTTTTCTGCCTATGGAGTAAAACAAATAACTATACATTTAAATGTTGAAAACGGGAGCAGATTCGTTTTCGAAACATAGAAATTATATAATGTTTCCTTACTGAATAATTGGAATAATATACCTACAATACATACTTATATATCTTATTTCGAGAAACGAGGAGAGAAAATCCAAAAAAAAATTGAAGAAATTAATTTTCCACCTTCTCGATCAACCTACAGAAAGTATTTTGAAAAAAGTTAATTTCGTCAAGTTATCAAAAAATGTGTATGAGGTGCATACAGTGTGTGTCATTTCAACCTGTAGCACCTTTCTAATTTGGAATCCGTTTCCAAAACGTAAATGACATAATTTAGGACTTATTAGAAGAATTAGAAAAAATATGTATTCTGGGAATATTCGTATTCGTATTATATCGATGTGCTGAATATACAGGGTTAGTCAAAAATGTGTACCCAGCTTTCTGGAATTCTGGAGGTGATAGTAGATTGAAAAATAATTATAGTTTGATGAATAAACTAATGGCCCAAAATGTGTATTTGAGTTGATATATCCTTCCAAAGTTGGAATTCATTGCCTGGGGATGTATTCCCAACAACATATAATCTCCAGAAGTTCGAAAAAAATTCCAATACCTACTTCCTATCCCTATCCTCCCTAGGAACGCACCATGTTCTTCGAACATTATAGGGATTCCCTTTCGTGCGCTCCAAGCGATATATATAAAAAACAATTTTTCGCATAACTTCTATATCAACGGTAGAAGCCCCCCAATTGAAATTTCCTGTATAAATGTATGTTGATGGAATATAGCTTTTTGATACACTTCTACATCTCTCGACATTTCTGCTATAGTTATAAAGGGTGTTTTTAGAGGGTGGGTCATGATTTTTTTGAAGACAACTTTTTTCCTTGTATTCTTTTCGATGAAAAAACAGAAGCACCTGATAGAAAGAAGAAAATTACCTAGTAATGGTAATCTTATCAAAATCCAAAAAAAGGGACCGTTCTCGAGATATTTGAGTTCTTGTATATAGTGACATGATATCAACAGGTAAATTCATTAGTAACAATATTTTAGTAGGCCTCGAACTTCTTGACCGGCCATCATCTCTAGTTTTCGTTTAGAAACATTCTTTTTCACGCATTCTTCGCACAATCTTCAAAATTGTTCAATAGAATTCAGAACGCGTCAAACAGGAAACATCTCTGCATCAGGAATAACATGCCATTTCTTAAAATCGAAGTTGAAAATCGCAGTAATAATTATAAGGAGGCAAAAAAACCAAACGAAAAAATTAACAACAATAATGTTAATGCCATAAACGTCAAAATTGGGAACAAAATTGGTCATGGCTCCTAAAATATTGTCACCGATAAATTAATCTGCTAATATCATGTGACTTCAAAAACTCAAATATCTCGAAAACGGTTGAATTTTTCGTATTTTGATAAGTGTACCTTTTTTATGTAATTTTCTTCGCTATATCAAATGCTCCTGTTTTTTTCACCGGGAATATTACAGGGAAAAAAGTTGTCTTCAAAAGATCAGGACCCACCCTCTGAAAACAACATTTATAACTATTGCAGAAATGTAGAAGTGTATCAGAAAAATGTATTTTATCAACATACATTCATGCAGGAAATTTCAATTTGGTGGCTTCTACCGTTCAGAAGTTATGCGGAAAAATTATTTCAATTTAATTAACTTTGGAAGGATATAATTATCTCTCCCTCAATACAGATTTTGGGCCATTAGTTCATTTATCAAACTATACTTATTTTTCAATGTTTTATCACCTCCAGAAAGCTGGATACACATTTTTGGCTCACCCTGTATATTTATAGTTATTTCAAAAACAACTCGTATTATCGAATTTTCGTTTTTGAAAATCGGAGAACGAATTTCAAATCAGGAGGGTGTTGCAGGTTGAAATCGCACACACCGTGTATGGAACAGAATGGTAATATTTTAAAACCACAGAAGAAACCAAACTGAATTATTCGGAATTATTAGTATAATAGAACTATTGATTATTTGCCAATCACGCGGCCAATCATCATTTCTATCATATTTTCCCACTTGTTATAATGTCCTTGAGAGAACATTTATTTATTATAATCAATTCGTGACAACTGATTTCTATGATCAAGGTGTGAATAACACATGAGAATATCTTTAATATAACGTAATAAATGAATATCGTTTACGATAGTGGCTTACTTTTCAATTCTGACGACTACGAAGTAGTGCCTCAAGATAGGATAATACATTATGACTCTAGTTAATTCGCTTAAATAAATGTGAATGACCTCGGGAAAGAAAAAAAATGTGATGAGACACACCTTTCAAGACAAATTCAAACCAATTTAAGTTACCTACCGTCTGCATCCACGCCAGTTAAATAGACATAATTCTACAGGGTATCTGTGAGAGGTATCCACATAAACTTACCACTTTCACAAAGATCATGCGCATATACAGGGTGTTTCCGAAATTGGGGGCAATATACAGGGTGGCCCACGAGGTTTTGGCCAGTCGATATCTCGGAAACTATATTTGAACTATAATTTTGAAATTTGGTGGTTTTGAACAGTGGAATGTAGTGTTCATTTTTGATATAAGAGGGTTTTATTGCAACATGGCATTTCCGATCACGTGACATCAACTTCAAAATTTCAAATGGAACACCATGTTTAGTATTGCATTTTCGTGAAGTCCTTTCTAATACAAATTCTACGATATCATAATTGTCAGCGGTTTTTCGGCACTACAGTTAAGATAAAGAGGTTTTTATGAACATTTCTGTATATTGTAAAAAAAATATTTTGGAAGATATTGAGCTTCAAAGTTTTCCTCAAACGCTTGTAAATCATTGCTCAGAGGTTAATAGCCCAACCCAAGCGTTTGCTTTCGGCGATATCACATGCACCGGATATATCAATGACTTTTGCTATATTGACGGACCTCATGACGAACGTTCAATAATAGTTAGAAAATGTAGTTAAGATAGGGGCGCACATTTTATAAAAAAATTTCACTTGTATTCATCTCCGGAATTTTTTACCAAAAAATAATTTAACCTCGTGTGGTATTCGGTAAGGAAATTTCACATCAGATTATGTTTGAAAATTAAATAATTCAAGAATTTATTAATTTATTTGATTTCCATATAGATTCATGATCAAATTTAGCGTTAAATTTAGTTTGCATCGCAGTATCGGCGCCAATAGATTCCAATATAGCTCACAAATTCTTGATTTCTATTACAACTTCACCGGCAAAAAAAAACAGCCACCAAAAAATTTTGCAAAATTTTTCGATCTGTAACTTTTTCAATTCTTTTCCGATTTTGATGAAATTTCCACCAAATCGTATATTCACGTTTCGGAATGTTAGCCTTTCAGAGTGGAATAATATTAAAATCATTGGAAAGAAGAAGAGAAAAATCAAGGAATCTTCTTGCATTCTTCTGAACGGAGACAATAGCATTGCTTCCTGTTCAGTTGATATAGAAAGAACATGGTATTCACTACTGAAATCTGAAAATGAAAATGGTAAATTTGAGATTGATTAATGAAAACGTCCTTTTGGAAACACCCATAGGCATACAAATCATTTTCTCATATTACCGTCAACATCTACGTAGTGGTGTAATCGATAAACATGAGGCATACGTAACAATAAAAAATATAGAAAGTAGTGCAAAATAAATAACAAGCCACATCTATTATTAATGGCTGAGCCCAGAGCTAAGAGGAAACAGTTAGTTAGCACCATTGACTATATATCTTGAAAGCACCAACAAAAGATAGAAACCATGATAGAAACGAATTATTCGAGGAATTATTATTGGAGTACGTTGTTTGGAACTTACACAGTAAATAAGTAGTAGAATTTGATCTGTCTATACCTATTATTTATTATACGTGCACACTACACCTCCTCAAAACACCACCAAAGAGTATCCAATAGTTTGAGATACATTTTCGTCAAAACTACTAGTCAGATTTGGACGTTGTTTGTTTTAATTGACAGGTTAATTCTTTTTGAATATTGGCCTGCAAACTGAATTCGCATAATAACCTATCTCTTATGAATACGAACGAGGAAGAAATGACAACATAAATATGGACTTGGCAACAATTCTCGAATGGGGATCCAATAACTTGGTAGATTTCAATGCAAGTAAAACACAAGCATGCCTTTTCTCTCGAAAAGCCGATCTCAACATAAGCTTGTCAGGAGTAACCATACCTTTGAAGACATCCATTTCGATGCTTGGTATTACTATCAGCAATAACCACGTGAGATCAATTGCTAAAAGTGCATGCCAAAAACTTTTCTGTTTCGGGTCAGGAGCTGTTTCACTTCCAGTCAGCTGCTTATGACCTATAAGGCACAGATCCGACCTGTACTGGAATACTGTTCCCATATTTGGAACGCAGCACCCAAACATACCCTGAAACTGTTGAATTCGTCACGTGGGTGACGCCTCGCTCAAATGCCCACTCACTTCTCTGGAACACCGTAGAAAAGTTGGCGATCTGGCCCTATTTTATAGCTATTTTCATGGACGATGCTTTTCTGAAATATCAACAATTGTTCCTCCCTTGGCAGTCCCCGCGAGATTAACCCGTCGAGTTGAGGCTTCGCACCCCTTCGTAGTCACTTTGGAGACCTGCAGAACATCTCTTTCCAAAGACTCGTTCATCCAACGAACAGCGAGACTCTGGAACACATTGCCAAAGGAGGTGTTACCCGAGGCATATAACCTCCAGGAATTCAAGAAGAACACCAATTCCTACCTTATTTTCCTTGGTTCTCACGATGTTCTCTGAACATTACAGGATATCCCTTTTCGTGGAAACCAGAACATAAAAAAAATACCGGGTGTAGCAATAATTATACCGTGTTTTCTTCATAAAATGTGTGAACAAGAAACGTCCAAATCGGAAAAGTAATTGTGTGAATTTCTTGGAGAAGTGCATTTTTTTTCTAATAAAAAATGGATAGTCATGTAGTGAAAAATTGTTGAAATTGGTATTAAATTACTTGATTCATGATAGTCAAGTAAAAATAGCTATTTGTTATGGAGATGAGTCTAAATTTCTTAATTAAAAGACACTTTATTCACTTATTGAATTTTTACCTGTCGTATCGATAGGAGAAGAAATGGTTACGTTATACCCTTAACATTAATATATTTTAGTAGGTGCTTCTACCGCTGAAAATACGAAAAAAAAAATACTATGTACATATAGGTCTTTCGTATTTTATAAATACCAATGTGAAGTATACATATTGTGGAATAAGACAAAACGATAATGTTGTACGAAAATATCTCCTTTAGGATATTCAACAGATATATTCGGCGTGGAAAATAGCCAGGAAAGTTCTGTTGAATATTCGAAATGATAATATGTGCATATATATCTGAGAATAGTCTTGTTCAATACTTTCATACCGAAACAAGAAGTTCAAATTTGAAAGATGGAATCATGTTATTTTTATATAGACCTCTAATCCCAGATTCGTGATTGAGTTTTCTCAATTCAGAATTTCTTTCCACCTCCTGTATGATGAATCTCAATTTGTCATACATCTAAAAATAAATCAGCATATCTTGTTTTGACTTTCAAATCATGAGCCACTGAACGTTCCAAAACTTGAAGTTAATTCGAATTCACTATTTTTACGAGTCTAAATATGAAAAAAATTAAGCCAATCCTGTTAATTTAGAATGAAGTAATTTTGAGGAGAATGTGGAAACAATAATATGAAGTGAGTTTTCTTGCAAAAAATCCTAATTTGAGTTCATGAAAATACACCCACTTTTATTTCAATATAAAAACACGGCACGGCACTGAATAGAAGTGATATTAGTCTCTGAAAAACTGATCATATTGATAGTTATTCATACCGGTCCCAATTTAGTATGAATCGTACGAATAATAGCTGAGATAAAGAGGGGGCCGTTCAAACTGAGACACGCTGTATTATAAAAAATCCTTGATTTAAGCCATCTTCCCAGCTCGCTCGATAAAGCTGCCGCACATCTACATACGCATTCATATTATATTATTGTCATGTGAGACTAAGTGAGACTGGTTTTGAATTCTTTGTCTTGCATCTTGCACCAAAGTTTTTTTGGTACAACTGTACTCGAGAATGGCCTTCGTATGGCGTCTATTCAATCAGAATGCCTCTCTACCGTCATTCGAATCGTTTAAAATGAGTTTCGAAAAGATACGAGAACGAGAACCCAATGCATGTACTATGTATAGGTTAAACCGAGGGGCGAATCGCTAATGAAGTCTGGTGTACACGTTGATGAAGTCTCGATGAAGTCACTGAAGTCATGATGAAGTCAGTGAAGTCACGATGAAGTCACTGAAGTCTCGATGAAGTCACTGAAGTCTCGAAGAAGTCAGTGAATTCATGATGAAGTCAGTGAAGTCATGATGAAGTCAGTGAAGTCTCGTTACTGAAAATCGTAATATAAATACGTACCAGGTTTGTCTGAATTTCAAGAAGAATAATATCATATTATTATATTAGGAAAATATGCGTTATCAATACTATACATTCGATCATTAGTTCAAACAACAAACGCTAAAATAGGTCGAATAGGGTGAACAAATCGTGTAGTCGCAAATTTGTGTACAGTGGTAGAGGGAAGTGTCATGAACAATTTACTTGAAGTCCTGACCCATAGGGGATGAGCAGGGCGATAGGGGAGCGTTTGAACGTCATTTTTTCAAGTTGTTCTTGAATAATTCGAAAATCGCAACCTCTAGTAAAAAATTTAAATTATTCAAAATTGAACAACATAAAATGTCCTATAAAAAAGTTTTCATTCGCGTTTTGTCTAGAATGAATAGTTTTTAGGATACAATGGATGAAAATATCGAGAAGTAACAAAAATAGAGTTTATGGGTACGAAATCAATGTTCAATGTCTCACTATTTCCTGGCGTTTCCTGAAATGAATACCTATGGGCTTAGTGAGTTTTTCACTTGAATAAGAGGTTATCTATAAACAATGACTGAAAAGTGTTCAATTTGTGAGTGTGATATTCTCGGTGATATTGTCAGTAGTTGATAAAACGTTGATAAAAAAGGGATACGTGGATTAGTGAATAATATAGTGACTTTTTTGATCTACTGGAGCGCACGGACGGTAATCTCTATAATGTTCGAAGAAAACATCCTTAGACCCAGGGAGGATAGGAAGAGGAGGTAAATATTGGAAATGTCTTTTCTGGGGATCAGGAGTTCTTAGGAAAATTTCCTTTGACGAAGAATTCCAAAGCTTCGCCGTTCTATAAACAAACGAGTTTTCGTATAAAGAGTTGTTCGACCTATTTCAAGGTTGAAGACGAAATAATGTGCTGACGGGACTTGTCGAGTTTGTTTGACTGGTATTGCTAGTGATTGAATGATAGAACAGATTTCTGAGAAACATTTCCCTTGCAAGTATGAAAGTTGGAGGTTTCGAGAACAAAAAACAGTAACGGGATGGATCGCTCATCCCAGTGACAACGAATGATCCAGTATAGCACCTGAAGCGATAATGAACAGCATCTTTTGCCGATGTTCAACTGAATGTGGGAGACAATATGAAAAGTTGAAATTCCATGCTCCGCTGTGTGCAGCATGTGCCACGATACGTATATATACGAATGTTGCTGGATATGGAAAATGTGGACGAAGATGATGATTATAATTGTCAATTATTAGAACGTATACATTCAATATGCTTGTTTTCAAGGAATAATGTATTTTGTTCTGTTATCAGCCACGTTGAACACGAATTCCATGATGTGAGACATTGAACATGAATTTCAAACCATTAAACTCTATTTTTGATACTTCTCGATTTTTTCTCCTCCTCAGGAACTATTCATTGTAGACGAAAAATTAATAGAGACGCATCATAGGCAATTCCATGTTGTTCAATTTTGTATACCTCCATTTTTTTGCTAGAATTCACGATTGTCGAATTATTCAAGAACAACTTGAGAAAATTACCTTCAAACGTTCCACTACTGCCCCGCTCATCCCCTAGAGGTCAGGATTTTTAGTATGTTGTTCATAGCACTTTTCTTCATCACTCTACAGAAATTCACGACTATACGATTTTTCCCCCTATTTTTTGTTCGTTTAATGAACTAGATAATGACGTCACTTCTCAACGTAATATCTCAACGAAAATCTCTTGAGAAGTATCAAGTAGTCTGTGGAATACCAAGAAATACATGTTCCAAGAAGTACGAATAAAGTCACTGAAGTCTCGATGAAGTCAGTGAAGTCTTGATGAAGTCAGTGAAGTCACGATGAATTCACTGAAGTCTCGATGAAGTCAGTGAAGTCATGATGAAGTCAGTGAAGTCATGATGAAGTCAGTGAAGTCTCGATGAAGTCAGTGAAGTCTTAGGAGAATGTGAAGTCAGGTGTACAAATTTTCGTCTGCGGTTCGCCCCTCGGGTTAAACACAGGTAAAATGATCGGACTTACTGTCTATTCTTCAGGCTCCTAAAATAAGAATAAACTCCATTCCTCACTATCTGTGGTATATCCTTTCTAATAATAATAAGGTCAAACTATGGGTTCGCTATCGATTAGGTATACGCGACTGAGTAGTGAGTACAAACTTTACTTGGCATTTCACAAACAAATGGCGAACCTGACGTCATCTCAATTCGCGATAAATTGAATGAATAAACCGGAATCTCTGTTGTGGTGATATGAAAAAATCGAATGAGATGCCGTTCAAGTAGTTCGGTAGATACCTAGATACGAGCTTGAGATGAGTTTCAATCCCCCACCTTCTTCCCTGCCTTCAACAACTTTTGAACGAACAACATCAAATGAGAAATTGACACGAGGGTTGACCGATGAACAACCTAGTCCTGTATGGCAAATAGTGATATCAACGACACAAAAAAATCTTGTAGGTAAAAAATATTCAGAAAATCTCGTTTTTGGATGTATGATAAATTGATATTCATCATATAAGACGTGGAAAGAAATTCAGAATTGAGAAAACCTGCGATTGAAGGTCTATATAAAGATAACAAGTTTCCATCGTTCAAGTTTGAACCCCTTCCTTGATTGGGTGAAAGTATTGAAAAGGAATATTCTCAGATATAATTATGAACATAACAAAATGGACATATATGTATAACGAACTACATTGAGAATTCAATGTTCGACATGGCAAATAGCCAGGAAAGTAGTTGTTTTCTGTTGAATATTCAAAATGATATTATGTGTATATATCTTTATATGAAGGAGAATGCAAATTCTCTACTTCAGAAGATTTCGTTTTCGAATTCTTATCGTGTGTTCAATAGATAGAAAGTCGAGATAGGGACATGTGAGCCGTTTTGACCCATAATCAATAATAGTTTCGACAGTTGAAAAATCTCTATTTTGAACACCCTATATATCTTAATTCATTCCCGCTCGACCCCAAGTGTGATGCATTGATGAAATCAGCTCTTCAGGAAGAATCTGAAAATGCAATGGAATACAGGGTATTCCATTTGAATACTACTACTTTCTGGCATAAGCGGCAACCGAGGCGGCAACGCTGCATTGCTGAAAATATTTTAGATCGATAGACCAAGAGCAACTACTTGAGTAACCAAATTTTCAGAATGATCCTATGTCCCGTTCTCCATTTTTTCATCTCTTGGAGCGCACGAAAGGAAATCCCGAAATTCCTATAATGTTCGTGGAACATCGCGCGTTCCTGGAGAGGACAGGAAGAGGAGGTAGATGTTGGAAATTTTTTGAACTTTTGGAGGTTATAAGTTCTTGGGAAGACTTTCATTGGCAAAGAGTTCCAAAGCTTCGCCGTTCTATAGACGAACGTGTTGTTCGAGATTTTTCAAGGTTAACGACGAAGGGATGTGCTGACTGGGCCTATTGAGCTCGTCTGACTGGTATTACTAAGGTACCTCGACCGTGGCCCACCCTGTATACACTCTATCAGATAAAACAATATACCGGGTGGGTCATCATTATTGAGATTTATCAGTTTAATCATCACATAAAGCGATCACACCTGATCATATTCAATTATTTTTCAGATTATTATATGAACTATAGGAACTTACACTGATACCGAGAAGTGAGTTTATGTGTCAATTCATATGATCGTGATCCAGGCTGAATGACAATAATAATTACTGAATACAAACGAACAGTGTCATGTGACATACCATATTGGTAATTTGAAAAGCGTTGCACAATCAGCTGCCAGTTTGTAACGGTTAATCTCATACTCGACAATAATTCCACCACGCCTCAAATTACAAAATTAACAACGATTGCTTCAACCTGCAACCCTACCTATACCTACATAATATTGACACTTTCTTTATTCAAGACATCATTGAATCAAACCAACAGAAACTCGTCCGTTGATGACCGATATTTGATTTATTGAGAATACCCATCAGCTCTACCCATACCTATAATACCATTTCCATTCATCAAAACTTTTTTTTTTTTCAACAAACAAGTTATTTATAAACGAGTACCTAGAAAATGAATATGAAAGCTGGTATTGATAAGATACCTATGTAAAACGGAAACCAATGTTGGTCAATTTCATGTCAGGTAGGTATTAGTGGTATTAGATATAGGTATCCAAAGGAATGTGGTGGAAAAACATACTTGAGCTGTCAATAACAAATAATCCTACGATAAGGTAAGACAACCAAAACCAAAATTTCTTCGCAGGATAAGTCCACCTTTTATCCATCTTGTAATGCGTGAAGGGCGTTGTATGTAAGCATGAAGACAGGGAGATGTATATAAGAAGAGGATGTAAGCAATGTAAAAGGTTTGAGAGAACAGGAAACTTCACATGTGCTGCATGGAATGTCGAATGACGGTGACGTATCGAACCAAAAGCCAAAGCAAAGACGACAAAATACGTAGGTATACCTTCACAGGGAAGATATACCATTTTATTCAACCAGAAGTTTATTATAAAAGCAATTGATGGGATAAATATGTAATAAAACGCATGCGAACAACGTGACGTGTGAATAATAATTGAAAACGTTCATGAGTACCTATGTAGCAAAGCTACCTATTAGACTTTAATTCAACGTTATACAACGAATTTATAAAATATCCGCAGTCATCAAAACCGCCACAATCATTCCTAAAACTCCTACGATCCCTGAAGAAAACCAACCTAAAGTTGTCCTCCAACACTGGCAGGCACGTAAAGGTAAGTTCAAATTCAAAACGACCAAACGCCCGAGTCAAATTAACGCGTCAGACGAGTAGGTATAGTAGGTGAAGCGCGTGTTAAATCCCCCAGCAGAACGTTGTGTGTCTGGCCGCGTAAAATCAATGAGCGCCGCAAGAGTAGGTCAACAGATCCGAGGCGGCGTAACCGACGAACCACGTGTTCGTCCCGCCGTCCCTCGGGAACGTCGAATTTCACCAGAGCCTACCTGGTATCCGAAGCCGTAGTAGTACCTCTGGACCAGGAGAGCCTGGATGAGCCCTTCCATAGCGCGAGGAGACTCTGCGAGAACCGCACATGTCTACATATCCACCGCACGAGCACTGCACTGCACCGAGACAGACCTTGCAATGCCATTCATCGAGGCCATTGGACCGGCAACACCGCCTTCAGCTATCAGCTGGCGCCGCGCGCTCGTTTACGACTCTGGCATCGCGCATGTGTCACCATCGGCAGACCGATCTCTCTCCTTCTCGCCGGCCAGACTTGGGATCATTTACTGAATAACCGGTCAACGGTGTTGCCGCTTCACCGTAGATTTCCGTGGATCTACCGACCGGGTAGAATATTTGGAAACAAGAATCAAGTATTGACACTGTTGATTCAAAACAGATTTTCAGTTCTTCCTCATGCATTTAAGTTTATGAATATAATTAGTAGAGCACTTGGAATCAATCAAACCACAATAACGATTGCATCGATGAACATGTAAATTTTCAATTCCTTTATCTACGGCCATTATAGAAAGTAGGCAAGAACACACGAGA
This sequence comes from Phaedon cochleariae, assembly GCA_918026855.4. Classification (NCBI taxonomy): domain Eukaryota; kingdom Metazoa; phylum Arthropoda; class Insecta; order Coleoptera; family Chrysomelidae; genus Phaedon; species Phaedon cochleariae. The sequence continues at coordinate 66,960,438 of OU896708.1, read as the reverse complement.
TACAGTCTTAGTAAGTAACTCTTTACGCACAGTAAGCACAACGTACAGTTTTCGTTTATTTTGCCAGTCATGATCGCGTGATCGCCGTCAACAGCGGATGACATAACTGTCAAGAATTATAGTTCAGACTGTTTGTCCAAACTTGTTTGATGTACTACATGGCAGTAGGTAGAGTATAATACGTAGTGCGTGTTGTAAAGCAATTACGCACTTAACCATTCGTGCGTAATATGCTTATTACAACACATATTTCGTAATATACTATTTCGTACGAACTGTCATCAAGCCTTTGCCAATAATGCACCCTTGTTAAACCCTACTTCCGGGCAGGCAGAGTGATAGGAACACAGATTAAAATAAAATTTTGGAACTATTAGGTTTAATTTGATGTGATAGCTTTACAAGAATTTCAGATCAACTCCATCCATTTTCGTACTTTATATGACTGCCCTATTATAGGTAGATATATATTTTATATTTTTCAGTTATATAGATAGGTACATAATATACATATAATTCAGATCAATTAGCGTGGAAGAAGTTAATTAAAATCTGTAATCAGCCAAATAGCTATTTGGCAGGTATCATAAAGCGGTCCATCATTGATTTATAGGCTATACCATAAAAATCCTAGATCGTGTTAAAGGGCTGTTATACTAAACAAACGTGAATTAGAGCATTGAAGACTAAAAACAAAGATAATGGAAATATCTGTAACGATTGCTTCAACTCATTATCTTTGGTAATTTTCTACCGTTCTAACGTATATTTTGAAACATTATTCTGTCCTGATATATCCGATAACAAATCACCAACCCATCTCTTTTCGGAAGCACAAAACATGACAAAGCGATTGCAACTCCCTTGCTCATAAAATGTTCGAGTCGAGGTTCGATTCCAAGTTCCAACTAAAAACCATATTCCAACCGAGTAACACCTCTTATGGCTCTTTCGCATGAATCATCCGCTGCGACGACGTTAGCTACATCCGATCCCATTGGCTCGTTTACAAAAACTCGCGTAAATCTACCAATGGAAACGTCAATAGCTTCAGTCAACCGGAGATCCGGCATAATGCACCGATCTCGAGCGAACGCTCGACCCGGCAACACCGCCTCCCCAAAAATAATCGGCGAGACGGTTGCGTTCGGTTCGCCGATGCCAACTTGATTCATTTTCATTCCGCGTTTGAGCGCGTTGCCGTTCACATCGTTGTAATGTAGCTAGTGCGTGTTGGGTTCGCGAGCCCACTAGATCGTCAACCGACTACTTTGATTGTGGCGTTGAAAGATCGTTGAACCCACGACGCGGTTTCCCGCGTTCACTTTCTTCGAAACAAAATCTTGAAGATCGCCATTTTGATTGATGAATTCGGAATCGAGGAGACTGTGGAAATAGCGCGCGAGTTTTGGTGTGAAAATTGTTGTGCTTTCTTTGGATTAAATGGATTTTCATCATTTTGTGGGGACTCGGAATTAGACTGCTGTGAAGTGATTTATTTATTCTTATTTGATTTGCAACCATTTTCTGTAAGCATTTTTTCGTGTTTTTAGAATAAAATCATCATCTAACCACAAATGGTAGGTTCATGATTTTGAATTCATATGTGAATTTACCTTTTCTCCCTTCTCAAAAACATTCTTTCAATGTAATAAATATATAGGTGAGTAGGTAGTTGGGCACGTCAGTTTTTGCTAACATCCTATCAGAATTGAAGATCTTGAGGTATTGGCACCTATTGCTGAAAATGTTTCATAGCATGGACGTATAAACTATACGTCCATGTTTCATAGAATCAGATAGGTTGGTTGACTAGGTACCTACCTATTATTATCATAATCAGATTGAGGTGGATTTAATTGATTTGATATTGAATTTGTGAATGTAATGTCGAGTAAGGGGTAGGAACATATAGTGAAGTATTGCATTAAGCATCGCCTCAAGCATCAAAAACAAATAGGTACATTCATAGGTAATAAGTTATTAAAATACAAATCACAAACCATTCATAGTGAAGAATCGAGTATCACCTCGCCATTTCTGAGGCATCAAATTCGTTTGATTTTCAAGCATCTCTCCAGGAATGATGCCCAAAATCACACAAATAATATCTGATATAAGATTGGTGCGCTCAAGGTCGGGTAAACACTCGCCGTATTTTCTTTTTTTATCAGTGTCGTAGTTGTTTTTGAAGTGAAAGGAGGGAAAAAGTGTATTGTGTTATTTGTGTTCGAATGCCGTTCTCGAATTAAATTTAAAATACCTGCCTATACCCATGTTAATGTTTTAATGGTCACTATTCTCATGTATTCATGAAATTTTTCAGGAAACTCTTTCAGTTCACTAAACAGTCGATGATAGGTATTCACAAAATTGTTATACCTAATCAACTTCGTCCTACACTTTGATACTACGACTTTGGATTTGTGATTCTCACAACTTTCATAGATGTTTCATTATGTTCAATGCATATCTACATCCTGTACCGTCCTACGGCGAATTGTTCTAAAATTGTTCTAATAAAATACATTCGATAAAGTGAAAGTCTTTTCAGAATTCAGATCAAGCTGTGGAAACAAAAGTAAATTACATGTTCATTCTGATTGCGTGAAACAATATAGGTAGGTATAGGTTATATAAGACAAAATCTTTGTAGGTATGATTAGTTAGGTGTAAGTACGGTTGATAAGTAGGTATAGGTATACGTTGGTAAAAAACATGAGATCAACATACCGACGATTTCCGAGACGATTTCTTTTTAATTCGGTGTTTACTCAGCTGATCTCAACTTGGCAACAAAATAACCAACTGATGAAAGCTATAACAATCATGTTAAATGGGCATGCAACCTTGAGTGGCAATTTCAGATAACCTACCGAATTTTTCCATGGTTGTCGAAATGATCCATAACCAGGGAAAAAAGCAAACAATTCAAGCCAATGAGAAATAATTAAAATAGCACTTATCTGAAAACACGTAACGCGATGAACTCATGATAAACAACTAACTATACATATTCATTTTGTGTATATATTATTCTTATCTGGTGTATATGTGAATATACTAAGAAGGATGTAATTGATTTACAACATTGGAAATTCACTCGACGTTTGCAACGCATTCAATTGATTCAATAGGTACATACAGAGCCGTCTTCAATAAAATGACATTGTTGATCGTTCGGTTAATGCTGTCGCTAAAAATAAACTCATCTTCGACTAAACTAACCAACGTCAGAACATCGGAATTCTCGATGGATCGCGAACAAAGATCTTCTCATTTGTTTGCACATTGCACAATGCCGATAACGGAAAAATCTATAAATTATGCCTAAAATGTAAAGAGCTAATGAGAAGGAAAAGTGAATAATATGAAGCTTTGCCAATTTTGCGAATAAAACTATGGATAACTGAAAATGAGCTATATATACTGCAATGATTTTCGTTGGTTGTAGGTATCAGTAGGTACCTAGGTGGTAGGTATGTTGGAAGGATATGTTTTTATACTATACTATAGAAACTTTTACTAGGTCGTCAAAGGTAACACATTGGAAAATGAAAAATATAGGGTGAGTCATAACTATTGGAACATAGGCTATAAGGGCGGATTGTTTAAATCTCGGTTTGGACCAAAATATGGCGATAGAGGACCAAATTTGCCTCAATTGATGTGGAAAAAAAAACAGGGCGTTTCAATCGAAAAAGTATTGACTATATACTCGCACCAAAATTCATTCACTGAGGACAAGAAATGTTATTCACCAGCAACAATTATCTATAATAGTCCAAAGTGCGTACTCTCCATAAATGGAATAATATTTTAAACCTCCTTCCGAGACTTTGAACTGTTCGATTGCGTTTTCCTAGAAAACAGATGAAAAATATCGTTTTCAAATGAGATTAACAATATTAAGTAGAAATTATGTGTGTGTCATATTTTTACATCAAAATCCCTATATAAAAAAGTTCGTAAAAAAAAGCTATCAGTCGATTTCAACATCAGGAATCACTTGCGTGTAATAAACCGTAGAATAATACATAAAATAATATTCTCAATTGATAAATATATTAGCAAAAATTATAAGCACAAAATTTGAGGCATTATCGGTCCTATATCAATCCGCCCTTAGCCTTTTTCAATAGTTATGACCCACCCTGTATACCGCCCAAAAAAAAACTGATGACCATTGAAAAATTAGTCAAAATTTCAAAGTTGGCTTGGTCCTGGTCATAGTTCACCATGGTGGGCACTTCCCTAATTCTATGCGGTATGAAACGACCAATCAATTTGCATTTCTATAGATATATTCTGTATCCTATCAGTACACAACATTTGGATCAGGAATATCAGGAATCTAATAGATCGATAATTGAGGATTGCGGAATGCATATACGTTGGTATGATCATTATCGAAATGATGAGCTATCTCGTCAAAAATTGGCGTCTATCACATGTTGAAAGAATACAGTCATTTTCTTTTGTGGGGCAATGAATGCGCTTGTCTCACGATAGTTTATCCTTGAGTCTACAGGGTGTCCCAAATTGCTTGATTTTTGCAGTTTTTCCTATTTCCAGAGCGACTAGAGAAAAACTGACCAAGAGGTCTAGAGCTCGATTTTTGTGAAATATCGATTGGTGAGAACCGCATTTGGATATCTCCAACCGTTTCCGAGATATTGGCGAAAATTGACATTTGACCAATTCCAAGAATATGCCATAACATTTGCATTTTTGGATATTTATTCAAACGGAAAGATCTTTCTACAGGCACTTTTCAACGTAGAATGAGATACAGCTGCAAAAAAAAATATCGCGTATCGATTGTCAAATATCAAAACCAACGTTGTATTGTTTTTGTTTTAACAGTAAGGCGATGGATGACTACATATCTTGACATATATATTTTTGGAAAGCCTCTTTTTCTGGAGTCGAAGCCAACTATGGTTTCTATTTGAGATAACAACGTTGATAAGCGATATAGTCTTTTTGGCAGGTGTATCTCATTCCAAGTTAAAAAGTGCATCTAGAAATTAGAAAGTTCTTTCCGTTTGAATGAATATTAAAAAATAAAAATGTTATGGCATCATATTTTCGAAATTTGGCAAATGTCAATTTTAGCCAATATCTCCAACACGGTTAGAGATATCGAGATGCGGTTTTCACCAATCGACGTTTCACAAAAATCGAGCTCTTGACTCCTTGGTCAGTTTTTCTCTAGCTCTGATCTGGAAATAGGAAAAACTGCCAAAATCAAGCAATTTGGGAGACCCTGTACACTTACCAGTATAATGACAACAAGTATGGAATTTCAAATTGGACACTTTTTGATTGCTAATTTCACAAGAAGATTTCATCTCCATATTAATTAAAATTAGAAGTATTAGCCATAATATTCAAATAATTCACTAGCCATACTTCATAATATAGGTTGTTACTTTCTTTTTACTGTGTAACTCAGAGATTTCGTGAATTAAATAAATATGGTACGATATTAACATATTAGCAATATGTATCAATATCATACCGAGCATGCTTTGTCGGAAATTTCATACTTGGTATCACGTGATGGAATCCTTAAGACTCAAAGTTCAATATAAATATAGTCCGTACCCATTTTGTTTCTATATCTATATAACATTCACATTTCATGAGACGATCGCATGGCCAAATAATCTAATCGTCAAACTGAACTCACGTAAGTATACATAATACATAAAACCTTACCTATATAGTACTTCTACTTAGTTAAAGGCAGAAAGACAATAAGCGCTGGTAGACAAGTGAGTACGTGAAACAATCCAGACTAGGCCTGGGAAAAATATCGATATAACGATAACTATTGATATATCGATAACTATCGATATATCGTTAACTATCGATATATCGATAACTATCTCAATATATTGGAAAAAATTAATTAATTTTATTTGTGTGACCCCTAGACGCTTTCGTAATATATGTCATAACCGAGGTTATAGTATTTTTGAAATTAATTTAAATTTTTTTTGTCAGGTTTTTTCAAGCATGAAAATATATTATGTAGGTAGGTATGTACACGGAAAAAAAAGGAATTGTTGAATCAAGCAAGTGTCATATATGCACGACAAAATATAATCTTGAAATGAGTAAATCTATATCTTCTTTCAGAGCGAATTTGAAATTTGAATTAAGTAAATATGTCTCGCATGAATTCTGGATCTTATTCAATCAAGCACATCCATGAATTGTTTATGAAGAGATATTGAATTGGCTCAAACAATCATTTTGTTTGATTCGAAATAACAAGATATTGATTCAAAGAAATATTTGGTTGATTCAAAGAAATATTTGGTTGATTCAATGAAATATTTCTTTAAATCAATGAAATATTTTGTTGATTCAATGAAATATTTCGTTGATTCAAGAGAAACTGTATTTCCATTCGTCAAATTGTTTTGTTGAACCAAATTCAGCATTCATTCGGGAATTTTCTAGAATTTCTCATCAATAGAATGAACTAAACTAGGAAACTAGTCGAGCTTCACGTATATAATGAATTCGAGGCAGGCATAGACGAGGCGAAATGATCGCCATCTAGAGGCGAAAATTCAACCTGATGTAGAATCAACAGAATATATCATTGATATTACATATTTCGTTGCTCTATTCAAGCGAATGATCTGTTCGAAACGAGTTCATTGCTTTATCGGAATAAAAAAACTTTGTATGTTCTTTCAAAGATATATTCTCATCAAAATGATCATCATTTCATCAAACTGATCATTATTTCATCAAATCAACAAAATGTTTATATTTGAATCAACATCGACATTATTTTGGATCGACATAATTTTTTTGAGAAAGCCATATATTTTATGGATGGAATTGATATTATACTGTTGATCCAATTAGACTACATTCTTCATGAACAAGCTGCTTCCATGAAATAATCATGTAGCTGGTACAGTACAACAAAAATAATACAAGCATTAAAAATTTGTTGATGCAACAAATCCTTTTTTTCCGTGTAGGTAGTTTTTATGCTGATTCAATTAGTGTGGTTGAAGCGAGGGTTGAAGAGTCTATAACCTTCGGTTTGGAGGATAAATGAGATTATTATGAGCTAGGCGTGGGATAAAATTGGTGTATCGATATGTAATTTCAAAAATATCGATATATCGATAACTATGAACTCTTTTTAGTCTTTTACGTTAACGAGTTTAGACTATTCAAGGATCTCGTTTGCCAACTACGTGAGCATAAAGAGACTTTGGATTCTTCGCGGATACTTACATGATACTAGAATTACACGATTAATACGACCGTATATGGTTTGTTCACTCTGGCATGAAATTTGCGCAGAAAGAGCTCAATGAAATCCGTGCGGGTTTATTGTATTTTACGTTGTATTTTACAGTTCCGAATATAATACAAGCATAAATTTATGTGCATGGCAATTTGGCGAGTGAATTGTCTATAAAACACCTGAACATTTATACGTAGATGTTTCGCAATTTCACATAAAATCTGCCCAGATGTTTTGACTACTTCAATACACTCGGTATTCGGAGTTCGTCTGAAGCTACAGCAGAGCCACAGGTCTATAAAAAAATATACAGCAAAAATCCCAAAATGGAATAGTTATTGAGTCTACAATCAATAACTATCACTTTGCCTCATAAAATCGTCATAAAATATTCTTTTAATCAATGCATAATGTTCTAGCGTTAGTGAAAATCGCGTATTTCGACAAATCGTTTCGGTTTTTTTCTTCAGTTGAGTCTGAAAATTTGAAAATAGGGAAATTAATCAGCCTATAATGAGCCTTCGAATACTAATACATGAAATCGGTACAATATCGATAAATATATAGTCTTTTCAAATATGGCTCTGCTGAGTTTGCCCGAAGCTAGAAATGCCACACAGGTTTCTTTTAAAAAATATGCAGCAAACATTTCCAAAATGAGATTGTAATTGAGCCTATGCAATCAATACTATTTATTGTTTTGCCTCATAAAATTGCCAAGAAATCTGCTTTTGATACAAAAATGCATAATGCCTAATCGAGTGCCTCTGAACGCGTATTTCGACAAATCTTTTCTTTTTTTTATCTAAAAAAGCCGATCAAAAAATTTGAGAATAGGGTAATAGCCATTTAATCCCAATCTGTCAAATCGGTGAATAATCGATGTTTTCAAAAATGGCTCAGCTGCGGTCGCCCGAAGCCTACAAAGCCACAGATTTTTCTATGGTGGAGAGAAACAAAAAAATATAGGAATATAGGGTGATAAATTGGCCTAAAATAAGAACTATATTTCCACCATATTTTCAAAACATGGTTTTGCTGAGTTGAGCCAAAGCCACAGATTTTTCTTTGATAGAGAGGAGCAAACAAATTGGGAATTGGGTAATAAATAAGCCAAGAATGAGCCCAAAATTATGTGATGTATCTCATGTTGAAATTCGTAAGTGGCTTTGCTAGGTCCTTTAGTATCACACAAGGTACCATTTCATCCACCTGTCTTTGCGCATCTGCTTCTTTTTGAGGAAGAAGGTAATTTAACGTGCCTGAACAGCTGAGGAATATTCTTGGAACCAGTTCGATTTGCAGTGTAAGTAGATGGAAAACTTTAGAGAAGTTTCATGGAAAAGATGAATAGGTAAGGTACTTTCTCTTCGAAACTCAAAACTCCATCCATATAACGCAATATAAATGAGGATATTTCCAGAATATTGCAAAACAGAGTGAAAAGCAGAACATGTTCGTTAATTAGGTGTAAGCAAAAGCCATGAAAATATAACTTCGTCAAATAACAGGATACGAGATTGAATAAGTACAATGTTAGTTGATATCAAATCGGACAAAACAAAAATATTGAATTGAAAATATGTACACGAAAAAAAATACTCACATCATGGGTGGCAACTTGGGTGGCAATTACAGTGGTAATAGGTTCTTTTGTTTCTATGGGGACAATGGGGACACTCACCTGGAACAAAAAAAAAAAACAATTAGATTGAGTATGAACATAAACTATAATATTCGAATTCAGACATAATGAAGAGAGCAATGGAAACAACAAAGTCGCCGGTAAAAATGTTAGTTTCTCTACCCAAGATTCAGTATCGAACGGAACTGGAAACTCGTCTTTGTCCGATGACCGTATATACATGGTGGGATGTTAGAACTTTGCGATCCGAATCATCAGGGGTGCGGGGGGGGGACGAGAGAAGAGTGCTGTATTCATCTCTTCTTCTCGCTTCTCGGTTTAGGTCGCGGAGTTTCGGGATACCTCTAATACCTACTTCTCCATTCTGAGTCTGACTACCGGATTCGATCTCTGTGCAGTGGCGTATTTACGGGGGAGATAAGGGAAAATACGGGGTAATGGTCACCCCATATTCCAATAGAAATACACCAATTTCCAATTGTTTTATTGCTTGGTGCGCACGAAAGGGAATCCCTATAATGTTCGAAGAACATCGTGCGTACCTAGGGAGGATAGGGAGAGGAGATTATAAGTTTCCTGAAAATCTGTATTTCCATCATATTGTACTCTCTTCATATTGCCTTTATTTCCAAAATATTGCTCGTATTGCCTAAGTATTGCTGGTATTTCCTAAAATTTTTATGTCTATTTTTTTCATATTGCCTGTATTTCCTTCATATTGCCGATATTCCCTTCATATTGCATGTAATCCCAAAATATTCCTTGAATTGCCTTAGTATTTCCTGAAAAATGCCTGTATTTCTAGAAGGGAATTTCCCAAAAATTCCTGTATTCCCATCGAGGATCCCTTCATATTGTCTGTATTTCCCCAAGGTATTTCTTGCATTGCTAATGTATTTCCAAAATATTGCGAGGGGTAAACCGCGGTGGAATTCTGGTGTACAAACAACTGGAATTCCTTGGATTTCATTGAAATTCCTTGGATTTCCTTATTATAGAATTACCTGGAATTCCTTGGAGTTTCTTGGAATTCCTTGTGTGAAGTGCGGTATAATTCTGGTGTACAAACAACTGGAATTCTTGGGAATTCCTTGTGAAATTGAAGTTTTATTGTACACAATCTTGACCGCGGTTTACCCCTCGGTGTATTGCCTGAATATTTCACGTATTTCCTGATGATTGCCAGTATTTCCAGCAAGATATACAGATATTTCTGATGTGCTTCACCCCTCGATACAGTTTTATTAAAAAAAGCAAACAATTATTGGATAGAGAAATTAACGTCATCCTATTTGCTTAAAACGGACTAACGGGAATGATTGTTTACCAAATGTTGACAGTTGTCATATAGGTTGTCAAAAATTACAAAGCATCGGCTGAGCCAGATTTACACAACTAGAACTAGGATGACGTTGACCTCTCTTTTTAGTATACACGTACACTTTTTAATTGAAAACAACTGTACCATAAAAAAAAGTTTTACATGACTTTTTGAAAACAAGATTTTCCAATCCAACTTCTGGATACGCCACTGTCTTTGGGTGAATGTGAAACGATGTTCCAAACGCAGTCGGAATAGGGGCGGACATTCGTAGGGGTGACTGACGAAATCCGTCTTTCGATCCTCGTTACCTAATGTGGGACACGGGCCTCACAGCGGGCTATACAGAGTGATCGAAGATATTTTCTTCATGTTGAATCGAAATAATTATGATCGATAATAAAATATCCTAGCAGTGAATTTTAATGTGAATCCAGATAGACCGCATATTTTGCGGGGTAGCTTATATTTGAAAATTGTTTGGCCAAGTTATACCTAACGGACGAGATGAAAGTGTTTTCACGCCAATCAAGAATTTATACTCAGTTTTCACTTGTTTTATAAAATAATAATGGACAAATGGAATGGTCCATCTGATATTTTCACTCTCTTTCAAAATAATGTACTTTTTTCCTTTCGTTCAAGCTGTGACATCTACAGGTCAAAATCTAGAATCCTTACTTATAGAAACAATATTTTTTGGAAGACAAGAAAAAATTATTTTGAAAGTCATTGAAGTGCCTTCCTTTAGAGGCCATGAGAGGAGGGTTACAATAGTATATTGGATCATAAGGTCAGAAAATGCACGTGCAGCTGCACGAGCGAAGCGAAGGGCTTCTGCATGTGTGACACACAACTGTTTTTCTACTATATACCAGAAACATAATGTGTTCTCTTGATTCCGAACTTTGATTCACACTGACGTTTAATGAAAATTTATGTGAAACGTCAAAATATGCATCACGCATCAAGTACAGAATCATGTTGTTATGAGTTTAGCAGCCCAAGGGACGATATACATTACTTTCAGACACATATTTAGGGTTGATATGATTCATTATCATATAGGGTAGGCGAAAAAAAATTAAAATAAGTTTATTTTTTCAGATTCTATCGGAATCCAAGAGATTTTCCACATTTTCCCAGACACCCTGTATCTTGCCCTGTATACTATATGGACATCTCTGAATATTCCTACTTAATCAGAAGATAGGTATTTGATTCGGATATCAAACCAATCAAGTCTTGCTTGCACAGACAAAATGTTTGATCTGATGGTGTAAATTTCTGACGTGTGAAAATTTAATATTGCTGCGAACTGAATAGCCATCATAATAATTATTACACTCTGGTGCCTGTTGATACCGAACGAATCGCCATTATTCGGAACTCACTGGGTATTCGTTCTATTGTATTTCCACAGCGACAAACTAAAGGTCAATCTGATAAATTGCCAACGAGGCACCTTTAAAAATATTCAGCAATGCGGCGTGCAATCGAGCGAGTTGCTCCATATATGGAGATCGTGTACACCGGCTACTGAACGCCATTTTTTATTTTCCTTCAATTCAGCTCGGTTGGCAACAAGAAACCGAACGGTCGCAGAGGATGAGAAGAAAAAGAAGAAGAAGAAGGCACTTGGCAATCATTGTTCGTAACATAGCTTATCTCACCCACGGCCAAACCAACCAGACAACCATTTTATTTCAAAGAATAATGACAATTATAACTAGCATTGCTAGATATAATAAGAGGAGATTCTCTTCAGCTTTTTGGTATAAAGCTGGTCGATACAAAAAATGTTCGCTTTATTGCAGATTTTGGTAATATTTGTATAGTCCTTAGTCTAAGAATAGCCTTGGTATCAAATTTTGGTCTTGAATATTTGTGCAATTTATCCAAAAACAATAAAACTTGATATTAATCATATATATAGAGATGATCTGAGAATTTGTGGTTCATTTTGTATCAGAAATGAGGAAATTTACCTAATGAAACTAGTCTACAATACGCTACAATAGCAACAAATCATCAACAAATTATTGAATGGAGCAAGCGCAGATTCCACACAAGCATAAGCACAGCATAAGAGTTCAAATTAATCAACTTTCAAGGTTATTTCTTAATGCATAGACTCAAAATCATTGAAATAACGATTTTCAAATTCGGGTTATGCTTGGTCTTAGTACTGATACTAAGACAAAGACTATATAAATCCGCCATACTCTCAAACCAAATTGATACAAACACCTACCTTGGAAACTGCTTCTTTGAATTCATGGGACTCTCCTAAGAATATCAATATGTACATAATTTGGTTTGGTAATATTTCAGAATTGCACTTTTTCAATGAGACACTTTTTTTTACCCTAATGTTTTCTAGATAAAGTATAGTCACTGTAAAATACATAACATTTTTCTGTTTGTTGAATTCATGAATTCAGGTGAATTAATATAAATTGATGCAATGCTAAATTACAAAAACTGAATCTTGTATCTAGGTACAGATGCAGAAACCAAGGTCAGCTTTCGTGCTGCAGGTATTTTATTATCCTTATCAAATGATATTGGTGGTGCGAATTTGAGCTTATAATCTACTTAGTACCAGTACCAGTAAAGAGTTACTGTAAAGTTCCAATCTCATTGATGTTGAAATGAAATTCTAGCGAGGCTGATTTGGTTATTATTATTGGCATTGTCAAACAGATGGCATTTCTTCAAGATTATACCAAATTATCATCATTCTACCAACCTTGCATTATACCAAAGATTACTGAAATAGTTTATCTTCTGTAGTCTATGATTATACGACTAAATTGTTGAGAAGTATAGGATTTTGCAGCTTCCGATCTTTGCGAGAAAAGAGAACATCCGCTTCCAACCCAAGTCAAAAAGTCGTTTCTGAATTCTCAAATAGGTACCAATTCAATATTCAAACTCTCAACATCAACTAAGTAGCCCCACTTCGAACGCCATAATCTACCATCAGTGCCAATAAAAATCAACCAACTATCGATTTACAGTAATTTACACTAACAATTAGTATTGAATAATGTTCCTTATAAGTATGTAGGTACATACTTACAGTGAAATACAAAGAACATATCGCGGTTGGATGGTGTTAGCAGTGTTAGCACTCTTATTGCAAAGTGACTACCTATAGAAGTGCAATCACCGCCCATGTGCGACATGTTATCTGCATGTGACTGTACACTACCTCAATTCAATGAAGAAATAACTGACCAGTCAGCATAGGTGGGTAAATATCACTCACTTGAATTAGGTATAACATTGGTATCACTAGTCCACATCGGTCTCACTCTGTAGTTATTATCGTTCTAGGTAGATATATACCTACCTATATATCGTTCACTTCCTTTGTTAGCTAAGCGAGTTTGAAATTCGTCTTGAGCTTCCTCCGACCCGACGTGTTATTTACCGAGCGAGCTGTTCTATATAAAACTTTAGACGAAACTGTACTTTCCCAGTACATAACTGCAAAGAGAAACACTGTAACAGGTTGCAACTATTGATTTCTTGTTGTCGGGCTGCATGAAGCTGAGCTTACTTCACATATAATTACCCAGGTAGCTATACCTACCAGTTTTCTATTAAACTCGAGACGACACAATACCTGGCTAGTACAACCATAACCTACAACATTACAACGAACATCACCGTAAATAATTCATCTGAACCTCGCTCTGAACTTAATAACGTGAAAGTCACAAAAAATATTCAGTACAATACAGTTCGTTGATAGAAATAGCAATCGGACAATCTCGATAGAAAGGTAGGTCGTGACTCTCGTGAAGCCATTGAAACCAACATGGCGAATCTATAAGAAACAACAATGCGCGTCGCCATCAGTCACAGCTAACTGACGATCTTTTTACGTCATAGCTACGTTACCTACCTATGAATGTGTTGGTAGGTAGGTATAGGTAAAACCAAAAGTTGATCGAATAAATACCATAAATTGTGAAATGAATGTTAACTTCTAATCTACGTTCCCAGTCGAGCGTTATTTTGTTATCTCAAAGCGTTCGACTTACGCAAACGCAAATAAACTGCCTATGATCGTTTATTTGCCTCCCAATCCTACGTAAGCATCGTCCACCAATATTCTCGTAGGCTTCCATCTCTGTTTTATCAAAACGCCATGATTCATTATTCCACTCGACATCAACAAAAATAAAGGCGTCAAAAAAAGTTGAGGCGATAGAAACCGATAGAGGTATAATAGGTCACATTACTTAAACGATTCAGCGCTCTGCATTTAACAGATCGCCGCGTTCGAACTCTCCAAGAGAGCCAGTCTACGGAAATTCTCCCAAGGCCTTCTAGGACGAGTCGACAAGCAAAAACAGAAGACAAGCGAACCCGCAAGAGAGAGAGTGGAACGGTTGTAAACGATCAAGCTCGGCAGGCGAATCCGCAAGTGGCGCAAGTCGAGATCGCTTCCACTTGTCTCGGGGTTACCTTCCGACGTTGCCAAAGCCATCCTAACCGCACATGGCCAATTGATCGTTACATGCTGGGAATTCGTAGTGCAGATCCGGTGAAGTATGGCAGCCAATGATTACCTTCCGACTGGCACAATTTTGCAATGATTAATGGTTTCTTTAAGCTTAGCTCAGCGATCAATTCTAAATAGGGTAGGGGTTTAAAACGTTCAGGAACCTACCTAGGTGAACATAATCCGTGATTCCAGGAAATAATTTCGGCATGGCAACGCCGCACACCGACCGGCTGTTTTGTGTTGTCGTATGCCGTAATAGTCCGCCCGCCTCTCTTAACACGGCGCGGCAAGTTCAACGTACGGCTCGCTATGCGACCGCCGCTCCGACTTCACCGATCGCTGGCAACACCGCCGCTCTCGAGTGGCCCGATTTCAACTCACTCGACAACATATCGCGGGCGCTCGTGAAATAAACAAAAAAAAAAAGACTCGACGACGATGACAACAACGCGCGATCGTCGATTGTCCCACGCAATCAGCGCGCGTTGCTCGTTTACTTCTCGTTTACGTTTCGGTCAGGATCGACTGGGACAACAAATAATTAACATAATCGGACGGGCGGCGCGCGGGCAGGGGCTCGCACTACGGGAAAGAAGGAGGGGAGGGGGGAATGTGTGTTAAAATGTAATGTTGAGTTCGACACCGCCGCCGCGATCGAGATATTACTACTGTATGGGATAGGGTTTTATCTGGGGACGAGTACACGACAGCGTTGCGCGCAATAGTTTGTAAATATGGCGGATAAGCGGAGCTAGAGCTCATAATGGGCGTGGAAGAGGTTCATTCATACAAGATCTAAGAATAATTGATTATCTGACATGAATGGCCAAATTATCAAAGTCGACATTACCTATTCAATAATTATTATTACCCAGGGAACAAGAGCAATATATTTCAATCATTATAGCAATATATTTCCCCACCTGAGACTTCCGTACGATATAGTCACCGAGCTATCTTCGGACGGCCGAAAGTGCCAGAAAACGGCAGAAATTCACGCGAATTATTGCTTTCCCAGTAGAAAATGACACGCTGAATCGAATGAGACCATGATCAGCCCGATAGGACAGATAGTTTTCGAGATATCGGCGCTCAAAGGCAGCTTTCCGATTCCATTGCCAATAGGTGCACTCCGGTAGGCTACTACGTCTCAATTTTTCGAAATTCACGAATCTCCATCACAGATTCGTTAATTTCAACATCGAATTAGTCTATGTGGATTTTTTCAGATTCTTAATAGGCCAAATGAAAATTTTCATTTTCTCACCTGAGACTTCAGTACGATATAGTCACCGAGCTATATTCGGACGGTCGGAAGTGCCAGAAAACGGCGGAAATTCACGCGAATTATTGCTTTTCCAGTAGAAAATGACACGCCGAATCGAATGAGACCATGATCAGCTCGATAGGACAGATAGTTTTCGAGATATCGGCGCTCAAAGTCAGCTTTCCGCTTTCATTGCCTATAGTTGCACTCCGGTAGGCTGCTACTACGTCTCAATTATCCGAAATTTCCTAATTTTCACCACAGATTCGTTCAATTCGACATTGAATTAGTCTATTCGAATTTTTCCAGATTTTTAATAGGCCAAATGAAAATTTTCATTTTCCCACCTGGGACTTCAGTACGATATAGTCACCGAGCTATCTTCGGACGGCCGAAAGTGCCAGAAAACGGCAGAAATTCACGCGAATCATTGCTTTCCCAGTAGAAAATGACACGCTGAATCGAATGACACCATGATCATCCCGATAGGACAGATAGTTTTCGAGATATCGGCGCTCAAAGACAGCTTTCCGATTCCATTGCCAATAGGTGCACTCCGGTAGGCTACCACGTCTCAATTTTTCAGAATTTACGAATTTCCACCACAGATTCGTTCATTTTGACATTGAATTAGTCTATGTGAGTATTTTTCAGATTCTTAATAGGTCAAATAAACATTTTCATTTCCCCACCTGAGACTTCAGTACGATATAGTCACCGAGCTATCTTCGGACGGCCGAGAGTGCCAGAAAACAGTGGAAATTCACGCGAATCATTGCTTCCCCAGTAGAAAATGACACGCTGAATCGAATGAGACCATGATCACCCCGATAGGACAGATAGTTTTCGAGATATCGGCGCTCAAAGGCTGCCTTCCGATTTCATTGCCAATAGGTCAAATTTCTGTCATGCCGCACTCCTGAAAGTTTTCGCCAAGGTAATGCTCTCTTTGCTTCTTCAGCTAAAAATCGACATGTAACCGCATTGCTAAAACTTACCGAAAACTAGCAAAAAGAAACATAATACTCATGTTGTACCTTCCCTATACTTACCCAGCTTATTACTCACAATCAAAATGTTCCATCTGGCAATAGGCAAAAACCTGTAGCCCGGACTTTGTGTATCACGTTTCAGAGGGATGCGTCAAAGAATATAGGGGTTAAATAACTAGTAGGAATGAACAAGTTTGTGGCGTCGACGTATGCTTTTCATGACGTTATTTATAATATCCAAGTGAACTTGTAGGGTTCTCCGAGGGGTTAGAAGCCACCCCAACTTAGTCATCGGTTGCTGATCACTTGCCATATCAGCCAGACCACACAATCTAGGAATACAGATTTGAAATATATTGTTACATAACTGCGCAATGTCACCTGGCAAACCTTTTTTATTTAAAGACACGAAGAATCTTATGCATGACACCATTAGATTGATAATAATTAATAGACTTTTTGCAATAATGCCATTCATACCGATATTATGTACTCATTTCCATTCTTATTTCATTCCCAAGTCCTGATCCTCTAGAGAGTCTAGAGGAAACAAAACTAACAATATTTCTACAGAATTCAGGAAGCGCTGCGAGTTTTCTTCGTATATTTTTTTGGTCTGAACCGAATAAATTCCAAGTCAGAAACAAGTTGGTTTCTAAATCAAATGATCAATAGCCTTGTGAAATCACTGCAATGAGGCCCAGGTCCATTGGCGTAACTAGGAATTTTCTCTAGATTATTCACTTCGCTTCACGCAAATAGTTGCTTGAATTTTACAATCCATGAAACAAATGTACATGCATTATAAAACTTATATTGAGCGAGAAAATCACCATACTTCGACAACATATTCATCGGAAACAGTAAATCTTTTTTCGTGTCAATAAGTGAACGATGAACATTTCCTACTTGAAATTTCAAACGCATGTCCTTTCGAAACGCTTGGCCGATTTGCACAAACGAAGCGGAGTTGGATAGAGAATTGAAAGGCCTTCAAAACAAGGTACCACGTGACCCCTCTTCATCTACAAAAAAAAAGTTGATGGTGCCCACTTGACACTTGGTCACGTGACCACATCAACCATTTTCAAGCCAAATAGTAGTAAAAGAGGTACCTTTTTGCCTGAAATTTTCCCGACCTCGCTAGCTTGTCCCGTTCAAAGGTTAAAGGGGTGGGGACTTTTTACGTCCTCACTGTATACAGGGTGTCCCGAAATTCGCCTGCGAAACTTCACCAGCGGCTTTTACGACCGAAAATAGAAAGAATACTTCCAATTGGGCATGGAAAGTTGAGTTCTTGTACCGAATTGCATCATTTCATCACGTGGCGTTTCGGAAATATTTAAGGAATATCATCATCAGGAGCCCCCTTTCAAGGGGCCGTAGCTCCCTTAGGAGATATATCTCGACTCATGTTCATTAGAGCTTTTCTTCCCATTTTTGTTCGAAGAAGCCGCTGGTGAAGTTTGGCAGGTTAATTTCGGGACACCCTGTATATCCAAAGTGTTGTATTGGTAGGTATTGTAGAGGTATACCTATTATTCTACGGATTTTTGATGTTCTATCGTTTCTATAGATTGAAGACCTCCACAAATAGACGCAGGCATCGCAGTAACTCACGTTTAAATAGACATTTGTTACAGCGATACGGGTAATTGCGAGTACATTCCGACAACGAAATACGACTCCTCCATGTTGAGTGTACGGAAAAGATCGGAATTCGAAGAATCGGATATGCACGAAGATAGACACGAAAGTTGTTTTGCAAGACCCCTGCCCCTCTGGCCCCTCCACGATCGTTCGATGCATCTCACTCCAATCTATTGTGATAATGAAATGTCACACGAAAGTCGGTTTTACACGAGGGTAACGATTCCAAACGATACACCAATGTCAACATTATTAAACATAATCTTTATATTGTTCAACGTGAAAACATTTACTGCTTGGGAAACGATTTATTTATAAATACTCGGCTACAGCGATAAAACAATATTGTATATTGTTACCTACTTTTTGTTACTGGGTATTATAGGTACTATACATACATTCACCGTTTCGTATTCAATCCACGTTATAGATTGTACAAGATTTCAGGTGTGAACGTTCACATAATTCTGCAATCTGATTGGTATAGTCAACTTACCGAAAATTAGTAATAGGTACACTTATTTTGGGTTTGGATGAAACCTTCGACCATTATCGCACCGCACTAAACACTGAATGGTAAAAATAACACCATAAACAAGTTATAGATCAAAGGAATGAAAAAGCGTATCACTGATAACTCACATTGACGACACGGACATTTTTGCATGAATAGATCGAGCTCTAACGAAATACTACTTAACCTTGAATGGATTATCATAAGAATATCGGAAAGTATACGAGAACGAGTAGGCTAGTACACATTCAACTGTTGAATCCACATCGAAAACCGAAAATACATTATTCAAATCCTCGGAAGCAGTCAGGTAGGCCATAAATTAGAGAATATAAATAAGAGGAAGGACTGGGAAGCAGGTATAAACTAACATTTTTTTTAACGATAGTTCGATAGTGTATATAGGTACCCTACCTCGGAACTAGTATTTCCAGCTGTTGGACAACGAAATTTCGACCTTGTTTATCGTGAACTCTCTAGATACGACTGAAAAATTCACTTCGTGGAATCCGCACAATCTAACTTACTTTCATGTTCGACAATTAGTCAGAGAATAAAACTGCATATTTATGAAGCAGCATTATTATTTGTTCGGATGTGATTCGAGCTTTTGTTTACAGTGGAATATCGATTCGGAGAGAGCCGATATCTACACCTAGATAAACGGACTAGCGTTTTCTACATTTGTAATCCATTACACCTATCTACCTACTATGCCTATATGGTGACAATGATACTGTTCACCGGATACTTCAAGTAAAGACCTACCAAGTTAATTTTGTTAATAATGGTAGATATTTATGCAGAAATCATGAGGTTTTTCTACGTCATATCATGAAAATAATCCTCCCTCAGTGACCAATTTTGCATAGATGTTGGTCAATATGGATTGTCCTAAATTTGATTCATCTATATATCAAACTACCATTCAGTCGAGGCAAATTAAATACCTACTTTAGAATGGGCCCTCTTAAATGAAAAAAAGTATTTTAAATATTTCACTGTTGCAAACCGTTTTTTCCCGAGAGCTCAGTACATTTTTTGAATAATTATTGAAATTCACGATATTTCGTAACATGAAAAACGCGGAAAAACGCGTCACATAATCCGAAAAAATTCAACATACGTTTTTATTCTCCTTGTCTGTAAG
Source organism: Phaedon cochleariae (assembly GCA_918026855.4). NCBI lineage: Eukaryota > Metazoa > Arthropoda > Insecta > Coleoptera > Chrysomelidae > Phaedon > Phaedon cochleariae. The sequence continues at coordinate 66,940,092 of OU896708.1, read as the reverse complement.
ACAAGTGCAAGAATATTTCTGATTGCTATTGCCTCCTCAGAAGGTGCTCGCCCTAGACTCTAGTAAATTTTCTGGACTGAATGCCCTGTGTGCCTGTAGTCTATGTGAATGCTCACTGCCACAGCCGTCTTCGTGTCACTGCAGATAACAAATAACACAACACACAACTGAATAATCAGATAATAAAAGGAATATCTTTGAAAATTTGCATTTTGACTAGATGAAACAATGATTTGAAGATGAAGATAGGTTGACAATGTGATTAGTTCTTCTTTTTCTTCTCTTCTTTTATTCCTGGAAACTCTAGGCATTACGCTGTTGCCAGTGCCACAAAATAATTTGAGTTTGAATAAAATCTCGATCATTTTTAGGAAAACTAGGATATTTTTATATGATTATTATATAAGGACCAGGTCGAACTATTGTCTTCTGTGAATGTGAATACTGTTGTCATTTGTCATATTGAATCTCATGAGGTAATTACCTCGGTAATTACTAGTTACAAATATGGCAGCGTCTAAATTGGTGGTTCTACTTTTTATGCGACAGAAAATAATTCAGATGACTTTCGGTTCGGTTCATGACGTCATCGAAGTTGGCTTATTCGAGGATGCCGAATTTCATTATTGAAAACAAAATATTTATATTACATCAAATACTATTTATACACAGATTGATCAATATGAAATAGGTTTGTGGCGTAAATTCGACTGGTTTTACACACAACCCCATTGATCTGATGGGATGGAAAATAAACCAACCCCATGGTCCCCATGTTTTCAAAGGTAGAACACAACACGAGCGGAAATATACTTAAAATTAGTCCTGATTCCTGAACCTGGATAAATCTACCATAAATCCAGGAAACTGATACTTAATACCTACGTTTAAGTTTCATTTTCGTACAGAGAGGATACTCTAATCCAAGCTCTAATATTTCATCAATTTTTGATAAGGGTTGATCTTTGTTGTAGAAATGCCCTGTTTTCCTGATTTCTTCCCGAATTTATTGTTAAGGGTGGTTATATTTTGGAACTTTCCAACGCAAACAATACAATGAGATGTCTCTTTGAGTCTTTGATCTTATTCAACTACAGGAAACCAAGATACGAAATACGAAAGCAATAAGACCAATAATCTGATGTTTCTACTTGAACAACCGAGCCGTTGCAGAAAATCTAACCTAGGTTGGTCCAGGGTTCAATGAAAAAACTCCAGAAACGATACTTGTTTTCTCAACACAACTCTTCTAGGAGTTCTAGGTGACAAAAATAATTGTCGTACGTCACGGTTGGTGAAGTTTCAAGAAAGTAGACAAGTTGTTTTGTGATTTCTAGGAACGAACGACGACGATGACCACAAACGATGGAAGAGGTAGGTATAGGTGGAGGGTGTAGTATACATCCAAAAATATGTATTCTTTCTCTCAGTGTTTTTGAGTTTGATCGACTTACCAATAGATACATAAGCATTATCCCTGTAGTAAGAGAAACCTCCAATCCCCGAACAACCGGACGTCATCACCAAACACTCACAACACAACAAAATAAGCTCCCGTGACCCCTAGACAACAAATCTCGTCCTCGTCTTCTTCGTCTTCTTCTTCTTCTTCGAGCACACACACACACTTTGAAATCTAATTTTCGACGTGACTGTACCTCACTCACATTCGCATTGCACCAGCCAGAGAGAGGTGTATCGGTGTATAGGTGCAACGACACCGTTCTTTCATCTCTGGTCGGTCAAAAGGATCGCTAAAACCGACTTTCAGCGAAATCAAGAGTTCCCGTACGCGATAGAGGAAAAAAACTGAAGATGGTCGGCGATGGAGGGGCGCGCAAGAAAAAATGCGAAATATATTCGTTTTCCGAGACGCGAAAAGACCGGTTCACGCAACACAACACGGATAATGCCGGTGCCGGGGCTCGCACTTTAGCCAGGGCATTTGCCGATCAAAATGAACTCACTCTGAGCGATTTCAGGCCAGCCTGTGCCTAACTGGCCTACCGAAATCGAATGATGGCATTGATGGCAAACGCCGCTAACGATTATGATGGTCCGAGCGGACGTTTTTTTTCGATTATACAGAGGGAGCAAACAATAGGGTAAATGCACTGATTCTCGAACAGTTCACCGAAATGTTCACTTTGAGAGTGGTAAATTCGTGTAAAAGCTTATAACACTGTATTGGAGTTAGTGTATAACGATTCCTTTGATAGCTTGATAGTAATATTTGTATATTTTTCAAGCGTTTTTTTGCATTCAACTTTTCAAGTCTTGACTTACGCCACCTCAGCACTCCACAGCCCAGTTTCAATCGTCATTCTCCTTCACTATTACCAGGCTTTACAATAGGATTCCGGAACGGTTCAAAACTATATAGATGCATGTTTCAAAAGTAGACTCAAAAAGAGCTTACTGTCAGGAGAAATATCCCTATGATGCCTTTCACTTCCTGTTCATTTTTTTTTTTAATTTCTTTACTTAACATGCCTTATTCAATATGTATTTATTATTCTGAGTAGTTTTATTAATACATAATGTATTGTATCACCTTATATTCAGTTGTTAACATAGTTTTAGATTATTCAGCGTAGTTTAATACTAACTCCATAGGTTGAGTGGAAGAAAGCACCTTGTTCGACTCAACACCGAGTCCGAACCAGAGCTAACTCTGCCTTTTGATATAGATGATGTCATATGTTACCTTTTTTTTGTTAACCATTATCTGTCAATAAGAGCGATTATTATAATTATTATTATGATAAATGAAGAAAAAATACAATTTCACTGGTTCTTCACCACCCCGCAGACTTCTCGACCATTTTCATGTTGATTGCCGACTATATCGTCCATTTGGTTGATTAACAAGGAAATGGAATGATTGAAAAACACTTGACATGTAAAGATTATAAAGAAATAATAATTTTATACACAGGCAGACTGCTGAAAACTAAAGAACTGAAAAATACTTATTTCCAAACATAGGAACCTAATGGTCATAGCCTGTGTCATCGTTTTCGATTCCTAATAGAACTATAATATGAACAATAACAATCAACATAAATTGAATTTATGAATTCGTGCAGCTGCAATAGGTACTTCATGGTGAAATATGGTAGGTATTTCATTGTAAAAATAATTTTATACCTAGTCATAAGAGAATGATACAGATATATGATACATTTTATTGCATTAAACGAATCATAATTGCATGGCCAAATTGAAATCTTATTGCACGGATATTTATCTCGAAAATGGTGCATTCCTCGAAAAAAATTGAGATGTAGATAATTGAATAGTCCACAAAAGTTTGGGGAAAATAAAGAAGCCTCTACCCTCAAAATGTACCACCCTGTGGATTTTCAAAATCTTTGAAATGCTTCATATGATGATCTTCTAGAAAGAACTGACCTCACCAAAATTCAAATTGTTATCTTCAGAAGTGAACGAGATATTTCATTGATAGAAAAAAATTATGGACGTATTTCAGCTATACCTGAATCGAATATAGTCACCGTTTCGGAATAAAAATTCCTAATAGTCGTTTCTGAAATTTTGGCCCCTTCAACAAACAAAAGTAGGCCTTGAAAATCTGAATATTTCAGATTTGTCCACATTTTCAAATATAGAGATATGAAAATTCATTGCTATCTCATATGTTGGATTTAACACGTTTTTTGCTTTTGGCCCCATCAATTTTGATTGATTTTTGGATACTTTGGTGCGCTTTCTAAAGGCTACGGGACCCTTTGGTTTTTCCTCTTGGCAACCTTATATGGTTTTTATAAGCATCTTTGAGTGCTCGTCAAATTTTCCTTCTGGGACTTGACATCTGATTCTATAAGTGAGCGTTCTTAGGGCACGAGGCTCTTCATTTTTATTGAAAACCCGTTTATTCTCAACCCCTCTTGTCACCAATAGGCATCCAATTTGAAATATTGTTTCACCTCCATGTAAGTTAACTTTTGGTTTTTCATCATATGTATATTTTCACATACCTTTGCTTGTAGGAACTTCTAATAACGGCGGAAGATCGACTTTTATGTCGCCTTAATCAATTTACATCAGTAATAAAGTAGTCGAAACGACTTTGAGCTTTCCTTCTTTCTTTTGATTGTAATCAACGGTTCCCTATGATTTCCAACGTTGTCTTCTTAGTTGGAATGTTCTGTAGAAGTGGCGATATCAATTAATTATCAAGGGAAATTTCGAAAATGATCGAAAATTATCGCAAGTTTTCAAAAATTATCGATATCATCGGCGATATTATCTATAGATGTTGTCGATATACGATCGATAACTCGATAATTTTTCATCGGATTTATTATCGATCTATATATCGATAACAAGATCGAAAGATTCAAACTGAAACTCTATTCGACTGAACCATTCCCTATTCCATAGATTAACGAGTAACCTAATCTATGCCTTTCTATAAAATTTTTGTACACATTATGGTCTTGTTAACCTTCGTATTCAGGTTTGAGGCGAGATTTGACATACAAATCGAAAATATTCTGTAAACAATGGAATAATTTGCGAATTCAATGGCTCGACCATACTTGTCTAGTTTGGAATCGAGAAATTTCAAATCGATATTAGTACTACTAATAGTAGACAAAGTGGGTGGCCTCGAAAACTTTCATAATGAATATTTCGATCAGGTAAACTGATATGAATGATCATTTCAATCACAAGAAGAAAAACTGATTCGAGCCGCTATAGTATAGTATGGTTAACATCTGATAATATGAGAAATTGGGAGAATTGTCAGTTTTCTTATATCATGCAAAATCGCGGTAATGCTTCTTAACGCTGCGATATATCAATAAACCTATTTCCAAGCCTATTTCTATATATTCTGTTGAACCAAATTGCCAAATTTGGCAAATGTGTGTATAACTTTTCGGCGAGGTTTTCGGTCATTATTTCGGTCACTTATTGTGTGAGTAAATTTTGGAAATACATAACTTCATAGAAATTAGAAATTTGTAAGTACTATGCCATGAAAATATCGGTCGACAATTTTGAACCACTTATATCATCAGGTTTTTGTTGTATCTACGAATAATTAACTATGTTTTCGCATGACGCCTAATTTGGATGATTCAATAAGGTCAAAGTTAATTAATTCAATATGGCTGAATCACAAAGAATTCAGACCTATAAGTATCTATACATATCAAAAAGTGGAACATTGTACCTGACACAATAAACAGACAAGAGATTTGTATATATATTATTACTATGAATGTACAGGGTGTCTCTAGAAAGTCTGTGTACAAAGCGTTTCACCCACCATCCATTCATCTTAATGATATCATGATACGCACAAAATTTGGCACTGAGGGTTTTTCGGGGAAAATGAATCAAAATCTGTTAAAGTGTTGAGGGGAGTTAAAATTTGAATTCAATAATCACTGGAAGAGCTGCTGATGACACCTATACTGGGTTTACCTTTTTCGACAAAATATGACAAAGAATAAGCATTTTCAACTTGAAATTCAATACCTATACCAAGGCATAAAAAGTTCCAGAAACTATAACAACTTTGGGACTGAGTTAGTTCCTAATATATATTTCAACTGAATCCTAAGAAGGAAGAAATATTCCTTCAACTTTGAACATGATTTGATGACAAATTCTAGATGGAGTCAATAAATTATCAACTACAGCATTCTGAAGGAAAATAATTTTCATCTGATATGACGGACATATTTATGAGTGAGAAAATCAAGTTCCGGGGAACACCTAAAGGTCCTATAGGTGAAACGGTGAACTATCCGGTCCTGTCCTATCCATGGTTTTTCACTATTTACAACCACTACATCTCCTTTTATGACTGTTTAAACTGGTTGTAAAGAAATAATGTTCCATTGAACGAAAAAAAGTATATCTACGTATAGAGGCAGTAAGATTCGCGTGGTTACCAGTCGTTACACTATCGAATCGATATGCTGGGAAGATTAGAAGCTGATAAAGAATAAGGTTTTTCCAATTCGCAAGTGAATTGCACGAGGTTGCAGAAAACACGGAAGCTACAAAAATACAAACAGCAAGTGAAATGCCGCAAGGCAGGGGCGGCGAGTTTTGTTTTGTCCAATGGGTGCCAAAATTGAGGGGTCAGGGGAAGACAAAATTATGCGCCGCAGGCGAAAATTTTTCATGGTTCAAGGTCAAATGCCATCAAATTTCAAGATAGATCAAAGCATTATTTATTTTGCATCAAGTGTGAAACACCTCTACCAATATATAATATTTTGTGACTAATCGGGTTTCGAGTTTATGGTTGATATATTAATATGAACAAGGATGAGAAATAGAAGGATTTTTTTTCACCATTGAAAAAAGTGAACATAACTCAAAATTTAAAACGATATTAGAAAATTCAATCTCTACAAAAATAAATTAAGATTTAATAATTCTCATATCTCAAAAAATGGAATAGAGAAACTTCGGGATTCGAAAAAATTAGCAAGTAACCCCAGTTAATTTATTGCAAAGGTATTCCTACTGACTGTATTATCAATGGATTCATTAGCCACTTCTATTTTTTCCAAACTGGCACTTGTAACCTGTGATGTCATAATGTCTAAAATTTAAATCGGAATATCTGCACAGTGCACAGTGTCAAACCCTGGATGCACATGAATCGAATATACGGTTCGCATGGTTGTTATTTACCTATACTTGTCCAGCAACAATGTGCAATATTTACAAGTGCTCATTTCGCCCGTATCTAATTTGTTTTTTTATACGTCTGTTTCGGCCAATGGGTGCATTGCACCCATACCCACTGCCTACATGGGTGCATTGGCCCCGATGCCCCCATGCACTCGCCGCCCCTGCCGCAAGGTATAATTGAAATAATGAAAAAAATAGTGAAATTTAGATTCTGTCGGTATAGGTTGATCGAGGAAGAAGATTATTCGATTCTCTAGAATTTTTTGTGGTTTCTTTTCATTATTATGAATAATAATTAGTTTGGTTTAGTATTTAAGAAGTGTTTTTTGTTGTCGCTTAATTCAAGTTGAATTTCACTTCTTCGAAATCTTGAAACTCAAAAATCTGAAAAATCTGAATAATTGGTCAAACTCGAGGTAAAACTGCACTAATCATGCGATGGGTTTTTTTCGAAAAAATTTTTGATACTGACGTATTTTTGTCTGAAAAACACGAATTTGATAATGAAAATGTACAAACCATTATTTATTAAGATATTTCACAATAAAGTGACAAATTTCACCTTCTACTCCGCCTGTCTTTTGGATCGTATTCAGAACGATATCACAATGTACTCGACACATTTTTTTTCTATTATATGAGTCAACTAGAAATATGATTTTCTTGCGATTCATCCATATTTAGTGAAAAGTAGGAAGAATATCATTTATAATAATGGTGTGTGTAATGTCATTCAAAAGCAATCTGTTGACATTTGACATCTCGTATTTGGATTGACTATTTACATAGATTAAGATTATATTTATTAAATGGCCGTCATCTGGTATGTTCACTGAATTATGGAATTCTAGCCATAAAAATCATATTTCCTGTTGAATTTTCTATATAAAAATTTGTCATTGAAGTACATCATGAGTATATAAAGTGTCCAATGACAAAATAAGAAGAGCAAGTATAGCTTTAAATGCATCCAACACATCAGGGGGAAAAAGAAGGCGAAATTTATTACTTTCCCTTGAAATATCTCGATAAATAGTGGTTTGTTCACTCAAATTTTAATTATCAAATTCGTGTTTTTCAGACAAAAAAAACTAATAAAAAAAAGACATGATGAGTGCAGTTTTGCCTGGACATAATTATATTCCATGCCGGCCACATCATATTCTGTTTCCAACTTGCAAATTTCTTCCAATTCTCTCAATTTGTCAAACCTTTGAAATTTATGTCATGTACGTTCGTGTACTGTCTGTTCCCGCTTTTTCCATCAATTTATTTGTGGTTATGTCTGATTGTCAGTGCTTGTCATAGTGTCCGTACTCTAATATACAGAAAACGTCAAAACAGCAGTGTCAAGTACATTTAGGAACTCTACACTACTCCACTTTGAGCTATAATGGGACGTCTACCACCGTTTATACTTAATGAGAAAGTCCTGATCGTGTGAATTTTTGTATCAAGTGGAGCTGGTCGCCGGAAGTACTGAAGAACTTGATAATATATTATGTACCTATATGATAATAATAATGACTCACCCTAGCCCCGAGAAATCGCGCCTCTAGGAGCTCCTGTTTCCGGGGGTCGAGCGCCGCCTGGAAATGCTCCATCTTCACTCCAGCGCCTGCAAAAAAGGCACAAGGAGGTTAGAGATATGCGCATTTGCAGAGGGCCCTCGAACGAGGAAAATACCCCTCCGACCGAAATTATGATATAATTCAATCATCATCTAGTTTTAGTACATAGGTATATAAAATTTATTAATCACAGAATGCAAATAAAACGTGACTTGTCACAAGCTTATACGGATTTCATCGAGAAATCTGAAAATACATTGAAATCGGATCCACGTGAGTTTTGAAATTTCATCAATAGTAAAAAACACATCTCGAATTCCTGGCAGAATGTACTTCAAGAACCGAACACTATCGTCAATTCGTCAGCCAAGCTATGTTCTCTGCTAGCTAGTTTTCTCTCCATGTAGTAGTCGACGGAGTTTCATCTGACTCTCTCACCATAAATGCTGGTGTTCCGCAAGGATCAATTCTAGCACCATCACTATTTCTACACAGTCTTAGATATTATACCACTTATTATTGCATCTAGGTGGCTATCATACGTAAATTTATCTAAGGACCTCAGGTGATGACAGAAAATTGTAATAACAAAGTTTAAGTGACTTGTATGATAGAAGAAAAGTTGGAAAAAATACATTTCCGATTCCATAACTATTATTTTTCAAATTTCAACCATTTTTTGACAAGCACTTTTCGACAAAATGATTATTTGACGAATCTAACGATACTGCAGATTTATTTGCGATTGGATTGAAAATAAGAACATGAATTTAATATTACTAGGGACAATATACTAGATATTCATTCATTCACATTTGAATTGAATTGAGAAATGTCAAACTTTCCTTCACATGGCACTATCAGCCACGGCAGTCAATCTACTGCTTTGCTGCCTATAGTAAAACAAATAACTATTTTTTTAAATGAGCGCTCTCACCATTTCACTTCCTTGAACTATTATTGAACGTCCGGAAATATTACAAAAGTCAGATCAATGATCTACGGCAGTTTCAGGTGAGCTAAGTTCAATACCTATCTAAATTTTTTTTTCAATTTATTCTTGCATTCCTTTTGTGTTTTCGCCTTCACCCACCTCATTTACCGCCTTAATTTCAGAAACAACCTGGATTCGGTAAGAAAAAGGTTCAATTGAATAAAATATAGTGAATGACCCTGTACTTGTAACACAGGAATGTAAATAACATCAATTAAATATTACTCAAAATAATCAAATAGGTACTCCCTTATATCATGAAATACCAGAAAATATCCATTTCCCCACATCCAAAGGAGGAAATAAAATACTAACGTCATCAGCAGCGGATATGGGGAAGTTGATGAATAAAATACCAATTCAAATAATATTAAACAAACATCTCGAAACAGTCAGCAACATACCTTGTATAATAGTAACGTCCTTCTAATTTTGACACATTTCATCGAACCGAAAATAGAACAGATCCAAATATGAAACGATTGTGGAAAATAGTCCTTATTCCACGTGGAATCTCATCAAACAACACTTTAGCATCACTTAATATTACGGGAGGAATAACTTAACCTAGCCACGCGAGATCTGAACATATATTCATTCTCAACGACAGCAAACGGGAAACTATCAATTGAAAAACTACAGGGTCTACCACATAACCATCATGAAATATTTTTCGATAAGATTTATTACCATTTCAGGAATTGAATCCGGTTGTGCTTATTTTGAAAATGCTTCTTCACTACGATACTCATGACAGAATAGTTTATATAAAAATGTACGAAGCATTCCGAGAATCGCCTATAATCCTGTATGGGAGCAAATTGATCTAATTTCTTACCTTTCATCATATAACATTTGAGAAATTGGAAAAAATTGAATATTACTCAATTATTATGTTCTTTGTTATAGATTCTACAACAGTTGCACTACTTCTACACCCAATGAAAAATAGGCGATAAAAATGACCTAATGGAAGAATTCTCCATTCAAGATAATAAATAGTATCTGTAGGTTGATATAGGAGATGGTACATTCATTATTCCAGATTTTTTGGGATTTGTCCCAAAATGTCACTGCGTTCAAAGAATTTTCCTATTAGAGAGCCTAAAAGAAAAATTCACTATAGCTTTTCAGTAACAATTTGTATTGAAAAAGATTTGGAGAAGAGAAATAAAGATATATAGGAAAAATATCAAGTTTTCACTTATCTTTGGAGGTTCGGGAACGAATCTGCTCCAGTTTTCAACATAAAAAAAAATGGATTTTTGTGTGGCAATTTGTATGGTTCTCAGTGACAGTTGGTGACGTTGACAATCAAATGAGTTACAGGATGTTTTCATTAATTAATCTTGAATTTACCATTTTCAGATTGCCATACAAAAATCCATTTTTCATGTTGAAAACGGGAGCAGATTCGTTCCCGGAACGTCCAAAGTTGAGTGAACATTTGATATTTTCTCTATATACCTTTATTTCTCTTCTCCAAACCTTTTTCAATACAAATTGTCACTGGCTATACCGATATAGTGAATTTTCCTTTCAGGCTCTCATCATTTGATTTGTCCTTACTACACGTATATATAGAAATAATATGCATATTTCTGTTTTATAGAGACGAGGAGAGAAAATCCCAAAAAACCTAGAATAATCAATGTATACCATCTCCTCGATTGACCTACAGACAGTATTTAGTACATTCTATATTGTGTATTTATCAACACACCTGAATGAAACTTTGGAATGATTTTATGTTCGCCGCATTGATGGGAATGAAAAGTTTAGTACTTTTACAAAATTGCATCATTTTATCGCGTGGCGTTTCGGAAATATTGAGAAATATCATCTTCAGGAGCCCCCTTTGATAGAACCGTAGCTCCCTCAAGAGACATTTCTTGTCTCATATTCATTGAAACTTTCTTTCCTACTTTCGATCGAAGTTTGACAGGCTAATTTTGGGATATCCTGTATATAAAAGGAACCTTCTATTTTACTATTTTAGTGTCTGAAGTTTCAGCTTTATGAGCCAAATCCCATTTCCCTTTGCCAGAATCCAATGAGCTTGAGACTTCTGAGAGTTCTGAGACAGCCCTCGTGAAACATGAAAATTATACGAAAGGATAATACAACAAAATGGCGTCTGGTCCTTAGCAGAAAACGGAAATGGCACAACTCTTGAATGACGTCACACGACTATCTCGCGTGCTGTGTCAACATTGATCGGTCGGAATATGGGGGGGACGAGGGGATACGCGACCCCCCAACCCGTCAACCGCCCCTCCACCACCCCCGCAGAAGAGGGACTCACTCGAGGCCCCCAATTACAACCGTCAGATGGAGCTGGTGGAAATTGAAAAAGCTGCAGCACTATCCTAGTTCGGGTGACGCCCTGGATATCAAAGGCTATATGTACAGGGTGTTTCGATGGATACGTTGACACTGGATAGGGAAAACCGAGGTGGTTATGAATATACGCATCGAATAAAATGGAATATTTCGATGTTTATAACAACTATATCTAGTCACCAAGTAGTTGTAAGAAGTTGTTGTTTTCATACTACACTTGAAAGTGGAATCAAGATTACTGTTGATGAAATATACAGGGTGTCCCTGAAAGGTCTGTACAACATCTTAGCACTTAGTCCTCAGTCCGAAATTGCTTCATTTCCAAGATACCTATATAGGCTGGTAAATTTAAACTTAAAATCGGCAAGCACACTCCAAAAAAGTATTTTGAAAAACACATTCCTGCACTGCTAATTTACTGACCAAATTACATCCACGAAGATAAAAGCAAAAATTCTTTATTCAAAAGAATTTGAATATTCCGGTGCGGCATCGGACACTAAAAACGAAAATATCTCGAAAACGGCGATAAAAAAAAAAAAAAAAAATTTAGTAATTTTTACAAGGGCAGCTGTCTTGCTTGAAAAGGTTGTGAAAAATATTTCCCCAACAAAAAAAGTGAAAAACTGCACTGAGAAAAATGTTATGACCATTTCAAACCATAAGAAGTGCAGTTGCAAGCGCCCTCTAATGGCCACAGTGAAAGGGTGTCCATATTCGGTTTTCGCATCCCAAAAAGCACTTGACTACCAATTTTTGAAGTGATACTTTCAAGAAGACATTTTCGATCTTTTCACAGATTCAAGTTGAAGTTAATATTCAGAATGGATGAGCAGCAAATACTGATAGAGGGTGGTCAAATGACAACCAGACAGACACATTGCATGATGCAGTTAGGATAAATAAGAATCCCAGAAGGTTTGTGAATCGGCGTATTTTAGCTTTGTTCATCTGTTTCCTGTTCGTTAGGTCACCCTGTATACACAGAGAATAAAATGGTTACATGGACTTTTTGACTTGGAATTTGGAATCACTCAAAAATCCACCCTTGAAGTTTGGCCACATACTCAACTAACCCTCTATATCTATCTATATCTACCCATCAAAATTTCTTGGATTCGAATGGTTAAAAATGGAATATTTTGTATTGCTTGTATTTCGAGTATAGATATGGGTGATGAAAATACCAAAAAAGGAATGAGACAGCTGGTCTAAACTATACATACATAATAAAAGTTCTCTATAGCACATTCACAGATTACTTTCACTGGAATTAAAAAAAATTCTCTTGAATAAAAAATTGAGTGCATGTTGCAATGAAAACAAGAAATTTCTGATATTAGTACAAAACTGAATGTGAATGGTGATATTTTTACCTTGTATTATGAAACTACAGCGCATTCCATTCGAAGCAATCCTATGAAAAAACGGCTAATTAATAAACATGCCATAATACATTATAACAGCTTCCAGTATAACAGCAGCAAAATAATACTGAAAACTGGAACGTAAACTTTTATCTAATCTCCCAATGACGACAGATATGATACAATTATTTTTCTTAATGAAATAATAGAATTTGTATAGTAATTGAACAATACAAATCTCTGTTATACAAAATTAGTTCTCAATAATAGAATGTTAGATGTAGGTATCATAGATCTTCAATATCCAATAATCATATTTGAGCAGAAACACCTTGTATGGATGAAATGTTTCATAATCAATATGTTCTATACCTACGTCTTTGAGTATTCTAATTTTCATAATATATGATACAACAAATATGATCTACGTATTCATTCAAACAATTTTCAAAGAAAGAAAAGAATTCGAAAATGGACGAATCATTGGGCGCACCCCGTATATTTTGAATTGAGATTGGTTAACAAGCCGCAAGGTCGCACGTTGGAAGAGATAGGAATCATGGGGTGGAGAGCTGCAGCATATTCTATATAGATTTCAACCAGTAATCGCAGTGTCTCATACTATGTATAGGTATCTATCTACAACTACTATTGAGTCATTCATGCTTTGCTAACTTGATTTTCAACATTTAATGACAGGCATTGTAATGAATCGAGTAATACGAGTATTAATGACAGTAAGATGGCGTAATAATCTGACATCCCATCGTCTTGTCAAATTCAAATAGGTAGGTATTTGTTTTACTATAGTTCTACAAAAGCACACCACTTTACAACAACAACTGTTAGTGAAATACACGCAAACTCAAAAGACTCCCCTTGTGTTATGGTCATCATAGTTTCAATCTTTTTAATCACCATCAGTCTACAAATACACAAAAAAAAATGAGAATTACTGTTGTTCATTTTCAACTATCTCTCTCTCGTGATGAATCCTGGGGAGCTTCAATACTCGCGAAGTTTAGCCGCCCACGTAGAACTACTCGTTAGAATCTATGTAACACGGCGAAGTTCCAGGGAAGAGAAGAGCGTGAAACCAAAGTTAACTGAATGTGAATGAAACCAAGTGAAACCCTTGTGGAACGGAGTACGGACAGTGTTGCCACAACATATTTCGTACCAACATCACTAAGAAAGTGTACCAGGGTATACCAATTTGGGCACTTTATCGAGGTATCTCTCTTATCAGTGAAGATAGAGCATTGCGGTTTTCGCGACAATGTGCTACATTTTTATGAAATTAATAATGGCGCGAGCAGAATTGTGATAGCTCTTCCCGGTTGTCGAGATACAGGGTGGAATTGAAAAATATCAGTTTTCAGGCACTCCCGAGTCTCAGTTATCTTTGAACTTATCGAAGAAGTTGAAACTTGTTCTTATAGAGTTTTTCTCGTAGAAATAAATTAAATATTTTGCATCGGGAATTAGAAACACCAAAACGGCAACAATATTTCACTAATAATCCTACCTATTATATTATAATTAGACACAGAAGAAAATTTTGGAAAATCTGAAATTCTGAGCTTGTTTTTGAAAATAATTGTATACAATTATGTATTTTTGGAAAGCCCACTTCATGCTTGATGAATATATGAAATAATATACAGGGTGTTCCATTTAAAAAACATATTTTTGTTCCATAACTAAAAAACAAAAGTTGCTAGTAAAAAACTAACTACGCCACTGGATTCTACGAGGAAAACTCTATTAGAACAAGTTCTAACTTCTTCGATAAGTTCAAAGATAACTGAGACACTTGGGGGTGCCTGAAAAGTGATATTTTTCCATTCCACCCTGTACCTCGACAACCGGAAGAGCTATCACAATTCTGCTTGCGCCATTATCAATTTCATAAAAAAGTAGCACACTGTCGCAAAAACCGCAATGCTCTATCTTTACTGATACGGGAGATACCCCGCAAAAGTGCCCCAATTTGGGATACCCTGTACAAGGTTAAACACATGATGTATGTACCTAATTTAAATAAACGGAAAATTCGGAATGAAAAGAAGTGAATGGTGTATTTTGGATATTTGTTCATTGATAATAGTTCACTCCTTTTACGAGTTTATAGGTATTACCACCGAAACCTCTGAATTTTTCCAAAAGTTATGGTATATGATGGAAAATACCTCTGGAAAACTTTGTTTTTCAATGTTCAACCTCATCAGGGCTAGCCGTCTTGCCTTGCTGGTCAACAAAATGACTTTCAACTTTTGTATTATTTATTGTGACTTGATGATGGCCGTTGTGCTGAAACATGTTTCTGTTTAGTTGACTATTTTTTACATAAAGTGTGGTCGACCGACTTTGGAGTAATTTTATTTTCATTGATTCTCATCCAAATCTGCAACCTTGGCAACACCGAGTACGGAGTGTGCCGCCCGCTGCCAACAGAGACCGGCGGCGGAATAGGATATCAAACGGAGGCGGATCGATTTCATCTCTCGACCCGTTGCACCGACAACAAAATAAATGGTTAACTGTGAGCTGTGAGTATACGCCGTACATGGCCGTTAATAGAGGCTACGGCGAGCACTTTCTGAGGAGGCGAAATCAAATCCACCCGAACGCCAACATCCTTCGAAGTATACGAGGGGAGAAGGATTGATATTCTCTTTGTACAATGCCACTCGTTATTAAAATTGACTAAAGAGTTCCTTCTTCGCATTACTCATATTATTTGCCTATAATAAATATGGAAAATTTCATAAGAGCAATAAGTCTGTTCAACATTTTTTGTTTGAAAATATCAACTTTTCTCACGAGTGTGAAAGTTTGTAGCACAAGCCTGAAGGACGAGTGATGCAAACACACGAGTGAGAAAAGTGCTTTTCCCCACATGTTGCACACTATACTTTTTCTACAACTGCACTTATTCAAAGAATCCGAGTAATATAGCTTATTGGTATTCATTTTATAATGTGGCACTATGTCACATTGAATATTGTGACCAAAGAGTAGACGCCTTTATTTTCCTCAAAGTATTTTAAAAAAGTACACTTTCCGAAAAAGATTACATTTCTGTATTTTTTTAGATTCCATAAATTTTTCGTTTATGCCAATTAATACTTTTACCCTGAAATTTCCGGAAACAAATCCAACTTTCGCAGCTTCTTCCATTATCTCTGTCTCAGACGGTGTATTTATCAATATCGTCACATCTCGGTATATACATCATATTATTTATTATGCATTATTCATTATTGGAATAATATTTGATGGAAAATGTGATTTCTATCAAAAGCACTAATGAGAACTACCCTGAAGAATATAAAAAACTTCTTCTGACAGTTGTGGCAACTATTCAAAGCTGAACAGCAGCCAAGTTTTGGTCCATTTTGGTTGATTCTCCATGGAAATGTATGTGGTGTTGGCAAAGTGCCGTGAGAAAAAATATTTCTCACAGTATGAGCAATACATGGTTTTGAAACTAAGTAAGCTATGAAAAATGCGGTACTTTTCATAGCAGTAGTAGAAAAAATTCATTTCGAAGCAAGTCCACAGAGAAATGATGCGAGAATAGGGGATTCTAAAAAGTTGAGTGCTGATATTAATCATATTCATATGAACTTTCTTAGCATTTTGTTCAATTTCTATTTTCACTCGATTTTGCTTTGATACGCAGCACAAGAAATAACTACTAAACTGTGATTTATAACGTCTGGGCGCTATTAAACGCCTGCCGAGGCATTAAATACATATATGTTGTACTTTTCTGCCTAGTAAAACAATAGTTAAATAGTATATGATATAATACACTAAACAGGTATCAGAAAATGTTTACTTCCTCAGCCTTCGTAGGCAGAAAAAGTTTGTTGAAGTCATAATTTGAATCAAATTGGTAATCAAAATTGACAATGACTTTGGGTGAACACAAAACAAAATGATGGATTATTTGACACTAAATTGGAAGGAATTTGGAGAAAAAAGTATATATCGGCTACGCCTTGACTTAAATCTTATGCTTTTCTGTCGAGTAAAATCGTAAAACAAATAATAACAATTAATTACTGTTTAACGTTCGGGTACGCTCCCCTCGTCAGAAGGTGCTAGACCTAGACTCTAGTGTGGCCGTACGGGCCATTCCGCTGGCTAGCGAGCGCACCTTTTCGGTTTTCTGAGACCGGATCTGAGGGCACGGAACGCGGCGGAAGTGGGACAAAGGCGGGAAGTTTGAATGAGCGCAAGGGAAAAAAGGGATCATCGAATCAGACGAAATTTATTCCCGTTTTTTTCTATAATAAACATTGAACGTGTGAAATTTAGAATGAGAGATATAGTTCCACCAGATGAGAATTTATTTGGACGCCATCTAGAGAAAATAAAGTTCAACGAACCTCTCCATGTAGAAAGATGTTGCCTGTGCCACAGTATATAACCTCTTACGAGATGTAATATACTGTGCATGGGCTGAAGGATAGAAAAACCAAACAAACAAACAAAATTTAGATCCATTTACTGACTCAAAGGGGTATTGAAAAATTCACAAATGTCAACTGAAATCTTGCACTTTGATATACACATCACCATTGATACATGGTGAGTTGAAGGAAGGTTATATCATTGAAACTTGACACTATAATCATCAGCTTTGAATAAATCTACTCAATGGAATCCATGGAATATTCCATGATTCTCAATTGTACTCGATTCCAAATTGAGCAATTGAGCTCCAGGTTCCAGATTCCATGGGCATACGAGTCTGAAGAGATGTCAGGTGACCCATATGTATGCTTAATCCAGCCAGTACATTGAATTTATGATATCAAATAGGAATTTATCTATCTTCTTAAAATTAACATCAAGCTTCCATTGTTAACAGGAACAGTAAATCGGCCAGGACAAAATCTCTCCATGAAGACTGTTTCATAAAATCATCAAAAATGCTTACTCTTTCGAGTCCATAAAGTCCATATAAGAACTCATCACTAATTATAACTGCATAATTCCTCTACAAATTCAAACTTCAAGCAGAGATTATGCAATCTCTGCTTCAAAGAATGGTTTTCAAGTAGATATAGTTATACACAAGTGAACTGTAGTGCAAAAACAAAAGATTCACTGACATTTTCAACCATGTTATGAGATAGCAAGCATAAAATTGATGATGCCGAGCACCGAGATAGCAATGAGATGTAGCTAACAAGATGTCATAAAAACAGACAGATCATATTGCAAAAAATCAGAATTCCAATTTTTCTCATGCTTGTCTTGCTGTGATAGCAACATCTTCTCTACAACCAATCAACCATATTGCTATTTGCGAAAAGAAGAATCGACCAGAATATCCGAGAGAAAATCAAATCCATGCTATCTACTCTATATACCCATGCGTTCAAATCATCATGAATCAAAGCTTCGAAATGTTGAATAACCCCAAAAAGTCAACGCCAATCGTCAATCTGATCTGACGCGGAAAATTCGCGCCCTGCCGATAATACAGGGAGCGGACATCGTCAAAGGCCCGACGTGTAAAAAAGCCTTCCTGAAGGGATAAAAAGGATAACCACGCCCAGGATGGCGCTGCTGCTAGCTTGTCGTTGCTGTGTCATGATCCCCAACTCTCAGGATCAGCGATGAGCAACCTCCGGATATAAGAACATGTCGGCCATACGAAACTAATACTTATAGCACGTTGTTTTAGGTCGAGTCATCCTAATGTGCCATGCATGATCGTGTGTACGAGGCTGATTCAATATGTATTGCGTGTAGCATCAGTGATAGGAAGCGAAGAATATAAATGGTGAATTTGAGCTGTAGTTTCAAGTATAAAGCGATATTATATATATATTATAATAAACACAATGCTGCATAGGCCAATTTGGCATATTGAAATCAATTATCTTTTGGGTAGCATGACATTTCGCTTAGCTATCATAGATAGATAGATAGATAGATATTTATTTCCATACTAATAACATTGAATTAGTTGATCGTCAGATAAAATAGTACTATACAAAACAAAAGTGTATATAATCACAAAACTACAAAACTGCACAAATAGTATAAAAAGTAAAAAGTATAACTAGGAAAGTGTCTATCACAGAAGTTCGAGTTCATTCATGCTCAGATCAAGATCGTATAAAAGCAGTTTTTCAGTAAGAAAGCTCTGATTTTATTCTTGAATTGATAACAGTTCAGGCACCTTACCTTAATTATAAGGTATCTTATTGTAGAGGTGCATAAATCAGTACACATTCTGGAATTGATTTGACGAAAATGAATATATGAGTACACAGATAAAAAGGATCTCTTTAATCAAACAAATCCATCTTCTTGAAATTTAATTGCTTCGTACAAGAATTTTTCATTTGACACTTGTCTCAAATCAATCGGATTGCTTGCTTCGTCTCCTGAAATTTCTTGATATGAATTTTCTCAACATAAACAGTATATTTCTTCATTCGAGAAAACCGCGTCTACAAGTGACATAAATTCCAATTTATATTGGTTCAAGAAAATCTCTGCTTGTCTAAAAGACTTGCAGTGACGTATATACAGCAGTACGCGTGCGTCTATTCGACTCCTGAGTCGTTAGCCGGCATTCGTCATTGCCGCTGTTGTTTCTTCTGAAGACGGCGCAAAGCACCTTTGTTGTTCAAGAAGTGTTCAAGAATCTGGTGTGCTGAATCATGGATAATAGTGGTGTGGTATCATCTTCACACCAATGCAGCATTTCACATTTGAGGACAATCAGCGGAGGTATAAGAACTTTGTAATTTTTGTAACATAGTTGTACCTGGTGAGGTGTTATCCCTTCTTATTTTATCGGAAACAAGATATCAATCATACCAGAAACCATAACTACACATCACTAACAACGCATACGGCCATGTTTGTATGACCTGTGCACAACACATATTATATGTTCAGCAGTGACGATTTGACCAGTCGCATTCATTCGATGAACGCACTAATAGGTATCAGTAGGCGTCCAATTATTTGTATATGTTTGGTTCCTGATTATAATGATTGAACCAATAATAATATGTCTCCTTCCTTCGTGTTTTTACATACCTATAACAACTTTCATATACATGTCTATTTGTCAAACGCAACCAGAAAATATCTGGTTGTCTTGAAATTTCGATCGTTTTCGACAATGCCTGGCTGTGATGAATGAAAATGTGGTTTCTTCTGAAGCAAGTTCTATAGGTAGGTACCTATATACGGTTGATGATGCCCATATTTCCCATTCAACAAGCCACTCTGCAAAGCACACAAAACATTTCTTAATCGATGCTTTTACTCTTTCCTCTAGGTTTTCGTGGTTCGAAATTCAAGCCATTTCAAGCCCAGTGACATTTTGGGGAAGAAGAATACTCAATAATCTAATAGTAAGCTATATTTTGATTCATTTATCATAATGAGATATCATATATTTTTAACAAGCTCGAAATTTTTTGATTCAAGAACAAAACTGTTCAAATATGATGAAAGATTAACTCGGCAATGGGAGAATGTTCTCGTTTCAAACTAATCAATTCTTTCTTCGACCAATACGTAGTGTGATAATAAAGAAATATCCATTCGGATCAAGATTTTCTTTTATGAATAAGTCAAAAAAGTTCTGTAGAAAAATCAAACAAATATTTGGTAGTACCTATATTCAAGAGCGCTATATGGTTGAATCCTTTTTTATCTGTGTATATGCAATCTTTTAGTCAAGCCGTTTGAGTCAATGGATGCGAGAGTCGTTTCTGACCGCCCCCCGTACATAAGGATTAAATTAGGCGCCGCCAATTAGATCACAACTCTCCACATTACACCCCTATAACCGTCCCAACTTCCACAACTCCCGCCGTATTATAGTTTAACCGAGTTTCTGGCAGACGCAGACAGGGATCTCCATCTCTGCCGTCGCTTTCCCTCGTCCCGATTATCCCGAATGGCGTGGGAAAGCCGCGGAAAGCCGTGGAAATTCCCTCGGGCGTGTTCGAGCACGCCGTGATGCGCCGATCGGCCGCGACTCGGAACAGATGATAGAATATCATTCTAACCTAACCTCGCTTTTTGTCCGTCCGCTCTCTCCGGCTGGAATCCGGATATCGATCCGGGGACTTGCGGGACTCCGCTCGAGGACTCGAGATTGAAACCGGAAACTGGCAAGCGGGCGAGGTTTTTGCAGGTTTCTCTATAGGTGTGATATCGACTGAATATATTTCCTATTGAAAAGGAATATTGTCAGATATATTTATGAACACAAAAAAATGGATGTATAAAGAAATACATAGAGAATTCGCATTCTCTATGTGATGAAAATATCAATTCTTTCTCGATTCATTCATCAGAAAACTACTTTCCTGGCTATAGGGCACGACGAACATTGAATTATATCTATTGAACACACACGATAAGAATTTGAAAACAAAATCTTCTGAAGTAGAGAATTTGCATTCTCTTTCATATAGATATGCAAATAATACCATTCTGAATATTCAACAGGAAAAAAACTACTTTCCTGGCTATTTGCCACGTCGAACATTGAATTATATCTGTTGAATATCCAAAAAGAGAGCATGAAAAATCAAAATCCTCTGAAATTGAGAATTGACATTATCTCTCAAATCAAATAGAATAATATGATGTATTATGATATAAAAATATAACCTACCAATATGTTCAGTATTAAAATGAGAATTGAAATGTATAGGAGAAGTATACTTGTATGAACTCTGATCTTCTCTTTCACCACCCTGTGTATCTCTTTCTCTTAAACCAGCAATATTTTTATGAGGCGCATGTTGGGATAAATCTTCATATTTGGGTGTTTACTATCTGTAGTTCAGAGATTTCCCATTCTTAATGAAGCACCCTGTATAGTGTGGAAAAACGGTATTGCTCCATTGCAATAAGAGGAGTTCACTTATCATGTGATGGTGGAGCCGTTTCTTTTAAACTCAGTTCTGAGTAGGTTCGATAGAGTTCCTAACTGAAATTTTGAATAGTTCCAGCATATTATCGTAGATGTAAATGGAAAAACATAATTTTGGGCGCTAACTTCACGCAGCGCCGTTTTTTTTCGAGAAAATGAGTTCTGAAATATTATGTTTTCGTTGTATTCTGAAGAGTTATGGAGTTCTAACCTATTTCATCAATAGTTTTGGTGTATTAAGCACGCATTATTGAATAATTCGAGGAAATGAAGTACGAAATTGTATTTCTACACGCGACAGATCTTAGTGAAATACTATCCCGATCTCTTTTGTATTGAAGAAAAAACTTTCGGGAGAAAAAGGAGGAAGATCATAGAAAAATATAAAATCTAAAGAGAACACCTCAAAAATCTTATTGTGTTAAAATGTTAAAAAGAAATCGATACTCTTTCATTTATCAGATGTCATAATATACCGACTTCAAAAATAGTTATTTATTATACAAGGGGAAAAGGTCGAAGATTTTAGCTCCAGGTTCTAATCTAATATTTTTCCCCGTGTATAACACAGTATTTTCTTCTATGAATCAGAAAATTATCGACGTGAAATTCGAAGTTTTCAACAGGATTTGCAGGAATCTTCATCGTTCTTTGAAATAATCAAATATCGGTCAGTCTAATTTCGTGATCTGATTTTAGACGATTGTTTGACGGATACGTCAAAGTGACGGGCGAAGTCAACTTGCCTATACAAAATTTTACACATAATCAGTAGAACTCATCATTTCTATTGAAACGAAATTTTCCACGTTAGGAAACCCCTTTTTTGTAGCTCTGTCCCATGCATCCATCGTCACACAAAATGACTCGTTTCCTCACTCGTTACGTAAATATCTATTTCGATTCGCATTTTTTCAACTCAATCTGGTGGGGAAAACACTGAATAATTCGTAGTAACCCTATATGAGAAATTCAGCTACTATCTAATATAGTACCTATATCTAAAGATATACGCATCTATTCTCTTTATATTTTTTATGATATTCAAGTAGATTGGTTGAGAATCAAATACAAATTTCATTGGTTTGTGATATAGATAAACCATCATAAAATGTGACGAATGCGGACGAATGTTTGTGGAATCACATCTACTAAATTATATATTATATCTAACATGCGTTTTTTATTGGGTGCTATAAAATGGGGGAGCGAGCTAAACGAAGATCCACAACGTTGTCTACTCGGCGAAATGTTGTGAAAACGGGGATAAGGAAATAATATTCACACGAGGTAGGTTAACCACTAGTCTTAGCTTAGCTTAACATTAAGCTGGAATAGCCAACGTTTTTTTGCATAAATCGAAGAGCAATAAATTCGGCAATCAATAGGGTTATAAATTAGCCTTGAATTATTTGAAGAATCTCAAGTGGTTTTGCTAGCTTATTGGTGGTGTACACGTGTCCAGGCGTTGAAAAATCGGTTTGGTTAGGGATAAAACAGCGTAGTGCTACACTGTGTAACCACTCTAGGGATAATTTCTGCACGCTTCCAAAACCAAACCACAAGTATCGATCCGCGTAAAATTTCCACATCCATACCAGACCAAGCTGACATAAAATCAAACTATATGAAATTTTCATTGCGCATTCCTCGATCCGTCAAACAAAACACTACCACCCCGAAAACTTCACGATAGAACGGATCGATCGTCATTTATTTTCAGAGCGAAACTCTCGCAGTAGGCTGTGCAGGAGATGGGGAAACCTGTGGAGTTCGTCTCTCTGTTCATGTCACGTGTTCGCGCCGTCAATTTTGTATGGGAATTCGAGATACGCTATGCGGAAAAGTGAGGGTTAACACAGGTTTTAGGGAGGAGGGTCAAGGTCGTAACAATTTTTTTTTTGGTTTGCTAAAATGGCTCCGACGGAATGCCACCGATTGTTCTCAAGAAATGTGCTCCCGAACTAACACCTGTTTTCTGCAAGTTGTTCAACTATTCTTACATATTGGGGATATTCCCGTCCAACTGGAAAATTGCAAGAGCACAACCAGTTCCTACAAAAGGCAAAAAGACCCTAACTACAGACCGATCGCACTGCTATCTATTATTTCAAAGATCATGGAGAAAGCTATCAACATCGAGCTCATGAAATACCTGGAACATTCAGGTATTATCAACGATGGCTTCCGTCATCAGAGATCAACTGGTAACCTGCTCGCTTACGTCTCACATAATATATTATGGCAGCAATCTATTGAAGAATATGGTAAAACCTTAGCCGTGGCACTTCGATCGAGTCTGGCACCACGAACTCCTCGCCAAGATTTCATCTTATGGCTTGCCTGCCCAGCTATGTTCTCTGTTAGCTGGTTATCTCTCAAACAGGTCTCTCCATGTAGTGGTCGACAGAGTTTCATCTGACTCTCTTATCATAAATTCTGGTGTTCCGCAAGGATCAATTCTAGCACCAACACTATTTCTACTCCATATCAACGATTTGTTGGAAGCAACTTCATGTCCAGTACACAACTTCGCGGATGATAGTACTCTCCATACCGCTTTCTCTTCCAGGGCTCCAATACCAGCCAGGCAAATCAGAAACGAACGAGGGAGAAATGTTGACAAAATAAATATGGACTTGACAACAATTCTCGAATGGGGATCCAATAACTTGGTAGATTTCAATGCAAACAAAACACAAACATACCTTTTCTCTAGAGAAGCCGATCTCACTGTGCCCAACATAAGCTTGTCAGGAGTAACCATACCTTTGAAGACATCCATTTACTGTTCCCATATTTGGAGTGCAACACCCAAACATACCCTGAAACTGTTGGATTCTGTCCAAAAAAGGGCAATTCGTCTCATGGGTGATGCCTCGCTCACAAACTCACTAACTTCCCTGGAAAACCGTAGAGAAGATATTTTCATGGACGATGCTCTTCTGAAATATCAACAATTATTGTTCCTCCCTTGGCAGTCCCCGCGAGATTAATCCGTCGAGTTGAGGCTTCGCACCCCTTCGTGGTCACTTTGGAGACCTGCAGAATCTCTTTCCAAAGACCCGTTCATCCAACGAACAGTGAGACTCAGGAAGGTGTTTCCCGAGGCATATAACCTCCAGAAATTTAAGAAGAACACCAGTTCCTACCTTATTTCCCTTGGTTCTCACGATGTTCTCTTAACATAACACATAACCCATAACAAGATATCCTTTTTCGTGGGAACCAGAACATAAAAAAAAAAGATATAAAAAAACATTTTCTACACTAGTTATATCGAAATTCTCGAGTTTGGTTGAAAAATAATGATTTGAGACCGAGTAAAGGCCTCACATCATTTTATATAATATATGTGTCAGAGAACTGGATATACAAATTCTTTGTGTAGATTTCTAAGACTGGAGTCTGAGTCTGCATATATTCAATTTGTTATTTGAAATGTATTTCAAATGAGAATGATACATGATTCACAACTTGAGTCACATCACCCTGTTTGAAAAATCAGTAAATAACCATACATATTGTCCTTAGTGTGGGTAGACATGATGATGGTAGAAGATGCAGTCACCAGAGAATATCCACATTCATTCACCTTTCGACTCAACAATGAATTCAAGTTTCGAGTTGTATTTGTTTAGACCTTGAAATAACCTCAATAACGAAGTTGATGCCACTGGCTCTCCGCCATCATTCCCATTGCAAGAATGGGCGAGTGAAATTGTTGATGAACTTCAGAGCTTATTTCAAACGTACCGTCATGAACGCCATTTGGCCATAAGTTCTGCGATACGTCAGATAGGTATATGGTGACGTAAGCTTTTATGATATTTCTTTATTGGTCAGATAAGTGACAGGTATTTGGGTGATGATTCTATTTAAGAAATTTTAAAAAATAGTCTTCTCGCCTATTATCAACATTGGTCCACACATAATGTAAACTGGCTGGAGCTTCCACGAGTGATTCAGATTTTTAATCGGAATAGGGGTATAGTTATCCACACCAGAAGATGATATTTTGTTGCTGTTAAATCACAGTCTTCATCAATGTTTTCTATAGCAACACGAGATTACCTATCTCCTCCTTGAAGACTAACACCCTATATGCTACTGCAATATATCAAAGCAAGGGGAAGTTACAGAGTTAGTTGCTGATCGATAAAATATCCAGCCTAATTTGGGAAATTCTCTATAGATGGTACTCGCATCGACGCTGGATTTGTCTATCGCAAACCCGACAAGGATTGAGAATAAATAGCGGAAACAGGGGTGGAGCGAATAAGGGATGCTGCGGTCTTATTCGGTCAAAAGATTCAGCAAAAATCAATCCCATCTTCCATTATAGGTAATACAACACAGTCATCGTATACCCAAATCATGACCCAAATGGTTGAGACTCCATAGGCTAGCTCTTAGATTGATTGTTCAGAATAAATAATTATTGCCAAAACATGGGAAAAACACATTTCCAGATTTTCAGGAACATTGTTTAGTTTCTAAAATTATGATAATTTGATATCTCACTCAAATTAATATAGAACTAAATACTGTCTGTAGGTTAATCGAGGAGGTGGTAAATTCATTTTTTCAGATTTTTTGGGATTTTCTCTGCTCGTTTCTATGAAATAAAAATATGACTATTATTTCAATATACGTGTAGTGAGGACAAATCAAATGATTTGCCCCAAAATGTTACTCTGTTTGAAGAATTTTCCTATCAGAGAGACTAAAATAAAAATTCACTAGCTTGTCAGTGACAATTTGTATTGAAAAAGGTTTGGAGAAGAGAAATATAGGTACATCGAAAAAATATCAGATTTTCACTTAGTTTTGGACGTTTCGAATGACAAAATTACAGAAAACAAAATAGAAAAAATATAATATGGAAATAACCACAAATGAAAAAAATTATGGTGGTTCAACTATACCACAATTTGAAAATGAAAAATTTGCATGTTCAAAATGTACTAATTTTCAACAAGGACACTGTGTTCCGATTTATATAGGTCCGGGACAAAACTCATCTAATCTTATACTCATTTTCAAATATCATCTCATAGATCTCATGATCTCATCATCACAAAATCATCAATCGATAAACGAACTTCTTCGACTCCACCCTGAATCCGAAAAGCTACCTTGCAAACTTGTGCCTTTATCTCATTGGTGCAGAAAACCTTGTTGCTCTTTTGAGTGAGATTTACTTCTATAAGTTCTATAACAGACTAGATGATTTTTTTCTTCAAAAAATACAAGAAAATAGCAGTAATAACGACAAAATGCAGTTGAATTTAATACCCTGAACAACTTACGAGAGTTATAACTCCACAACTGTTTAAATTACAGTGATGAACTGCTCTTTACAGTATAGGATATCATGAAACAAACAGCCATTGCTCTCTATGAAACGATGGACGAACTTTTGGCAACTATATTTAGTACCTCTTGATGCCTTGGGTATATCATACCCCACCACACAGACGAAGGGTTAAAGGGTCCTTTCTACCATGCCTCTCTGTCCGTTATACTTGTCTCAAAAGATTTATCAAACCTATATACATTTTTGAATTATGCCATCTGTTTGCATTCCCATGATGGAGTCACTTTCCAACTATTCATATGGGTGCTTGACCTCTGGATATATTGCTCATGACTGCTCTCTGGTCTGGTTTCGCCTTGAATGTACTTGTATCTTTGTAATGGTGACAAGTTCAAGAGGACCTCCAAAGCGGCCGTTGAGGTGCTCTTCATTGCACCAGTGGCACTCATTCAAGCTTGACGAAAGACGAATTTATGTGAAGCAGCTTTTGCCATGAAACGGACATAATTCCCCATGAAAAAATATAATTTATGATGATGCCAAGCAAAGATATTGTGGAGTACCAGTCATTGTTCTTCAGGCATGCTGAATTTGGCTTCTTCTCCTTCAAAGCACTTTTGGGCGGGTGAACACCTCTGCACGTAGGCCTACTATGTCGACTTCCTTAGAGAAGTTCAGCAGCTTCCTCAGCTGAACCTCTTTCACGTCCTCTGGCCTCAAAATTATGTCGCCAAGGACATCCCTCCTCTGATGTGTCAGTGCTGATGGGCACTCAGTGAGGACATGCGATGATGTTTTGTCAACTTCCAGGCAACATATGCAAAGGGGACAATCTTTGATCCCAATAAGCTCTAGGTGCCTATTGAGGTGTTTGTGCCCCGTTAGGAGACCCACTACAATGACATGACATGAGCCTTTATCTGTCTTGGCATTCAGCTCACGAGATTTCGGCGTTGAATGAAAATACCCTGTTCAATATCCTTTCTAGATCTAAGGGCACAATGAATAAACCTCATAATACTTACTCCCAATTTGAGAACAAACCCAGTAGCTGTATGCATCGAGGTATGGCACCAAACTATGCAGCATCACGATGATCACCTAGGTACGAGTTATTGCATGTAATTCCTTCTAGATGTCGCTAACCTTAGGAGGGCAACAAACCGATTTCTTGATAGTTCATACCGACGAGGCCGGCTAAAATCGTGACGGAACCAGAGACCGAGTTCAATCTAGGAGGCGACGACTGTACGATTAGGATTATTGCTGTCGACCTTAGGATCGGAAGCGCTAGAGTTCAAATCGGTGTTTCCTGCTGAGGATGGAGGGAGGGGAGGGGATCGAATATACATATAAGACGTCGAAAATGCCCTCTGACCCCATCTTGGCGGCCACGGAAATCAATACGTTACCCGGCAAGTTGAACATGAACATTCTCTCTCTGTAATCTGTATTCCGTGTGTTCGCTTTGTCCGCGTTCCGTGGACGAGAATATTCTTGCGGTGGACGAATACAGACACAGGAGCAGGTTTCGGGAGATGAAGGGATGATGGAGAGAGGGAGGACGATGCTAGGACACTATGACATATACAGTGTGTGCGATTTCTATTAATTGAATGAAGCAAATGAAAGTGTCATATACAGAGTGTCCCATAAACATACCGACAAACTTCAAGGGATGGCAGAGGACATCAAAATAAACATTTCTGCTTGATAAACATAAGTCCGGAAACTCTTCGTTTTCGAGATGTAGGGTGTGAATTTTTTTTAAATCGATTTTTTATCAATATCGTGAAAACGATTTAGTTGAATTTAATGAAATTTTCACAGATCATTGATACATTCATGAGGTATCTTCTGGAGCTATTAGAATTTGCCCAATAATTTCAGGGGCGTGCCCACGGGCTATGTCGGATAGTTTTTGCACAAAAAAATATCGCCCAGCAGATTTTTGGTAATTATGATAATTTTTTTTGAATGGACAACTAAAAATGCAACTTTTTTCACCCATGAAATTTTTCCGTAAGTACCTTCGTTTTGAAGAAAAAAAAAACCGAGGGGTAAGTACATGGGGCAATCCGGTGTACAATTTAGGGGTATTGCGGGGCAATGTGAGGCAGTGTGGGGCATTTCGGGGTAATGCGAGGCATTGTCGGGCACTGCAGGGTATTGATGGGCATTGCAAGGTATTGTGAGGCATTGTTAGGCAATGCGGGGTATTGGAATAGCACTGAAAGGGCAATGTGGAGCAATGTTTGGGCCTAATTTGTTGCGCGCGCATCGGTTTCTGTTCAAGGTCACTATATTCAGTTCTATCGTTCAAAGTGATGCCTCCGTAGTCCGTCTACATTCTGATTGCGCCATTCAAGCTTTTCGCATCACGTCATGCTGTCATCAACTCCAGCTAGAGCTATAGCTTTGGATTGGATTGGAATAGGAATCAACCGATTATTCGAGTAAAAACTACGATATCGATGAGAAAAGTCCATATGTGAAAGTCACTTTGGGAAATTATAATATGATTATAATAAAAAAAAATCATCATTATGCTGGCTTCTGAATGAGGGGTAGGGACGGATCAGTAACGATCGCATACAGCGTTTCAATTCTATATCCTAGATCTGTCCAAAAAAGAAAGTCAAAAATACCTGCTTACAATTCAAAAACTAAGAAAAAGAAAACTGAATGTATCGGAGATCCTTCAGAAGAAGGAAATGAACCAGATATCGTTTTAGACGATTCCACAGATGTGGAGGCATTCTACTCTTTGGGAGAAGATCCAGAAGAAGATAGGATGATGAAAAAACTTGACGTTTTCGATCCCGAAATGGATGAATAGATAATTTCTATACAGTGGTATTTGATAAAAACTGGTATCTGGGAATGGTAATGAAAAAGAACCAAGACAGATTCGGGATACCAAAAGAATGTATTTTTCACGGACCACTTGTACTTGGGGGAAATTCTCTGTTTCTCCTATAGAGAGAGCGGATAAAGTGAGTTATTTGGAGTCGGAAAAAAATGCATATCCAGTGTGATGTGCTTTAACAAAATATATATTCAGGTTCAAGCTGTTTTTGGTTCAAGAAATTCTCAACTTTGTTCTAGTTTCGAGAAAGAATTCAGAGAGAGTTTTTTTAATAACTATAAACTTAAAAAAATGTTTAATTTTAGTCGAGATTTTAGTACTGTTACCTAATATCTGGACTTATATGTATGCCCAGTGTTTTTCTTACCAAACTATGATCTCTGAATTGATGTGATACTCTCTAAAGAAGTACCTCTAGGAATAACTACTTAGTTATCAAGTATAGGAGAGACAAAATGTACGTCTTAAGTCCTAAGTTGTTTTTGCGAAAAGGCGTGTGTTTCTATGTTTGTTTCATGTTTGACTGCTTCTTATGTGTAATTTCTCGATAAAATATGTATAATTATTCATTATTTCTCGTCCCATCAGATTATTGATTCACTGAGACATCAAAATGAATTTGAACTATGATGTAAAAGACTAAGTCAGTTTTTATATTTCAATATAGTCTGTCTCTCTTCAACACATGGAATGAAAAGAGATAGTTATATAGTGCACTAGGGGCATTGTTGGGCATTGGGGGCATTGTTGGGCATTGCGGAGGTAATGTTGGGCATTGGAGGGCAATGTTGGGCAATGCGGGGTATTGTTGACTGAAAAATGGGCATTGCAGGGTAATTTCGGTGAATTGAGGCATTCATTACCCCTTGGTGTACAAAAAATGGCTAAGTACTTACCCCTCGAAAAAAACATATCTCTTACATCTATGAAAAAAAAATTAAATGCTTCAAAATTATACCTTACATTTCACCAATGCGTTTATTGAAATATTGAAAAATTAATAAAACTTCCAATAACCGTTTTTTACTAATCATTAATTATTATTAATGACTTTTAATCATTTTTTGTATCTCGAAAACGAAGAGTTTCCGGGCTAATGTTTATCGAGCAAAAATGTTTATATTGATGTCCTCTACCATCCCTTAAAGTTTGTCGGTATGTTTATGGGACACCCTGTATGCACGAGAAAATATAATCTTGAAATGAGTAACTCTATATCTTGTTTCAGAGCGAATTTCAAGTTTGAATTGAGTAAATCTGTCTTGCATGAACTCTAGATCTTATTCAATCAAGCACATCCATGAATTGTTCATGAAGATATATTGAATTGGCTCAAATAATCATTTTGTTCGATTCATAATATCAAGATATTGATTCAATCAAATATTTAGTTGAATACCAACATTAGTATTTAGTGTTTGAATTATGCAATGATTCACCTTAAAAAACATCATTGAGCTGCTACTATTTGAAGGCTGTGGAGAGACGAGCGTCGAAAGAGTGCTAGTGTCGCCATCTATCAAAATATGCAATATTTTTCTGTGCATACAATTTATACTATCGACATTCAATTTTAGGTATCAAAAGGGTGCATCTGAATAACACTGAAAGAAATCAAGGGGTGATTCCTTATATGATATTTGAGGAAATAAAGTTCATATAAACATGTCAGGGTAATAAAATTTCCATGAAATATCTTTTTTCTATTCATTTCTCAATTGTATTTTCATCAATCTCAATAAAACGTTGTGGTTTTGTTAATAGTAATATGGAGCTTCTTCTGGTGCGATTAGATTGGAAATAATATTACCAGTGGCGTTACAGTGGGTAAATTTATCGATATTTATGGCGACTGTCATTGTACGCCACCGGTTTTTCTGAGTTTCTAGATTGAACTATTGCAATAACAACATTTTTATCCCTTGTGTAATATTCGTATCTAGCTTAATTTTTGAGGAAACAATAAAAATACGATATGACTCCAAATTTTAATGTAAGCGTGTTGACAATACTTCCTTTGCGATAACTCAACTACCCCAATTAGAATCATTATGAAATTTTGGGGCTTTCTCAGTCTCCAACCATACTGAATTTTGGCACCATGGAAGCTTATACAGGGAGGTTATGAATAAAAACAATTAATACTTCCAACTTCAACATCCTGTATTCTAAAAAAGGAGAAAGTAAGGAAACATGTTTATATCAACTTTATTTGCTATAGAATATCACAAACAATCACCCCATGAATTTTTTAGGTGTTATTTAGGTATAGCTCCTCGATTTCGAAATTCTCAGATATAATTCATGAATCAACAAAAATGATTTTAATGCCATCAAAACATTTCTTAATGTGTATTGTTAAAATGTCATTTTTATCGTAACCGTTACCATCTTTCGAATTTCATGCAATTTATACAAGTGTGGCAATAATAATTTTCCTATAGGGAAACCGTGCGCATGAGCATTTAAAAAAAGCAAACGTTCTAATATGATTCGGATCGCGCTAACCACTCTTTCGAGCGATTCCATTTTTCGGACCGACTGAACGGATTATAGTTCGCCACAAGTGATGCCATACTCGAGTAGGCGGGGCAACGAAGCTTTTTTCCTCTCTTAATTGAATACCCATGAATCAATATGCGTATTCATCAACACTATTTCTCTATAGGAAAATTATTCTTGCCAGGTGTGTATGTACCAATATCTTGGTAGTGGTGGGTATACGGAATAAAATCGAGCTACGCTGAGGCCAATTTGAGCAAGCAACGCTGTATCCTACGTCTCACCCCCTTCACATGCTATACACTCGCTAAGTCGCTACCGACGACAAAGTAAAAAAAAGGCGGTACGAACGGATCGATTCAAAAACTTGTCACGTTTCCCAGATACAAACAAAGATAGAAGCCACAGCGTCTGACAATTCAAGAATTCCGATGGTAGTTATTCGAGTTAGCGCTTTGAATGCTTTGAATTTGGCATAATTCCATACGGCTGTAAATAGACTGCTCAAAAGATACTTCATTTCCACTTTGAGTTTACATTTATGGAAACGTCATAAAAAACAGGATATCTGAGAAACTGACATTTATAGGTCTTTCAAATGGTTTCAACATTGTTTCATACGCAGGCTGATCTGATCTGATCAGAAGTATTTGAAGTTCTATAAAAGATATGACACTGATATGAACAAGAGTTACCCGAAGTGGACATCAACTTCGATATTTTTATGGAAAGCTTTTTTTATGGCTTTTTTCTATTTTGCGTCTTTGAATGAACTCATTGAGGTGCGATTTGTAGCTCGAGGGCTATATACTATTGCAAATTCCTTGTGTGATTTCGAAATGAAATTCATTAGCCTTCCTTATATACCTATATATATATACCTTTATCTAGCCGCTAGCCGTTCTCGATAAATGCAGACTTTTAATTTTTTTTCCAGTTTGCATCTTCCTCTTCAATATATCGGAATCATTTTCGAGTCATGCAGTAAAGAAGATGAATGATCTGTAACAGTGTTCCCTATGTCTATATCAGATAATTTTCAAGTTATACTGACTTTTTCTCGATATTGGAGGAAATTCATCACTATTTTATTGTTGTGTGGTTTGACAAACAGTTTCAAAATGAGAAAAATCAAAGTTATTTAAATCAAGATTTGATTACAGGATATCCCTTTTCGTGGGAACCATAACATAAAAAAAAATTATACTTCCGCTGTGCTGTTTAGACGAAACATTCTTTTCATCAGTAATATCTCAATATTAGGAGACCAATTTTCTGAATATCATTAAACGAAAATTGCTTTGATGGACTGATATCATGCTTCAAGGTTAATGAAACAAAAAAAAAACAGTATTGATCATGTTTTCCAGAAAAATGAGTGATGCATTCTAGATAATGCGATTTCATACATGAGCAGGTGTCATGGCTGTCCTTGATGAGTATTAAGGTGATATTATTGTGTATTTTAGTATTTCATTAAAAAGTGAACAAGGAAGGAGAATTTACAAAATTTATAGATTTATACGAATAAAAGAATTCTATATCTCTCGAAAACTGACAAAGAAAACTAATACGTTAATTTGAAATTAGAAGAAAGAGTTCTACCGAGTAGGAACATAAAATACAGGGTATTGTGAAATTCGAGGTAAAATACCAGTTTATGTAAAATTTTCACGTTAGCGATGCTTTTTTGCATTTGTTAGTACTGAATTATAAATGCCCATAAAAAATAATTCCATATTTGCCCATTCAAACGTTCCTGTAAGACCAATATAAACTGAGATAAGCTTCGAGTAAAATATAAATAATCACCCTGTATAATTAATATCTGAAACATTTTAGAACGTCCACTACGATCGTGACAACGATGCTATGATCATTTCTAGAAACACTGTATCAATAAGTAATATCTCCAATTTATGATGATGAAATATCAAAAGAGAGAAGAAAATTAATCCTCGAACCTCGAACTGAGTTTTATCTGACTCACTGGGAAAGAAAAAAGAAAATACCTACCTATTTTGAAAAAAGTCTGGTGGTATTACCACAGAGGAAGACTGATATCTACAATAGTATCCAAACATCCTGGTACCAGGAAACACCTTCATATTATAACTCATAATATTAATATATATATATTAATATCAATATTGTTGCAACTCATCAATTATATTGTTTGAGAAACAATCTAAATGAATAATTGTATAAGATTGGATTGAGCAACCCCAAAAACACATTATCTCACGGTCCACCAATGTGATCAAATTTTCATTCGTTCTTGCCTATTTGACTCAAATGTTTTGAAATGTCAAGACATCTTTGTCACACGATTTGAAGATTTTTGAACAAAAATATTGGTTAAGTAAGTTCTCTAAAATGAGAAAAATCACAAGGAAGAATGAAATAAAAATTCATTTTATGGTAAGTATTTTGTGTTGAATTTTGTAATACAAAGTGATTAAAAAAAAAGAGGGAAATATGTACAAGATAATGCCACGGAAAAAAAGGAATTGTTGAATCAAGCAAGATTTAATTGAATGGAGCAAATAAAAGTGTCATATATGCACGACAAAATATAATCTTGAAATGAGTAAATCTATATCTTGTTTCAGAGCGAATTTGAAGTTTGAATCAAGTAACTTTGTCTTGCATGAACTCAGAATCTTCTTCAATCAAGCACATCCATGAATTGTTCACGAAGAGATATTGAATTGGCTCAAACAAACATTTTGTTTGATTCAAAATAACAAGATATTGATTCGACCAAATATTTAGTTGGTTCAACGAAATATTTGGTTTATTCAAAGAAATATTTGGTTGATTCAATGAAATATTTGGTTGATTCAATGAAATATTTGGTTAATTCAATGAAATATTTTGTTGATTCAAGAGAAACTATATATCCATACGACAAATTGTTTTGTTGAACCAAATTCAATATTCGGGAATTTTCTGAAATTTCACATCAATAGAATAAACAAAACTAGGAAACTAGTCGACTCCTAGCATAGATCTGTAGTCTTCACTCCTCTTTAGCTGATAGAAAACTATTTTGGATTGCTAATCATCCTGAGTTCGATTTATCCAGCTGATATTTCAAACACGAACAATCAGGCTTCACGTATATAATGAACTTGAAACAGGCATAGACGAGGCGAAATGATCGCCATCTAGAGGCGAAAATTTAAGTTGATGTAGAATGAACGAAATGTTTCATTGATATTACATATTTCGTTGCTCTATTCAAGCAAATGATCCGTTCAAAACGAGTTCATTGATACATCGGAATAAGACACCTTCTATGTTGTTTCAAAGATATATTCTCATCAAAATGATCATTGTTTGATCAAATCAACGAAATGTTTATAGTTGAATCAACATCGACATTATTTTCGATCGACATAAATTGTTTTTGAAGAAACCATATATTTTGTTAATGGCATTGATATTATACTGTTGATTCAATTAGACTACATTCTTGATTTGAACAAGCTGCTTCCATGGAATAATCATGTAACTGATTGATTCAACAAAAAATTGCTCAGTCCAACAAAAATAACTCAAGCATAAATAATTTGTTGATGCAACAAATCCTTTTTTTCCGTGATGGCTTCAAAGAAGACATATTGGTAGAGGAGTTTTACCCAAGATACCCCATATAGTAAATTTCAAAACTACCTTAGAAAGAATGGGAGATGTTTCAGATTTTTATCAATCATACCTGCAGAAATGAGGTGAGATCATAGCAAAGTCTCTAGGAAACCAAGCATAAATTTGGGATTGGAGCAAGACAAAAATACTCCGATAATTATCCGAAATGGTCGTCAGTCCAATTACCAGGACATCAGGCATTTTTGAAGAATTGATAATATTAATGATAGTATTTCTTGTCAATTCCTAAGATATAAAATAATAATCAATGAAGAAAACATGAAAACAAACATTCCAACCTTATTGTTTGATCCAACATGGCAAATATTTAGAACAAGTTCTATATTCAGCTGCTGTTTGACGTGACGTCACTGATGACATCACAGATCAGTAGTTTGATCAAATTGTTGGACCGTGAGACACAGCCTTAAACGATGCCTTAAAACAATTCTACAGATTGAAGCAGATCGCAGTGTCAATCCAAAAATGTCAGTGGTTGTGTTGCTGAATTTGGAGTCACAAAATACCTAGTGAAGCACAACACTTCATTTGATTTCCATCAGGTCTTAAAACTGAAACATAATACCAAGGTCAAGGTAAATGTCGTTTTGCACCCCTTGAAACAGTAATTGTGGCCGGGCCAGGCAGGCCAGGTGTATAACGGGCGCTCCAACAAAGCCCACATTGATAAAAGCCTTTATGTCTGGAGGTAAAAAAAAAAGAAAAGAATGGTAGGTGGGTATAGTAAACTCCATAGGAAGAACAAATATGTTTCATACTAATAACGGATTTTTCAAGATGGTACTTTCCTGAATGATAGACTCATTCAGTAAAATTTCCATATATGAGGAAAAGTCAGAAGTTCTATGATCATGGATAATGTCTTCTTGTCCCCTATACTTTCCATGGACAAGAATTGTTTTTTTCAAGAAGCGAACAATATGATAAGGTTCTAGAAATAGATATCTGGGTTTCTCTAGCAATATTTTTGGAAAAGCTTCCTGAATTTTGTCTAAAGAAAAACACATTAACTTGGCATTTACGAAGGTAGGTATAGCTTTAATCATGCAATGAAAGATTTTATTCTTTTACATAAAATCAATAAGCTATTTCAACAAACTTTTCCTCTAGAGCTATACCTAGAAAATGCCAAGTTGATATATATGT
Organism: Phaedon cochleariae; assembly: GCA_918026855.4. Taxonomy (NCBI): domain Eukaryota; kingdom Metazoa; phylum Arthropoda; class Insecta; order Coleoptera; family Chrysomelidae; genus Phaedon; species Phaedon cochleariae. The sequence goes on along the minus strand of OU896708.1, from coordinate 66,902,683 downwards.
TTTGAATAAAATCAATGAGCTTTTTAAACCGAGATATATCAATCTAGAACCTGATCATACTTTTTTCTTGTTCGAAAAAATAGATTTTGGACCATGAAAAGTGGGCCGGAGACTACATGTTTTCCACTTGAGAACACAGCCAATAATTATTCAAATGACCCTGTTTAATAAAGTATAGGAAGTGAGAGGTATTAGCTCGGGTATTAGTTAAAAATCTATAGCAAATTAACAAATAACAAATTCTTACATTCCAAGTTCGGTGCCTTCGATTTGCAGAAAAACATACGATGAGAAAGTTGCTTGCATCACATCACCAATCACCAGAAATAATAAGCAATTGTAATGGAACAAAGTAATAAAAAATAGATTGTAAGTACGGTTGACGCAGAACACTTGAAATAGATCTACTTCGTCAGTATACAGGGTGTCCCAAAATTGCTGGGACACAGAGCTACCACGTGTAATACAGTTCAAAATAAGTTGAATTGACCCAATATCAGTTCAGCTAGCGTTGAGAGAAAAAAATGTCTGTCCTTGTCTTCAGTGTTCCAACATAAAATAGTGAATATTTAGGCACAAAGCACTCCATTTCACGAAGGTATTGACGGTACACTTCCAGTATTTGAGGTATAGATGTTCTTGAAATGCTTCGAACGTTTTCTATATTCTGAAACTTGCTTCAAATTTCATGATATCGTAGACCGCAAATTCCGAGGCGAACTCTATGAATGTACTACCGACCATAATCTACTTATTACTTATTACATTCAGGAAATAATTGTTGCATGAGCTGGCAACACCGAAAGAATGATCCTATGCGATATTCAGTTCTCTGTTATGTGTCTTTGTGGTGGTGATCTCATTGGTGTGCTGGTATGCTGCTTATCTCTTTTCATCATTCAATAAGTTCTTACCTATAGAGATCAAGTTACCATTGTTATTTCAAAATGATGGTACAGTCCAAGATATAAATTGTACCATTGTACGTACCCAATACCCAAAGAACATTGGTTAAAATGAATGAGCAACTTCGACGGTGAATTATAACGACATTAGAACTTACTGTAATTGACATAAGAAAGGAGGTTATCGAACGCAATATTTCAGAATAGCGAATTTTGTATACAATTTTCCTCATAGTCGAGCTAATAATATACCTCGAATTTATTTATCGCTTCAATTTTGTAAACTCCCTGTATATTCGATGTACTTAGTGGAAGTCGATGAGGCTTACCAGCAGCAGATCTAAGTACAGTCATAGCATAATACACCGAGAGGACGAGGTCGAATGAACACCCTGTATATTCTAGTGAATGTAATAAGAGAGACATATACAATAAAATGAAGAGATTTTGTATTTCGCGTAAAATTTATTATAAAATCGCATAGCGCTTTCGACTAAGAAGCCATCATCAGTGCTATACTCGTCAAGTATTTACAAGAAGGTCCAAAAATTAGTGATCGACATCATTATGGATACTAAAGAAGCTAGCAAAGCCACTTTCGATTTTCAACATGAGACACATCTCATAATTTTAGGCTCATTTTAGGCTAATTTATTACCCCATTCCCGAATTTTTTGCTCCACCCTATCATGGAAAATTCTGTGGCTTTGCTAGCTTCGGCCGAACTCAGCAAAGCCATTTTTGAAAAACTATATTTTTTGAATATCTGATATAGTGAGAATGTAGTGCTCATTTTAGGCTAATTTATTACCCTATTCCCAATTTTCTTGCTCCTCTCTATCATAGAAAAATCTGTGGCTTTGCTAGCTTCGGCCGAACTCAGCAGAGCCATTTTTGAAAACATACAATTTCCACCGATTTGATATATTGAGATCATATGGCTAATTTTAGGCTAATTAATTACCCTATTTTCGATTTTTATGCTCCACGTTTCAAACAGAAAAAATACAAGACAATTTGTCGAAATACCCATCATTCACTGTACATTATGTATTTCTATCAATAGCATATTTTATGACGATTTCATGAGGGAAAGTGTTAGTATCGATTGTAAACTTGATGACTATCCCATTTTGGAATTTTTGGCTACATATTTTTTAAAAGAAACCAAGCAGAAAAAAACGAAATGATTCATCGAAATACACGTTAATTCACTATACATTATGCATATCTATCAAAAGCATATTTTATGACGATTTTTCAAAACAAAGTGTTAGTATCGATTATAAGCTCAATAACTATTGCATTTTGAAATTTTTTGCTGCATATTTTTCAAAACAAACCTGTGGCTTTGCTGGCTTCGGGCGAACTCATCAGCAGAGCCATTTTTTAAAATAATATATTTTTCACTGATTTGATATATCCATATTGGAGAGCTAATTTTAGGCTAATTAATTACCCTATTTTTGAATTTTTTGCTCAACGTTTCAGACAGAAAAAATACAAGAAAATTCGTCAAAATACGAGTTAATTCACTATACATTATGCATATCTATAAAAAGCATATTTTATGACGATTTCATGAGGGAAAGAGTTAGTACCGATTGTAAGCTTGATGACTATCCCATTTTGGGATTTTTGGCTACATATTTTTTAAAAGAAACCAAGCAGAAAAAAAACGAAACGATTCGTCGAAATACACGTTAATTCACTATACATTATGCATATCTATCAAAAGCATATTTTATGACGATTTTTCAAAACAAAGTGTTAGTATCGATCATAAGCTCAATAACTATTGCATTATGAAATTTTTTGCTGCATATTTTTTAAAACAAACCTGTGGCTTTGCTGGCTTCGGGCGAACTCAGCAGCGCCATTTTTAAAATTAATATATTTTTCACAGATTTGATATACCGATATTGAAGAGCTAATTTTAGGCTAATTAATTACCCTATTTTTGAATTTTTTGCTCCACGTTTCAAACAGAAAAAATACAAGACTTTTGTCGAAATACGCGTCATTCACTGTACATTATGTATTTCTATCAAAAGCATATTTTATGACGATTTCATGAGGGAAAGTGTTATTATCGATTGTAAGTTTGATGACTATCCCATTTTGGAATTTTTGGCTACATATTTTTTAAAAGAAACCTGTGGCTTTGCTGGCTTCGGGCGAACTCAGCAGAGCCATTTTTTAAAATAATATATTTTTCACTGATTTGATATATCCATATTGGAGAGCTAATTTTAGGCTAATTAATTACCCTATTTTTGAATTTTTTGCTCGATGTTTCAAGCAGAAAAAAACCGAAACGATTCGTCGAAATACATCACGTTTATTCACTATACATTATGCATATCTATCGAAAGCATATTTTATGACGATTTTTCAAGACAAAGTGTTAGTATCGATCATAAGCTCAATAACTATTGCATTTTGAAATTTTTTGCTGCATATTTTTTAAAACAAACCTGTGGCTTTGCTGGCTTCGGGCGAACTCAGCAGAGCCATTTTTTAAAATAATATATTTTTCACTGATTTGATATATCCATATTGGAGAGCTAATTTTAGGCTAATTAATTACCCTATTTTTGAATTTTTTGCTCGATGTTTCAAGCAGAAAAAACCGAAACGATTCGTCGAAATACACGTTTATTCACTATACATTATGCATATCTATCGAAAGCATATTTTATGACGATTTTTCAAGACAAAGTGTTAGTATCGATCATAAGCTCAATAACTATTGCATTTTGAAATTTTTTGCTGCATATTTTTTAAAACAAACCTGTGGCTTTGCTGGCTTCGGGCGAACTCAGCAGAGCCATTTTTAAAAATAATATATTTTTCACAGATTTGATATATCGATATTGAAGAGCTAATTTTAGGCTAATTAATTACCCTATTTTCGAGTTTTTTGCTCCACGTTTCAAACAGAAAAAATACAAGACAATTTGTCGAAATACGCGTCATTCACTGTACATTATGCATATCTATCAAAAGCATATTTTATGACGATTTCATGAGGGAAATTGTTATTATCGATCATGAGCTCAATAACTATTGCATTTTGAAATTTTTTGCTGCATATTTTTTAAAACAAACCTGTGGCTTTGCTGGCTTCGGGCGAACTCAGCAGAGCCATTTTTTAAAATAATATATTTTTCACAGATTTGATATATCGATATTGAAGAGCTAATTTTAGGCTAATTAATTACCCTATTTTTAAATTTTATGCTCAACTTTTCAAACAGAAAAAATACAAGACAATTCGTCGAAATACGCGTTTATTCACTATACATTATGCATATCTATCAATGATGTCAATAGCATATTTTATAACGATTAATCGAGACAAAGTGTTATATAGTATTGATTGTACGTTCACTAACTATTCCATTTTGGAATTTTTTGCTGCATATTTTTTAAAACAAACCTGTGGCTTCGCTGGCTTCGGACGAACTCAGCAGAGCCACAGGTTTCTTTTAAAAAATGTGTAGCGAAAAATTCCAAAATGGGATAGTTAGTGAACGTACAATCAATACTAACACTTTCCCTCATGAATTCGTCATAAAATATGCTTTTGATAGAAATACATAATGAACAGTGAATGACTCGTATTTCGACAAATTGTCTCGTTTTTTTTTCTGTTTGAAACGCTGAGCCAAAAATTCGAAAATGGGGTAATTAATTAGCCTAAAATTAACCTTCCAATACCGATATATCAAATCGGTGAAAAATATAATATTTTAAAAAATGGCTCTGCTGAGTTCGCCCGAAGCCAGCAAAGCCACAGGTTTGTTTTAAAAAATATGCAGCAAAAAATTTCAAAATGCAATAGTTATTGAGCTTATAATCGATACTAACACTTTGTCTGAAAAATCATCATAAAATATGCTTTTGATAGATATGTGAAAAATATATTATTTTAAAAAATGGCTCTGCTGAGTTCCCCGAAGCCAGCAAAGCCACAGGTTTGTTTTAAAAAATATGCAGCAACAAATTTCAAAATGCAATAGTTATTGATCTTATGATCGATCTTAACACTTTGTCTTGGAAAATCGTCATAAAATATGCTTTTGATAGATATGCATAATGTATAGTGAATAAACGCGTATTTCGACGAATTGTCTTGTATTTTTTCTGTTTGAAACGTTGAGCAAAAAATTCAAAAATAGGGTAATTAATTAGCCTAAAATTAGCTCTTCAATATGGATATATCAAATCAGTGAAAAATATATTATTTTAAAAAATGGCTCTGCTGAGTTCCCCGAAGCCAGCAAAGCCACAGGTTTGGTTTAAAAAATATGCAGCAACAAATTTCAAAATGCAATAGTTATTGATCTTATGATCGATCTTAACACTTTGTCTTGGAAAATCGTCATAAAATATGCTTTTGATAGATATGCATAATGTATAGTATGAATAAACGCGTATTTCGAGGAATCGTTTCGGTTTTTTTGCGCATGAAACATCGAGCAAAAAATTTAAAAATAGGGTAATTAATTAGCCTTAAATTAGCTCTTCAATATGGATATATCAAATCAGTGAAAAATATATTATTTTGAAAAATGGCTTTGCTGAGTTCGCCCGAAGCCAGCAAAGCCACAGGTTTCTTTTAAAAAATATGTAGCCCAAAATTCCAAAATGGGATAGTCCTCAAGCTTACAATCGATACTAACACTTTCCCTCATGAAATCGTCATAAAATATGCTTTTGATAGATATGCATAATGTATAGTGAATTAACATGTATTTCGAGGAATCGTTTTGTTTTTTTTTCTGCTTGGTTTCTTTTGAAAAATATGTAGCCAAAAATTTCAAAATGGTATAGTCATCAAGCTTACAATCGAGACTAACACTTTCCCTCATGAAATCGTCATAAAATATGCTTTCGATAGAAATACATAATGTACAGTGAATGATGCGTATTTCGACAAATTGTCTTGTATTTTTTCTGTTTGAAACGTGGATAAAAAAATTCGAAAATAGGGTAATTAATTAGCCTAAAATTAGCCATTTGATCTCAATATATCAAATCGGTGAAAATTCTATGTTTTCAAAAATGGCTCTGCTGAGTTCGGCCGAAGCTAGCAAAGCCACAGATTTTTCTATGATAGGGAGGAGCAAGAAAATTGGGAATAGGGTAATAAATTAGCCTAAAATGAGCACTACATTCTCACTATATCAGATATTCAAAAAATATTGTGTTTCAAAAATGGCTTTGCTGAGTTCGGCCGAAGCTAGCAAAGCCACAGATTTTTCTATGATAGGGAGGAGCAAAAAATTCGGGAATGGGGTAATAAATTATCCTAAAATGAGCCTAAAATTATGAGATGTGTCTCATGTTGAAAATCGAAAGTGGCTTTGCTAGCTTCTTTGGTATTCATTATGGTACAAACGGAATAAGGAACAAACATACATTCGACAAAAAAGTTCCCTAATGGGTTATTGTGAAAATATTCGTCAGACTAATTAAGGTTCAGGTCCCTCTTGCTCTTCCCGGACCTGAACTAAACAATTTTACTATGTATTTTTAATAAATTCTACAATAACCCATTAGGGTCTCTGTCTACGGTGTACATAGTACAAGTTTATTGCATCCAACGCCCAATTGAAATTGATCATTTCTAATTCTAGATCAAATCATAGAAAATATCTTGCCATTTTCAACAGATCAGAATAATGACATAGACGACATCATCCGACTGAAAAAAGAAATCAAAGTGACAATAATGTGAGCATCAGAGGTCCTGGTTTCAGTTTATTTTCATCTTTACGTCCACAGTTATGACAATGAAAAAACTGCTGAGCTATACAGGCTGATTCACGGTGGATGGCACATTAGACGTTTCTGGAGAACCAGACAACGGATCATTTTGAAAATTCAATGGAGGGCATATTCGGACATTCTCTAGCCAACTAAAATATTTTCGACAATGCGGTGTTGCCGCTTCTATTAGAAAGCAGTAGCAACTTTGTTATTTTAAATGGAACACCCTGTATTTTATTGCATTATCAGATTCTCTCTGAAGAGCTGATTTCATCGATGCATCACACTTGGGGTCTAGCGGAAATGATTACAGAGATATAGGGTGTGAAAAATCGACATTTTTCAACATTAGGAATTTTTTTTGTCGAAACTATTCATTATTGGTCAAAACGGCTCACATGTCCCTATCTCAACTTTTGATCAACTATCTACTGACATTTAATTGAAACAAATACAGGGTGGTGCAGAATTCAGAATCTTGATCACCCGGTATATGTCCCAATTAAATATCAGTAGATAGTTAATCAAAATTTGAGATAGGGACATGTAAGCCGTTTTGACCAATGATGAATAGTTTCGACACAAAAAAATCCTAAAGTTGACAAATGTCGATTTTTCACACCCTATATCTCTGTAATCATTTCCGCTAGACCCCAAGTGTGATACATCGATGAAATCAGCTCTTCAGGGAGAATCTAAAAATGCAATAAAATACAGAATGTTCTATTTGAAAAATCAAAGTTGCTACTGCTTTCTAATAGAAGCGGCAACACCGCATTGTCGAAAATATTTTAGTTGGCTAGAGAATGTCCGAATATGCCCTCCATTGAATTTTCAAAATGATCCGTTGTCTGGTTCACCAGAAACGTCTAATGTGCCATCCACCGTGTATCAGCCTGTATATAGTTTCTTTTTTCGAAAGCACCTTGAATCAAATACAGGAGCCCCCAATTCCAGAAACCCCAACCACCAACTTTTAAAGGAAGAATCTTGAAACTTAAATAAACTCCAGGAATCTTGATTCAAGCGTCACTATACCGGGTGACACAAGGTATCGGGCCACCCCTGTAACTTCTGCTTTCGTCATCGGATTTTTCTGAAATTCGGTACAGTTATATAAGCAATTATTTCGGATTTGACCACATTACAATCCAATATGGTGGACTTCCGGTATTTCTGGAAATGCCAGCAACTTTGTTTTTTCAAATGAAACACCCTGTATATTTTTACATATTCAAGTTCAACAGGTCGAAACAAGTGCAATCTTTATTTCAAATAACATTTTTTCGAAAAAAAATAAATTAAAATTGTTTTTTCATTTTACCTCGTGGATGAATGAGATGTGGTCAAGACTATTCACAATGAGTCACACAGAACAGAAGAACATAATTTTTTCTGAAAAATTATTTTTTGTGTCACTTATCCAGGAATCAATTCAGCCACATCACTTTTTGATCAAAAATTATTTTTTTTCAAATGGAACCCCTATGGGCCACCTACCCGTCTCTCTAGAACATACATTAAGGAACAAAATGACATATCATTTTTGTTTTTCGGTGCAGTAACAAGCTGTATACATTCAAAAATCAACAACTAGTTTATGAATTTCCTTGCAGTTAGAATAATTTTTTAACTAGGTACGCTGTGGAATAAATGACATTTGACATAAAGATTGCACTTGTTTTGACCTGGTCAACTTGAATATGTAAAAATATACAGGGTGTTCCATTTGAAAAACCAAAATTGCTGGCATTTCCTGAAAAACAGGAAGTCCGCCATATTGGATTGTAATGTGATCAAATCCGAAATAGTTGCTTATATAACTGTACCGAATTTCAGAAAAATCCGTTGACGAATGCAGAAGTTACAGGGGTGGCCCGATAACCTGTGTCACCCGGTATAGTATACAACCCTATCAAGATTCTTATTCTTTGGGAAACAAAACCCTTATTGACATTCAATGATAATCTCCAATGAATAATTTGGAATCTTTGGCTGAGTATCTGAGAATTTGACGGAATGAAAAATGTTTCTTCAGCCAATAAATTTCGCGAAATCAAGGGTAAAAGTGCACTTATCATGCGATGGGGTATTTTTCGAAAATTTTTTTTGGTACTTACGTATTTTCGTCTGAAAAACACGAATTTCATGATGAAAATGTGAACAAACCACTATTTATCGAGATATTTTAAGAAAAAGTTCGAAATTTTGCCTTCTTCTTCCCCTTGTGTTGGATGCATTTACACACTCAGAGAAATAGTCGGTAGTGAATACCAAACGTTTAGTAGAATAGGCGCCAGTCACTACAGTCATCAAATTATACTACTACAAAGTTGTACTATACTAAACTATGAGTATTATACTATTTTGTAGTGGTAATATTTGATATAGTATAGTATTATATAATGTTGTAGTGGTATCATTTGATGAAAGTTGTGACTGGCGCCTATTCTATACTAAACGTTTGGTAATAACTACCATCTTTTTTTTTAGTGCAGGTACTTGCTCTTATTATTTTGTCATTGGACACTTTATATACTCATGATGTACTTCACTGACACATTTTAAGATAGAAAATTCAACAGGAAATATGATTTTTATGGCGAGTTTTTCCTATTTAGTGAGCAAGCATACCATCAGATGACGGCTATTTAATCCATAATTATGCAATCCATTACGAGATGTCAAATGTCAATAGATTGCTTTGGAATGACATTACACACGCCATTATTTCAAATGATATTCTTCCTTCTTTTCACTAAACATGGATAAATCACAAGAAAATCATATTTCCAGTTGATTCATATATTAAAAAAAATGTGTCCAACATTTTGTGATATATACAAATTGTCCAATGATGGAAAAAAAAGGGCAAATTGTTCTAAATGTGATCCAGAAGACAGGCGGAAAAGATGGTGAAATTTGTAACTATATAGTGAAATATCTCGATAAATAGTCGTTTGTTCACATTTTCATTATGAAATTCGTGCTTTTCAGACGAAAATACGTAAATACCAAAAAAAATGTTCGAAAAAAACCCCATCGCATGATAAGTGCACTTTTACCAAATCAAGTACTTGGGACAAGTAAATTGTATTAGGTGCCTTAAGATCCTATTCCTCCGACGAATACTCGTTTCTTCCCAGTAAGATATTCTGACGATCTTATAGCAAGAGAATTTCGATGGTTTTTGAAGTGAACTTTCAGTTGGCCATATCCAAGATCACATTTTCTTTGATTGAAGGGCGTATTTCTTTGAATGAAAGGATCCTTTTTTTTTCAGTGTATACCATAACCCGATTTCCTGTATCGTTTCAATTTAATGTATATTCTAGCGAATCTGATAAGATAGAGACATATACAATAACCCGATTTTATGTATCGTTTCAATTTCGTGAAAACCCAGTATATTCTGAATAGGTACCTAGTGGAAGTCGGTGAGCCTTACCAGCAGCAGATCTAAGTACAGCCATGGCATAATACACCGAAAGGACGACGAGGACGAGGTCGAATAGCGAATAGCGAGTTTTTCTTGTCGACAGAAGAGAGAGACGGAGCACGCACGGCACCAAGTTTTCACCCCGTTTACGTGTGCGGCATTCGCACTGCACCTCCGTATCAACGGAACTGAATAGAAATACTCCTCTGGCACATCTGGCTCAGAATGGGCAGAAAACATTACCCTTCACAGTTCCACACACAGCAGCCAGTAGCAGTAGCAGCAGCAGCAGCGCACTTCACCACTTTCAGCACTTCGGATGATGTACTGCGGCCCAACTTATCGCTAATCGCCGCCATCCGCCATGTTAAATGCGGCCGAGTTTGATTGATCTTTGATTTGTAGGAAGGCGCTAAACGGACATGACGCGAAATATAATAAACTACTCAACACTAATTTCGTCGCACACCAAAATGTCGCCCCTGTTATAATGTGAATAACTATTTTCTGTTTAGAACAATTTGAATTTGGTTCACACTGTTCGATAGCCCAGTCCTTCAGCTATAATCTCGTACTTCATTGAAACATAAGGGTATTCACTTAAAATCTCTACATGGTGTTTTCCGACACTGTGCAAAATTTCGGAATATTCAAAAGGCTCTCAAATGGTGTAAAAATTTTTTTTCTCAACTTCGACAACAGAGGCATGAAGATGATCTCATTACCTCGAGATATTTCGCGAATCAACTTCCTATCTCTCATATTTACAGAGAGATCTCAAAAAATCAACTTTTTGGTTTTGCAGCCATAACTTTTTTGCACGTCAACCGATTTTGGAAATCTTAGGCTCATTTTGAAGATGAAACTTCAGATGAAGAGATCTGAATATCAGAATTGAATGGTTATGAAAGATCTAGAGTTTTCTTGAAAGTGACCCAAATCTGGAACGCCCTCCAAATCTCGGTTGGGAGGAGAATTGAATAAAAATCAACTTGTTCCCGGAAAAACAATTCATTCTGGATGCGTCCATATTTTCCTTGTTCTCAGTAGTCAAGAATGTGCGTGAGAAAACACAATTGAAACATGTTCTTCAGTGTTCAGTGTTCCATTCAAAAATGTATACATCTTGCCCATAACATTTTTTTGAGATGTTCAATTGTTTTTCTGTTAACATATTCAAAATCTACAGGAAACTTTATAAAAGACTTTTCTTTGGAAAAAAAATTCGATGATGAATAGAATAGTTAAGGGAGGGTTCAAAATATACGTGAAGACCCTGTACATCATGCAACTGGAAAGTACCGGTCTCTCCTTCGCAAAATGGAGCATTATCGAATACCGGACTCTATTGCATTAAAATAAACTGGCGTAATCAGAATATGGCCACTGAGGGGGCGGTAATGGCAATACCACGCCGGTATAAATTTCAGCCCCTACCAGCGAAACGTAATGGTGATACTGTTTGCTGGACACTAGCAAATGAACATCACATGATGAAACTGGCCAATAATCGTAAAGTAATATCCCAGATGAAGTGTGGTCACTAGATAGTTGATTCAGAGACATCGACAAGCACATTTTGTAATTTGAAATATGAAAACCTATAATAGTTATACATATACAGGCCACAGGGTGTTATAGAAATATAGTTATTTATTATACAAGGGAAAAAAGTTGTAGATTTTAGCTCCAGGTTGTGTTGTCTCCCGACGCGTAGCGGAGGGAGACAAAAAACCGTGAGCTAATATCTAATATTTTTCCCGTGTATAATACACTATTTTTTTCTGACAGAAGAAAGGACGAATCAATATTGAGAAAATGTTACATTATTTTGAAATCTGAAAATTATCGACGTGAAATTTTAAGTTTTTAACAGTAGGGACACCTGCGTTCTATAGGCATCTTTATATCATTCTTTTGAAGTAATCAAATATTTGATGTCACTTCTGTCAGTCTAATTCTGTGATTTTATTTCAAAAAATTGCGAATTTAGTGGTTGTTTAGTAATATACGTAACCGCGAAGTCGAATCGAAGATAAGGACTTGCAGTTCTTTCTCGGAGACGGTATTATTGACTCATTTTTCGGAACTATAGCACAACAAAAGCCATCAACAGTGTATATATATGTGATATATATCCGGGAAAAAAGTACTCACTTTTTGTCCACGGGAAAAAAGTAATTTATGTAAAGTGACATTTTATAACCTGCCAACAGAGATGAAATGCCAAACTTTTTTCCCGTCACAGAAATAAATACATTATACATAATCATTCCAGATTTTTTTGTGACTTTTGCTCCTCGTTTCTATAAAATAAAAATATGAATATTATTTCAATATACGGTAGTGAGAACAAATCAGATGATTTGCCCCAAAATGTCACTGCGTTTAAAGAATTTTCCTATCAGAGAGCCTGAAAGAAAAATTCACTAGCTTGTCAGTGACAATTTGTATTGAAAAAGGTTTGGAGAAGAGAAATAAAGGTATATAGAAAAAATATCAAATTTTCACTTAGCTTTGGACGTTTCGGGAACGAATCTGCTCCCGTTTTCAACATAAAAAATGGTTGAAATCTGTCTATATAATTTCGGAACACCCATCGATATATCGATAGTTATCGACATGTATATATACTTTATTGACGTTATCTTTGTTGGTTTTAGAAAAATATAGATTTTTTTGTATAAATAAATCCAAGGCAGCTGTAGGACGCCAGCAATCGCAGCATTGTCGTCTTCATATTTGCCCATTTAATCGTTATTGTAAGACCAATATGAAGATAGCTGAGTAATAGTATATAATTCAACGAGCGCCTAATGATGGCTATTACCAACGAAGATGAAAGTTGCAGTACGAGCCAGAGGCGAGTGCTGTATTCATCTGAGTGAGTAATAGTCATTATGTGCGAGTGGAATACTATACTTCTATACAACTATTCAAATATCAAAGCAACTCTGAGAGTTCAGAAATATATTTTTGGAAATAATGAAGGTTATGATATTGCAAAATCACTAAATCTGATTTGAAATACTCATTAAAAACTTATTGACATAAATTTCAATCAACGAACAGATGTAACTTATTTCAATAATTTTGATTGTGAAAATATGATAAACAGTGTTGGATCTAACTTTTATTAACAGGAAAAAAGTCGTGCAATCACATATCCGTCAATCCTACCCTACCAGGTATTATATGCCATTTCAATTTTCAGTTGTAAAATGAATAGTACTATTGCAGACTATTCATTAACTTGCTTCCGCTGTAGCATTCCCCCACCGCGATGATTAATTGTAGTACCCTGTCTCTAGACGCTAGTTATCGACAATGACGTTCCATGGTTCTGATTGGTCTGTACTAATCTATTCGAATAGCCCGCACATAAGTGTGAGCCAATCTGCAACTGTCAAGTGTCAAGTCCTATTTTATGGTTATGTTTACTCATGATGATAGTCACTGTTGAGAATGAAAAACAGTGAATTCTCATTTTTCCATGTATTTGTAGAATTAAGGTGATTAAAACTATGAGAACCATGTAAGGTGAGTCTTTTGAATTCCAGTGTATTTAACAAACAGTAGACTAGTGGTGTGCTTGAGTATAGAACTAGTAGAAGGAACACCTACCTAGTTGAATTTGACAAGACGCCATCCTACTGTCATTATTACTCTTATTACTCGATTCATCACAATAATGTCATTAAATGTTGAAAATCGAGTTAGCGATGTATGAATGACTCCATTGTGGTAGAAAAAATATAAAACCATTGCTGCTATTCCAAATACCTATGCTAAAAGTTCGCAAATGTGAGTCTCGCCAGTGGGGCCAGTTGTGCTCTGAAATGAGAAAACTGTTACAGAAGCCGACCAGAATCCAAGATTGTTATCCTCAATCCCACAGGAAAATCAATAGCCGACTAAAATATATTGCGACATATCAGGCAGGGCGTGTCCCGAACAATCCCAGGACCGTTGATGTTGGAAAAAATAAATCGACTGGCAAAACAGATATTGCAATTTGAAACGTAGATTGCAACAAATTAATATCTACGGAAAATAGTAGATTGCTTTATTAGGATAGAAAGTTAAACTTTGTTTGACAACGTTCAACTTTAGTTCCTAGGAACTAAAAGTGTTGCCTAGAACATACCTATGTTTGTGTCAGTAATAGGAATAGGAAGGTAGATACGCGCATAGCTCAGAACATTTTTTTTAATGGGTATACCAACTGTTCGAAGTCAGGCCAGCTAGTGTATAATGTCCGTTTAAAGGGACGCACATTCATGTCATTACCTTTGAACGTTTTATAATACCAACCAGTTATTTCGTTTTTGAAGTTATGTTCAATGATCAGATGATCAAATGCTAATACGTATTATGTTATTTACTATTTGTTTGGAGTGTTTGGGACGCATTTCAAATGCCCCTTGTTGTATATAAAATTTAAACAATGTAATTCTGGAGAAATGTTTTTTAGGAAAAACTAGTTTTAACTAAAATCAGTTTCTAACTAACGGTTACGATCTCATAATGTTGTTCTTTATTTCTTGTTTTATATACAGGGTGGAGACTTCAACTGGAATAAATTCGCTACTGGGGGAGTGAATGATTTTTCTGAAAATTCGCGACACACGTCAACGTTTAAATGTATTCACCTACATTTGGCGAGCAATATGGAGAATTTAACCCTTCAGAGGTAGCAGGAATCTACCCCAACATGTTTTTTTCAAATGCAACCCTATGGCTTGCGACCACTCATTGGAAAGCTGGTTGAAAGAGGAATCCAGCGTACTGATCATATTTCAGTTTGCAGTACGTTTGGGGGTCGCATGAAATCAAAATATAATTTCGAAGTTTGAAATGTTTTCAACGTACTTTCATAGAAATTTCGACTTTTAGTGCATTTCCACCAGTTTGCAATAACACTTCGTTTCGAACTGTGAATACCGAGGTGAATACTGCGAAAAAACTAAATTTATTTTTGCGGTTCTATAAAAACACTGGACTACAATAGAAGAGCATCATTTGTATCACAAGAAATTGCCATCATCAATATTGTTCAACATACATTTTGAGCGATTGACATGTTGAAAAAAACATTAATTTTGAAATTACATCTCAATGCAACCTTTAAAAAACTAAAATTTGACTAGTATGCTGGATTCATCTTTCCACCAGCATTTCAATGAAGGGTCACGAGCCATAGGGAAAAAACTAAATTTATTTTTGCGGCTCTATAAAAACACTGGCCTACAATAGAAGAGCATCAGTTTCAGTTGTAGCAAAAAATTGCCATCATCAATTGTTCAACGCACATTTCGAGCGATTGACATGTTGAAAAAAACATTAATTTCAAAATAACATCTCAATGTTATGCAACCTTTAAAAAACTAAAATTTGACTAGTATGCTGGATTCCTCTTTCCACCAGCTTTTCAATGAAGGGTCACGAGCCATAGGGTTACATTTGAAAAAATCATGTTGAGGGTGGTTTCAGCTACCCCTGGAGGGATATATTTTCGATATTGCTTGCAAAAAGTAAGTAAATACATCAAATCGTTGACGTATGTCGGGAATTTCCAGAAAAAATATTCACCTCCCCGCTAACGAGTTTATTCTAAGTTAAAGTCTCCACACTGTATGTAACATAATATGTATGTACTTCAATGTATTTTGTTCGTACCCCAATAAACTTCAGAACCACTTCAATATTTCGGATTCGCAATAGTACTATAATTTGTTACTAATTTAGTACTAATTTATTATCATATTCGCAAATTTATTACTCTTCATTAAACAGAAAGAACCAACGGCTCTGATAGCTTTATGTCAACCTAGCAGAACCACAGCTGAAAATTTAATATTTTTAAAATTTTAAATAGGTATACCATAATTTATAACTATTTTATTACTCACATATAACTATAATCACGAATTTTTTACTCATCATTTCAAAAAATCTCGATCTCAACCTAGCAGAACCAAAAGTCAAATGACATGTTTTGGTCAAATGACATGTTTTTTTAAATTCTATCTTGAATTATCAATACTAGTTTATTGCCACATTCGCAAATTCCTAACACTTCATCAAACAGAAAAAATCAACGGCTCTGCTCGCCGATTCGTCTATTTCTATCTCCACCCGCGGCAGAACCAATACTCGAATGACATATTTTTGAAACTTTCCGGAAATTCCATTCAGTTCATGATTCATTACTGACGGAGAAAAAACTTGATTGATTCAACAACATATTTTGTCCTATATCCACGACAAAATATCTTGTTACTATAACAACATTTTTAGTTGTATTAGCAAACATTTTGTTACTTGAACAAATTATTCGTTTGCATTTTCAATGATCAGAATTTTGTAAAAACGATTTAACAGAATTTCAAAAATCATGTGATTTGAGTTTTGATTCTGCTAGGTTGAGATCGAGATAGTCAAATCGTCGTTTTTTTCCTTGAAATGATGAGTTAAAAATTCGTGATTATAGTTATAAGTTAGTAATAAAATAGTGATAAATTATGGTATATTTGAAGTTTTCAAAATAAAAATTGTTTAGCTATGGCTCTGCTAGGTTGACAGCAAGCTAGCAGAGCCGTTGGTTCTCCCTGTTGAATGAAGTGTAAGAAATTTGCGAATGTGGTAATAAATTAGTAATAAATTATCGATGATACAACAGAATTTCAAAAAATATGTGATTTGAGTTTTGGTTCTGCTAGGTTGAGATTGTGATGGTTTGCAATGAAACACACTCCTTCAGTCCGTGATTTATTGATCTTTGAAAATCAGATTCCAATCTGAAATATGATGACATTTGCTTCAACATTTCTTTGACACATTGTGATGAAAGGAGATCCTACATTCTTTACATTCTCTAGATTACTTATTATACTTATATGAACGTAGAATAACTTACCTGATACCAGGGCTATCAGTAATATTAAGGATATGATAATAATATTTCTTGATACTATCCCAGAAAGGCTATCAAATTGGAAATTGGTCTCAACTCAATAAATGAACGATTGAATAATAAACATGTCTCTTAGAAACATCATATACTGAGTATTCTGCTACAAGATCGAGATAGACGAATCGTCGTTTTTTTCCTTGAAATGATGAGTAAAAAATTCGTGATTATAGTTATAAGTTAGTAATTAAATAGTTATGAATTATGGTATATTTAAAATTTTCAAAATATTAAATTTTCAGCTATGGTTCTGCTAGGTTGACATAAAGCTAGCAGAGCCGTTGGTTTTTTCTGTTCAATGAAGAGTAATAAATTTTCGAATATGATAATAAATTAGTACTAAATTAGTAACAAATTATAGTACTATTGCAAATCCGAAATATTGAAGTGGTTCTGCTGAGTTTATTGGGGTTTTGTTCGTTTTGTTTTCTGTTGAAAAATAACTTTCCACTTGATCTGATTTTTGTATCTGGTGTTATCTAGTGATCTGAACTGAAGTTGAAACCACCAAAAAATCACTGGATTTCGAAAAATTTTGCCAGCAACGTATTTTATTCAATTCCACACGGTTTGGTGGTTTTTAGGTGGCCAATTTGCGACTTTTGGAAATCTGAGTTGGCAACACTGTATAGGGTACTTTATGTCACCCGGTAGCGATTTTCCTAAATATACTGCACGCTAGCACAAACCACGCCCACCATAATACGTCATATCTCATACTGTGCTCCAACGCAAGAACTGAAGCTTTCTCGTTGTCAATCTCTTGTACGCAGTAAATTCATACACCCAAATGGTCTAGTGGTTAGCGCTGTCGACTCTCAGTCTGAAGGTTCATGGTTCGAATCGCTGTGAACTCGAACTTTTTTTTGCAACTTTTTTTTTTCACCAATGTTTTTTTACTTCATTCTGGTTTTCCTTTTTCATAAAATATTTGAAGTCAAATAGGTTAGTGCGTTTAGGATAAACAGTCTCATTTTATTCAATTTTGTTGAAGAACTCAACTTTTGAAATATATTATTAATCAATGTGTTTCTACACTCCATTCGGTTTTCCTTCCTCAAAAATATTGCAATCAGGGATAGGTTAGTTCGTTGAGGATAAATAGTCTCTGAGTTTTGCCTAAGTAAAGTACTTTGAAGATGAGATATAACGTGGTATGTGCTACTTTTTCAATCGATTTATTTATATTAATCAGCTACGTTGTGCTGTCAAAGATTAGATTTTGCAGGATTGTGCTGGGCTCGATTATATTTTGCAATGCCGTAGTAGGGGGCGTGTCTTGTGCTGCAATAGTTTATATTTAGTAAAATCGCCACCCGGTACACAGTGTCGCACCTAGACGAAAGACGGGCAACACCCGATTCGTGTACACACACACAAAATGCGCACATCAAACATGACCTAATCCGAGCAAGCAAGACTTCTGATCGATTCCCAGGTGCATGCATATAGCAGCGCCTGCCACCCCCCGCCCTGGCCGCCCTTCCGGGGGTCGGGGGCGGGTGGAGAACGGGGAAGGGGGGGGGCAGAGGGGGGCGGCATGTGCCACCCCGAAGCGAGTCGCTCTCACGCTTCCGCAGCTTCTCTTATTGACCCGGAGCCTCTCGTTAATGGATTCCTCCGATAGGATGCAACAACACCAGTGGAACCGGAGAGAAAAAAAAAATAAAGAGAGAAAAGAGAATGATTCGGGACGCCGTGGGTGGACGTGGTAGGAAACTTGGTAACAGTGCCGGAATTCGAAGATGAAAATTCTTTGGAGTTTTGATATAATTTTTTTTAAATTATTTTGCGAAAATACTCTTCCTCTCAGCGTGCCCATGTAGGTATTACTTCGATAGAAACCATGGACCAGGGCGTATCATTTGGAGTGGAACTGATGACGTCTCTCTTGACATTTGTTGCAGAAATAAGAGAACAGTTCGACGAAATTGAGTAAGAGACGAAAGTTTTTTTCTATGAAGGCAAGGATAGCACAAATATAAATCATTATAAAGATGAACTCAAAAGAGCAAAGAGGAGGAACGTATATTTCGATGAAACAGATGAAAATGAAATCATTTCAAAAGCGAAAGAGAGATTTAGAATTGAAGTTTTAATGTTATAAGCGACAATATTACCCAAGACCTTAAGAAAATAAAACAAGTTACGAAGAAGTAACATCAGCGTTCAAAAAATGTTTCTCCACCATAGATAAAGAGAAAATCAAAATATCAATCGACATTTTATGTGAGAAATATAAGTACGGTATTAACGAAACCAAAGTATATTCACAAAACGAAATCATTCATATTCAAGAACTGTGCAAAAACTTGAACAAAAACACGCTTCGTGAAAAATTTGAGGTTGTCCAGAAGGTGAAAGCAACATTCCCGAATATCTTGACTCTATTACAAATTCACTTAACGATACCCATTTCTAATGCGTCTGGTGAACGATTTTTTACAGCTCTAAAAAGAATAAAAATATACTTAAGGTCTAATTTGAGTCAAGAAAACCTTGATGCAATGTCACTATCATAATATAAAAAATGAGGCACTGGAGAAACTTAATTGTGATACTATTAAACGGCAGTTTGCCAATATCAAATCAAGAAAGAGAATGTTATAATTTTTGTTGTTTCATATTGGAATGTTATTTTTATTTTATTTTTCAGAATTTTATTTTAATTTTCACAAATTTTATACATAAGAATACTCTTTTATTTTCACTCATTTTTGCAATAAATATGAATGACCAACCTCGGTCTTTAGAAGGCTAACCACTCATCTTGTTGAAATTCTTCCTCTTTAGGACGTTGCATGTCAACATAGGCTACCATTTGAAATTATTTCGAAACATACAGGTTGTCCCCCAAAAAAAACACTGAAGTTATACTTTTTTAAATGGAACACCCTACATATTATTTCATTTTGAGATTCTCCCGGAATAGCTGATTTCAACGACCCATCGAACTTGGGGTCTAGCAGTGATAATTACTGAGATATAGGGTGTGAAAAATCGAGATTTTCCAAGTTCAAGAATTTTTTGTGTCGAAACTATTCATAATTGGTCAAAATTATCGACATGTCCCTATCTCAATTTTTCATTCACTATCGATTGGTATTTAATTAAAATAGATACAGGGTGGTCAAAAATCTCAATTCTGAACCACCCAGTATTTGTTTTGATCGAATATCAATTGATAGTTAATAAAAAATTTAGATAGGGACATGTAAACGATCTAAAAAATTCTTGAACTTGGAAAATCTCGATTTTTCACACCCTATATCTCAGTAATTATTACTGCTAGACCTCAAGTATCAGCTCATCAGGGAGAATCTCAAAATGAAATAATATATAGGGTGTTCAATTAAAAAACTTTAGTGTTTTGTGATTTTTGGGGACCTCCTGTATGTTTTGAAATAATATCAAATGGTAGCCTATGTTTTGACATGCAACTTCCTATAGAGGGGAAGAATTCCAAGAAGATGCGTGGTTAGCCTTCTAGAAACCGAGGCGTTACTGGTGGCCCACCCTGTATATTCACCATGTTTCCTGCTATAAACAAATGTTGTTTCTTGGGAATAATGAAGTTGATTGATTGATTGATTCATTGAATTATATTTTAAGAAACTTTGGACTCGCTTTCAACATTGAAGAATACGAGGAAAAATTATTATGATTCCTCCAGTTGATGACATCACCCTATATTATGTATGGCATTGATTAATGAGAAACCCTGCCATAAGCTGCAGTCTTTACGCAGTTTTTTTTTTCGTATTCAACCCTGTTCATCTGGCACGCTATCACCGACGTAGAAAGAAGGAATCTTTGTCCTCGTTAAACTATTGATTTCCACCCTCTCACGTTCAAGTGAAATTGCTTTCCCGACGACTCGAACATAATCTTGCAACAACGCAAACCTCCAGATTCTTTATTTAACTCATGAAATTCTACTATTCATCGTGATAATGTAGGTTTGCGACCGTATAATCGAAAAATATACGGCGTTCACGAAAATGGAGGTCAGTGAAATGATGACGTTGGCTGATGACAATGACTCACAGATATTATTATGCGAAAACACGAAAATATACATTGCTTACTATTTTTACTTTTCGAAAACATGCTGTCACTGCGAAACAAATTATTGGTAGGTAGATTCTTGTAAGTAAGTACCATTCGAGAAAAATTATGAATGTCTAGTCTAGTAGCAGTGGCGTAACTACTATACCGCGAAACCGCTCCCGTTCCTCGGAGGGGGCCCTGGGTCAACCAACCAGAACATGGACTCAGCCAAATTGGTTGATACATGAATATTTTTTAATTATGAATATGCCACAGAAATAATTTTTGTGAAATCAACGATACAAGCCAATTATTTTATATGGAGAACTTGATTAAAACTAGTGGTGCTTCAAAAAGAAGAAGGAAACAAAAGTTAGAAGATGGGAAGAGAAAAATTTCCAAGATTACCACGTTCTTCACGAATACTACTATTGTTTTGGATAATACAGTTGAATATTATGATGAATGTCCATCGAGTAGTAGCAGTATGATGATTGAAACAGGAATGGATGTTGACTCTGCAATTATTATGGAAGAGAAACTATTATTCCAGATTTTTTGGGATTTTCTCTCCTTGTTTCTATAAAATAAAAATGTGAATATCATTTGATTTTTATTTGTGCAATTTTTTTCTGCAAATGATGAATAAAGACGATTTATTATTATTATTATTATTATTTCAATATACGTGTAGTAAGAACAAATCAGATGATTTGTCTCAAAATGTCATTGCGTTTAAACAATTTTCCTATCAGAGAGCCTAAAAGAAAAATTCAGTAGCTTGCATGTCAGTGACAATTTGTATTCATGCATCCCTCCACATTCTCCAATAGTTGTAATAGATATTGTTATATGCCTATGCTCATGGTCAGATTTTCATGTTTTATCCCTTGACATTGACATTGACTATATGTCAACGTCTTGTCCATGTCTTTAATTGACATAATTTTCAGTGTTTTCTAACCAAACTAGTTTAGATTTAAACACGTGCTGGCTGTTTGCCCCATCAATTTTATTGATATTTTCCTTCAAGTAGCGCTTTCATAAGGGCACGGGGCACCCCTTTTTTGAAAAACCCGTTAGTTTATGGTGTTGTCAAAAAACAAACTTTTTGACAATACCCTTCATATACCATTTTGGTATATGAAATGTTCATTAATAAGAAATAGTATACGCTCTCAGGGCACGGGGCCCTTCATTTATTGAGAACCCGTTTTTTCAGACCCTTGGAACTCTCGACTATGGGCATTGACATTTCAAAGAATAGTAGCATCATAATAAAAAAAAAAAATTTTTTTCAACTCCAAGTAAGTCTAGCATAAAATAGGTAATTCTTTCACTTCAATATCAGTTGTTTTTGTATTGTAGACTTTTCAATTAGGCTGAAGATGGTCTTTTATAAGACCGAAACATGTCCCTCATGATTTAGTAATAATATCATTAAAATTTGTGGAGATGACTTCGAGCATTCCTTCCTTTCTGTGAGAGAAATAAAGGTATATAGAAAAATATCAAATTTTTTACTTCATGGAAAGAAGGGACTTCTGACTGGAAAGGTTTGTCTCGAGGGGGCCCTAAATGATTTTGGCGGAGGAGCCCAAAATATGAAGTTACGCCACTGTCTAGTAGATTCATTAGATCAATAACAACCTCCAACCTCGATATCATTTTAATTCTATAATGCCTCGCTTAATGCACTGCTGCCGATTCAAATGAATGAAACAATATCAATAATATCATCATTAAATTGAAGCTATAATGTAGAAATGTTGAAATCCTTTTATTCATTAAAACATTATCACCGTGTTTTCCGCTCCAAACATCATAAGCGAGCAAATATGTATAGATTATTATTAATTATACAAATTTGAAATGATAACAAACATTGAATTCAATGGCAAATCACAGATAACAACGTAGCGTGTTCAGAAACTTCACACCGATGGTTTTAGTCTCAAAACTAAAATTAAACTTATACAGAAATCAATGATTTCTCAATTATTATTGATCTAACAACAAAATTTTTAGTTACTTGATCATTCAACGATTGATATACGGTAAATTTTGATTTAGTACAAAGAAGGTAGGGAATATTGTGAATGTTTCATACCTAGATAGAATTGAGAACTTGAAACTAAAACGATTTCATGACTCGAAATCTTGAAATATAGTAACATATATATTTTCAGTGAATATACCTATGAATTAAATATATTTCAAAATTCGAAAATAAACTTAAAAGAGCTGTTTGTTGTTCACTGGAATATTCCTTCAGAACTTAATTTCCTTATTTCGATCTAACTCAATTCTGAGAAAGAAATGGAAATTAATTGAAATATATACTATTCAGTTAAACCAATTATACTAAAAATGGATTGAACTAGAGATTGCTGTGACCAAAAGGTTATTCAATTTTAAGTTTCATTGTTTAAATTGACCATTTTTATTACTAATATTTTTGGAAATTATGCACAAACATACAAGATGTTGAAATCATCAGTGCTCGTATTAGTAATAGAAAAAAAAATTATCAAACTTTATCTAAATAATCAATCACTGATCCATTCTTGATTCCACGACGCTGAAATTTACGAGGAAATTGAAAACCAAGTTGTATATTTTTTCGTTGACTAGGTCACTCAAACAACATAGAAGCCGAGACAAAGATCAAGTGCTTTCAGAAAGTTCAAAAATTGCTTGTACTGCCCAAAATATGAAATTCAGTGATGCTTTGATTGTACTAGTGCACAATGACCGCATAATTTTGATTCGATTGGTCATGATCATCAATCAACTAGCATTGTACAATTCTCTTTGATAGATCAGTTACATTATATTTCAAATTTGAAAACTCCATCGCAATTCGAAGCATTTTTTTATACTACTACTAATTATGACAAAACACTGACCAAATTTTTATTCTTGCTTAATTTTTGTGTTTTCGCCAGCGTAAAAAATAGTATAAATATAATACACACCTCTCACCTCAGGACAGAATGCTGTTTTTCCCTTCCATTGGAACAAATCTTGCATTTCTGTCCCTTGATGTATAATGTACTATTTTTTCGATATTTGCGAGCCTATCTTCCTATCTGGCACTTCGCTGCGGAACGATATGGCGTGAGCCAAAACACATTTTGTGGCCAGACCCTCGTCGCGTTAAAACGTAATACGGCAAGAGGCGGCGGCGTCCCGAGCGTCCCGACGGCGATATCGCCCGAAACACAGGCGGCCAAACGCCAGTGGCGGATTAAGAGGAAATTTGTCTTACAAAAACTGGCTCTAAGGTATATGTGTGGGGCGAAATCAAGGGACTCATGTAGACATTTATTCAAGAATTGCGGCATCCTGACAGTAGTTATCTTATACATCTTGGAAACAACATAGCTTCTTTAGAGCTTGTTTCATCACATTACAACACAAGACAGAACGGACAAGTTAAATTGATAAGATTCCATACCAATATGATCAAAGACTCCATTATTTATAATGGAATAAAGATATTCAATCATTTGCCAAATCATTTCGAAGAAATTCCGTGTAATAAAAAATTCCGGACCAAGGTGAAAATATTGCTCGTTCAGACTTCACTATACAACCTCGAGGAATATTTTTCAGAGATTTTAAAATTATGTTTGGCGCTGCGATTTTAAATTCAGTCACTTTGGGCCAACATAGATTGATCCCTCCCCGTATGCACGGCCGCTGAAATCTCTCGCCTATTCCGCCTATCCATGATATCGCTTCATCCCGGCCTGTCCGCGGACCGGCGGCTCGTCTCTTCGCTTACTTCGTTGCGTTGCTCTTGCTCACAGTTCACAGCCGACCCGAACACAAACAGGCGGGCGGCCGTGAAACTAAATTGCTTCCTCATTATTCACGAGCGTACAAGGATGGATCAGTAAGTTTTCGACCAATAAATTTCGATTAATCGATTTTCGAATCCTTTACATACCTGGCGTTTAATAATCGCTCTTTATTTTTCTGAATGAGTAAATAACCGACTATTAGATAAACAAACCAATATTCAAGGTGTTTTGATTGAAACAAAAACTATTCGCATTTTCCAGTTTACTTTTCTGACGCAAACACTCAAAAGTAACTCAATCTCAATGTATATTTCGATTTTTTTCATCTCTTGGAGCACACTAAAGGAAATTCCTATAATGTTCGAAGAACATCGTGCCTACCTAAGGATAGGGAGACGAGGTGAGTGTTGGAATTTGTTTTGAACTTCCGGAGGTTATAAGCTATCTAGCACTCCAAAGATTATGAATTGGGGAAATTTCTTTGTATTCAACGTATTTGCTGTGTGAATTGAGTCAGTCATTCTGCGAGACGTTTTCATTTGATTTTTCAAATGCATTGTTAAAGTAATCAATTTTATCAATGTTTTTTTATTAACCCTCGATTCAACCGATTCCGTCTAATTGGCCTGTTTCCTTGAATTATTCTATTTCATTATTATTATAGGCAATTTTTTTCGTTGGGAAAAGAAATTCATCCGATAAAGAAAAGCTCTTGTCGTTTCAAGTTCGTTTCAACTAAATGGTAAATACTGTTTACTCCAGTTGGATCAGCTAGTTAGAACATAATCGTAAAATTGCGTCGTAAAAATAGCATGTCTCGTTTCATGTTAAAACAAACCACAAACATTAATAGATTCACCTCTACGTATTTCGATAACGAAAATTACCATCCACTACAGTAGTACAGTCTGTTGTTGTACGACTTTTACGATTCTATTTCTGTTGCTACAACTCATTATAATAGCGAGTGTTTCTTGTAAGGGTGACTCAATAAGTTTTTTATACACATTTTCGTCTCAACACTTTCATTTTGATTGCTGCAGCCATCTTTGTTTGTCGTCACGCCTACGTGTGTGCAGTCGTGTACATTGTCGAGTAAATTATAATAACTTTGATTGGATAACCAACATATCATTTCCCAGCCAATGTTCACTCTAATTTGCGTCAGGATTCTTGAATATAATCGATAATACCACCACCACCTCACCTACCCACTTACAGTCAGATGCAAAGAACATGTCGTGGTTGTATGGTTTTAGCGCTCTTATTACAGAAGTGACTGGAAGTCCTATCACCGTCCATGTGCAACATGTTCATTGCATCTGACTGTACAATCGAATAAATGGCACTCTGGGTTCCGATTTGCCGCAACCTGGATAGCTCTTGACGTTTATAGGTAAAATGATATTTACATTCAACTTCTGATTGAAACGAATTCATTCTATAAGTAGATATAAGTTCCTTGTAAGGAGATATATTTCTACCAACTTTAGCAAAATGAATTTGTTAAAACTGAGAGATTGAGCTACTATCGAGTTATTTTTATTATTTCATTCAACTAAAGTGTTAAATCATGTTTAATTTAACCTACTAATATTAAATGACCAAATATCATTACTAAATAGTACTTCTATATAGAATCTTGTGAGAAAATATATTTCTAGTAAGTCTAGAATAGTTTGATATTTGGCGTAACTAAAGTCGATATTCTGTATTTTATTTAACTTAACCTTATCCTAGTGTAGATCTTGAAACGACACAGAAAGTTAATTCTTGAATTTATCCTTCTAATGAGTTGCAAGAAAATCAAGGCAGCAACATCCCGGAACATCCGAATCATCTGCTTTCAATCACAATGTTGCTATGTAAGTACAACTAAGTGCGAATTTTCAACAATCCGATAACTATCGTTTTGCAACAAAATCCGACAACATGGATCAACGGATCGCGAATAACGATTAGAAATCGGCGATTTCTCTTCGATCGTTACCCCGTCATTCGCGAACAATAGAACATCGAACTAGAAAATCCGTCCCTCGATTCACTCACCTCTCGTATAATGCAGCATCTTCCGGTCATTCAGGACATCTTGCCGGGATTTTCGCGGAAAAACAAACTAGGCGTGAAAATGGCGTCGTCGACTCGGTCGCACGTATTAAAACTGCAAAAACAGCTTTTAATTTTAATCAAACCGCATAAAAATATGAACAAGGACACGACAGAGTAAAGCACGTAACTTTCCACGGTCGAGGAGCGGCGTTGCCAGATTTACGCGTCGAATTTCTGGCAAATATTTGCGGGCGGTAGACAGATGCGGGATTGTGATTTGTTTATCGGGAAATACGTAGATATCAGCAGGCATTGGGAACTTCCAATATGTTCGTGATAATGTTATAATGAAACTTATGAAAGAAATACCTATGCTGTATTATAAGAGATGGTTGATATTTATTGATTATTATCAAAAACTTGAATATTTGCTATTCAATGTTGGGATGAATATGGATACCTACTACAATATGAAACAACAATAGAAATTATATTTATAATGATATAGGTACTTACCTATCTATGTACAGGGTGATAATGGGCTTATATCACAAAAAAAATTTATTTCATAATTCGATAGAACTCACCCAAACTAGCTCACCATCGCAAACCGTTTCTTGCTGTGAGCTCCCTACGTTTTATAAAAAATTATTGAAATCCCCGATTTTTCGGACCTCTGAAAACGAGATGATGATGTGACGTCAAAACCCTAATACTGAAACAAGACTATTCCAGACAGAGATGAATGATACATGCTTTCTGACAGAGTGAATTAGCGCGAGATCACAGTTGAAAGAAATGGAATTAATATATTAGTTGCCTCAGTCTCCGTCGGGCGTTTGGTATTTTCTTCTAACTATGGCGAGATGAGGTTTCTATTTCTACGTCATAAGAGGGCCCGTTTTCAGAAGTTACTATTATTTATGTCCAAAAATAAAACATTCCAGTTCATTTTTCGATCGAATCATGTTGATTGAGTTAAAAGTTCTACTAAGGTGTACACGCCCATTATTGTGTGCCGATAATACAAAGTGTGAATGAAAAGGAATATTCTCAGATAAATTATGAACATACAAAAATGGATATATATTTATATAAAGCAATACATTGAGATGTGATGTGATGAGAATATTTACTCTTTTTCAGTTAATTCAATAGAAAACAACTACTTTCCTGGCTATATGCCACGACGAACATTGAATTATATCTATTGAACACACACGATAAGAGTTTGAAAATAAAATATAAAAATTTCTGAAATTGAGAATTTGCATTCTCCTTCAGACAAAAATATGTATATACACACATCATTCTGAATATTCAACAGAAAACAACTACTTTCCTGGCTATTTGCCACGTCGAACATTGAATTATATCTGATGAACATTCAAAAGGGGAACATGAAAAATAAAGAATAAAATCCTCCGAAATTGAGAATTGACATTCTTCTTCAAATCGGATGAATAATATGATGAATAATGATCTAGAAATATGACTTACCAATATATTCAACACTTTCATACCCAATCAGGGGGTTCAAACTTGAACGATGGAAACTTGTGATTTTTATAGACCTCTAATCGCAGATTCGTGATAGAGTCTCAATTCAGAATTCATTTCCACGCCCTGTATGATGAATGTCAATTTATCATACACCCAAAAGCAAAGTGTGAATCCTCGGGCGAATTAAGGGGAAAAGTTTATATCAACATGTATGTCCTAAACCTCTTAGTTTTTGAGCTACAGGGTGTTGAAATTTAAAAAAAGCGAGTTTTTATCACTCTTAGATATTTTTATGGAATTTTGTACACGTCTTTTCATCTTTAAGGAGCATTATTTGACATTAAAGATTTTTTGAAATTTTCACCAGTGACGTTCGTAACGGGTTTGAATTTACAATATTTGAAGGAAAAAATGGTACGCGACTGATTTTTCTGAAGATCAGAATCATTTTTGAAGTCCCCATTTATTTTGAAGCAAATTCGGTTAATTATATAGACCTATTTTTATACGACGTACCGATTTCGTGTGAAAAAATTGGGATTATTTTTGATATTTTATAAAAATTTAGTGGGCACCCACTATGAGTGAAAACGCATTTTGTTTTGGGACGAAAATCAATTTCTTACCAGTGATGTCACGTAGTCCTGATATTGAAGGGTTTGATTGAAAAAAAAACTTTACGCCTCTGATTTTAACACCCTGTAGCTCAAAAACAAACTAAGAGGTTTAAAACGTTTCTCTTTAGAATCACCCGAGGATTCATACCTTATATTATCGGCACTCAATTAATTAACACCCTGTATATTATTCCTGGCAAATACTAGGTATGTGAAACATAATGTTGTTTGGCCGTAAGAGTTTGTAAGTCGTTTTTTTTTTAATTAACAATTAGTACCTGAGATAAGATATTTCAAAAAAACTATTCTGTTTTTCGAAAATCGAGCACTGATATGAAGACAACCACATTGTTTCTTTTTCTATCTCTCCCTGAAAAACTTCGTTGTATGGCATTTTTCCCGAGATTTTTCCAGAAGGAAGTATAAGCAAAAATGTGTTGACGAAGCACAGCAGATTCGTACAGCGTATTATCCATATAAGGCAGATAAGGCAATAACTGTAGAAAACTGTGAAAAATAGCTGAAGTGGGTAAAGAAAAGGGGCCCCGAAAATTGCACTGTCTAGGGGCCCTGATAAGATTAATCCGGCTCTGTCTACTCAGATGACTTGTTTTGAGAACGATTGACTATAGTAATCGAGATTCGTGTTTCAACAGGTTCGATGAATTTCGAATGCAAATAATAAACATTGAAAATTTAATATTATATTGATTGTTCGAATTGAACTTTCTTTCCACCTCTATGCAATGAAACATTATAATATAGAAGAAAAGAAAATCTCGGAAGTAGTATCCACAAATTTATTGAGTAGACGCAGTTCATTTTGTTTCAACAAGGTTTGATACATGTTTAGACCATTCTAATGGTCATCATTAGTCAAAAAATACATAAAGTGGATGTAGAACAACATTGAAGTCGAAAAAAATAGTGATTTATTTATAAGTTGAGAAAAGACAATCTTTTGTGCGAATGAAGACATTTCCTCTTTTTGAAACGGATTGGCTTTTTGTCTTTCCATCTTTCCTGTTTTTGCTGCTTTGCATATTTTTCAGATTCACTTTTGTGTGAATTATCGCGTTTTTGCTTCACATTTGCCAGGTAGTTGGTAGATAGCTGTCATGTGACCGGTTGAAGTATTTCAATATTGTTGAACCATTTAAGTTGAATGAAACCGATTTGTCAAACGTATTGTTAATATTTCTGAGCTCCATAGTTTTCAAACGTGTGAATAGATTTAGATTACCAAAAACTAAGCAGCGATGTATGGGTAATCTGAAGCCCTTTTTAATTAGGTATTAATTGCCCCCCCCCCCTTCTTTCCATCTGGCTTAAAGGTTTTACTATTCTTGTTGCGTCGAAAGCTCGGTCGAAAGTTATCCTCCTGACAAACAAACTTTTTGTCGAAAACTTTCATCCTAGTCTATAATGCCTCTATACAAGGGTACATCTTCGATGGACCACCCTGTATTTTGTAGAGTAATTTTCATTCCACAAGTTCATTTCATTTCTTTTATTTTCCGACTTGGAAGATTCGATTGTGCTGTGCTGATTTTGAATATGGAACGAAAAGAATAATAATTCCATTTGTAACTCTGATTTTTCAGTAGACGTGGCAACGCCGTCCTCGCTCGTTCTGTCATTTATTTGTTCCGCTCCTTCTCGACAAGGATAGCAGAGCGTACAATATGAAATGAATGTAATCGACCCAGCGTGTGTCGTGTACAGTGCTGCCAATGTGCGGAGGATCCTCCGAAAAGGGGTTGTTTTTGGCGTTAGAGGTTTTTTTGAAGGAGGATTCACAAAAAGCGGAGGAAAGGGGTTTTTTAGCCATCACTGTAATTTTGTTACTCAACTTTAGTGTCTTTAGTTGAGGCTTGTGCGCGCAATATCTGACCATGATCGTGATCGAATCCTCCGTGAGTCTATGAAGTCGGAGTCTGTGTTCTTGTTCTGAGCTTCTGTGGTGGTTTGAACTTAGATAAGGGTTTGAACATGAATATATTATGACCATCGGTGGTCGGTGTCAATGATGTGGATGTTGTCAAGTTCCATAGTCATAAGATGCGTTTTTATCCGATTCCACCACCGGAATCACTTTAATGTGTCGTTTTATTACTTTTCCGATTCTGGTTCCAACCTTTCATTCCGTCTCACTTAAAGGAATTACATGAAATAACTGTTGACAGTTGTCAAAAAATTAAATTAGATTGACGAAAAACGAAACTTTTTGAAAGTAGAAGACATTTGAAGACATTTTTATCGTCAGATTTCATTTCATACCTTTTATAACAGTGTCGAAAAGAGGAGGTTTTCGTTCATTTGCGGAGGATTTCACGTGCTAACGAGAAGGAAGGACTCGAATTGCATTGGCAGCACTGGTCGTGTATCTGGTGTAGATACGTTCGCGTTAGCGTTAGGTTTACTTCACCCTATATGCAATATGCATGCATGACCTTCTATTCCCAAGTGAAATTCACTAAAAAGTTCACATATTATTTTCGCACTCTCAGGTAAATTGTACTTGTAAATTCAGTTAGAATTTCTCTTCACAAAAAGAAAAAAAACGAAGAATCCCAGATCTACCTTCACTTAGTTCAATTCAGCATTTTATAAGGAAAATGAAAATTATTTGAAACAATAATATTTCAAATGAGTGGCAGCCAGAACTTGAAGTTTGTTAGAATCATTATGTATGTATACAGTGTGTCTCACTTTAAATAGTCTCCCCACTATCTCAGCTATTAGTAGTGCGATTCGTAATACCAAATTTGGACCGGTATGAATAACCATCAATATGATTAGTTTTTCAAAAGGGCGGTTTTCTGTGACATAATATATAATAATACCTATTAGACATTTTTTTGCAGGAAAACTAATTTCATATTATTGTTCCTCATACCACAGTTGAGAGAATATTAGTATATATTCTCTCAACTGTGCTCATACTGTCGAACCTCCATATCCAAAATATCTGCTCATGATTGGCTTTATTTTTCTTTTTTATGCCTAGAATAGATAGTTAATTCAAATTTAATTCTAATTCAAGCACGTTCAATAGCTCCTCCAGTAGGTAGAAAATTATGGTTTGAAAGAAAAACAGTATATGCTTACTTTTTTTTTTGTTTTATTCGCTGTTTCCGAGTAAATAATTATTTACGTACCCAAAAATGCTGTTTATTAGATGTGCCTGTGTTTTTGAAACCCTTCATATAAATCATATGAAAATTCACATATAGGGGTGTTTGAAACCATGAAGACCAATATTATGAGGTCATGTTTGCTGCGAAAAAAAAAATTATAATGATTTCATGAAAAATTGACTTTTTTTCACTTAATAAAAAAGAATAAAAACGTAGGGAACTGTCCTGAATGACGTTCATCTTTGAAAAACTGATCATATTGATAGTCATTCATATCGGTCCAAATTTGGTATGAATCGCTCTTAGAAGTGAGACCCGCTGTATATAGATTGTACAAAATGCTATAGCACAGACACATAATCATGACTCATTCGAGGCTGCCAAAAGCGCTTTTGCGATTCTATATCAAATAAAATGTTCAATGAATTGATAGTAAGGAAATATTAGATGATTTGAACCAAAATGTCATTCGTTGAAAAATTTTCAGTATTAGAAACCTGTAGAGAAATTTCTTAATCATAGTCAGTTACACATAATGTAGTTTGATAATCCTTGAGACACAGAAGCTACAAACATATTTCATGATCAATTATTATAATATATTACCCGTCACACATGTGTGATTATTTGATTATTATTTATAAAACTTGTCAACCTGCCACTTTGATTTGAAATTTGCATATTTTCAGTTCCACTCAATCAGTTACGTAAACTTTCTTCTAAAAGTATTTTTGATGTTTCATCATCTCATCCTTGTTTGTTATCATGACAAAATTCGTGGAATTATTTTTTCCTGCTATCCAACCGCAATCCTCATTAAATCCACAACGTCACGCCACTGCCTTATCCACATCGCCCAATCTGCGGAATTCGAATCCCTCCATTGGCCATTTCGTTACACGCGAAAAGCCGACATCTAGCAGCAGCGCGCCGGGTGGAAATGGAA
Source organism: Phaedon cochleariae (assembly GCA_918026855.4). Lineage (NCBI taxonomy): Eukaryota > Metazoa > Arthropoda > Insecta > Coleoptera > Chrysomelidae > Phaedon > Phaedon cochleariae. The sequence goes on along the minus strand of OU896708.1, from coordinate 66,869,474 downwards.
AGCGTTCAACAAGTGTCAGCGCGGCGTTTCGCGTTCCTCGAAATGCCTGCATTACGCCATCCTCTCTCTCCCACCTTTTATTTCTCGCTTATAGTCGTCCTCGTCGACCGCCGATCAGCTGACTGATCGTAATCGCATTCAGGTCGTTCGCGCCGCGCCGGCCGGCTCCGATCCCGAGGCGGTCGTTCTCTCTTCTTCTTCTTGTCGCTCTCTTATGCAACGCGATAGCATCGCATTGACACGGAGCGCGACGAAACGGCGTTGCCGGGTTGTGGTAAATAGCGGGGATTTCGGGAAATCTCAAACTTATTTGTTCAAGTGTTCAGATCAGCAAAATATACTCAACTATCACTTTTTTCTTATTCATTATCAAAATTATAATACAATTTTACTTCTGGAAACACTTTCAGATAAACCAATGGTTTGTGCCAGTTCTGTTTTTGTGCCTGACAGACGAAGGGTGGTATAGTTGAAATAAGTTGACAAATGATACGAATAATATCAGCAAATTAACTCACCATCAAACAAATTTTCTATAAGTTCCAAACTATTTTTACTTAAATCCTCGGTCTTCATTTGAAACAGCAGTAAACTACGACTGCAAGATGACTAATCTGACTAGAGGTGTATCTTCTTCTGCCGTTTTACTTCACTTCAATTATCTTTGCTATTGAAGAAGATTCCACGAACATTACCAATCAAAATTGGTTGAAACATAATTTGAGATAGAGAACTGTTCAAAATCATCAAGAAAAAGTGGTAAGGTTCATCCAAAATCAATTGGAACTGCTCGAAGGCCTGCCTCGTAATTCATTTTTTTTTTCAATGCAAGACTATACCCTCGACTATAACCAATGAAAGTATGATAAGCTATGAGAATTGAGAAGGGAAACGTCAAGAGATGAGACTATACTCAGCTTGAATCGTCTAACTAGGTTAGGTTAGGTTCGGTTCCATGAGAGTGGGGTGAATACCACCCCTCCACTGAGACCCAAAAGGAGTCTATTGTAGCTCACCCATAGAGGTTACAGTTCACTGTACAATCCACTACTTTTTACAAAGTTCATGGTGAAATGAGGTGATATTTGTCTAAAATCGATAGATTCCAAATTGATAAAGCCAAATATGTCGAACTTTAGTCTCTCTGAGCGAAAGCATGAACATAGTAGTGTTCAGCCGTTTCGTCTTCCACACAACAAAACCGACAGTCCGCTTGTTAGTTCAGACCTATCCTTCCTAGGTGATATCTGAGACGACAGTGTCCCGTAAGCAGTCCTGTCAGAATTCGCAGGTTATCCCTGATCCATTCTAGAATCTGCCTGGTTTTTTCTATCGATCGTTTTAGGCAGGAACGCCTTCGAATGGGTTAATCCTGGTAATTCAGACCAGTACATGAGTCTTTTCTTTCGCGCCCAATCCGATATAGTTGTTTTGGCCGCACTTGAGGAGATTTCATATAGTAGGCATAGTATGGTTCTGGTCTCGGTTCTGGACCTATGAACACAGATTCGGTTCCCTCTTTGGCGGGGATGTCGGCTTTCTCGTTGCCCTCCAGGCACACACAGCAAATTAACTCGGTTGTTAGCACCTAGACATTCTAGGGATTCAATACAGTTCCTTACAAGCTTGGAATTTATCTTGCTGGAGCTCAGTGTTTGAAGACCATCCTGACTGTCTGATACAATACAGATGTTTTTGTTCACCAGAGGTCCATTCGTCAACTCTCTAGCACACAATTCAATAGCAAAGACCTCCGCCTGAAAAATTGTAGCATACTTACCGAGATTGACTGAGATTTCCGTCTACGGTTTTCTGCTGAACACACCAGCTTCAACTCTAAGTTGAGTTTTCGAACCAAGAGAGAAGTCCATCAAAATCAGACCTATACCTACCTACGATACCGAAGAAAAAGTTTCAAACTCATAGCACATTTTTGATGGTACGTTGACTTTGCTGGTCATAATATTATCATGAGTCATGTCTCACTGTATAGTCATAATTTATCTGCTAGAACAAAAGTGCTTTCTGTAATTGTCAACAAGCTTCAAACTGTCTGTGGTAGAGTCCGACCACGTTACCTTTGGGACACCACATGACTCAACTTGCTGTCCCAAAGTTAACGTGGTCGTATTCTATTCATATTCGATGTAGATCAAACATTGTGCCATATTGTCCTCTCTAGCCTTTTTGCCCTAGCGAGATGGCAACGTTGTATTATACTGCCGGTCAACAAGCTTCCAACCGTCATTACAGTCAATTTTGAATTTAACCACGTTAACTTTGGGCACAGATTAACAAACCTGGGACATCTTATAACTTATCGTGCTATCCTAAAGTTAACGTGGTCGCACTCTATTCATATTCGATGTAGATCCAACATTTTCCTCTCTAGCTTTTTTGCCCTGGCGAGATGGCAACGTTGCATTACTGCCGCCAACCCTTATGAACATCAACTTCATGGCTCGTGCCAACGCTGCCAACAAAGCATTTTATAACCTGTCGTATTATCTTGTATAATTTGGTAATGGGAAGATTACGGCGGTGTCAGATTTTATTGGAACATTTAAAAACCCGACGATGATATCGTAAATTTCGTTGAGTTATGGGCATACTAGTAGTTATGTGACAGTTATAGACGAAGAAAAAACTATGATTAAAATGTTCCGACCAGTAGGTAGGTAAGTATTGAGAATAGGGAAAGTAGATATTTAGGGGCAATTTCAATAGCAGGGCCCAGTCCTGGATTTGCCAATAGGCCTAGGGGCGGCAGCTTTCAGGGGGCGGCGTTGACTCACCTTGTTAATCGAGTTGGTAATCGTAAACACCACGAACTAACCTAATGATACAGGTTGGTTTGTTGTGTCCAGGTTATTTTCCTTTCTCAAAATCAAGCGGTAAATCGCCATAATATTCATATCCAAACGTACCCCCTGCTGCTAGACGATCGTCTGGCATTGCCAGAAGTGCAAAGCAAAAGTTTCGATATCGCCACCATTCGTGTAGGTATACTCATGTCAATTTTGCAAGCATCAGAGATGTCAGCTTCATTTTCAACAAGAATGGATGATCTTCCAATACGAAAAAACTCTTCTCTCGTGCAATTTCATTGCAGAGATTTAGACTTTCAGAGGACGCTTTGGTTCCATAGTTACGAAACCGCACCAATCTTGCAATTTTTACCCGAACTTGGACATAGCTCTCTACGCATAACATTTTGTATTCCGGTCACAAGACACAAACTGTTCAGGAGAAAGAGGTTTTTCCATTTCAAAACGATTGAAGGATTACCAAAGCTCTTCATCATTTGAAAAAACTAAACTATTGGGCTTTTCAATGCATAGAAACAGAAATAATTTATAACGGTCGTAGACTATGATGACATTATTGATGATTTTGCAAAAAGAATCTCGTGAAAAACTCTGGTTTCATTTTTCACATTCTTTTTTGAAGGAATCCATCCATTTAATTCATTTTCATACGTGGGTACTTCTAGGAAAGAGAAAAGGGCGGCGCATGAAAAGGATAAATTCGGCTTTTATTGAAGTTCACCCAACTGAAGACGATTTTTTTGCTAAAACTATCCTAATTGAAAAAAGAATAAAAAAACTGATATATACAGGGTGTTATGGAGATAAATAAATCATAGGTATATTGAACACAGAAATATGTGTGCTTTAGTCTTATTTTTATGTTCTGGTTCCCACGAAAAGGGATATCCTGTAATGTTGAACGAATCTTTGGAAAGAGATGTTCTGCAGGTCTCCAAAGTGACCACGAAGGGGTGCGAAGCCTCATCTCGACGGGTTAATCTCGCGGGGACTGCCAAGGGAGGAACAATTGTTGATATTTCAGAAGAGCATCGTCCATGAAAATATCTATAAAATAGAGCCAGATCGCCAACTTTTCTACGGTGTTCCAGAGAAGTGAGTGAGTTTGTGAGCGAGGCATCACCCACGAGACGAATTGCCCTTTTTTGGACAGTATCCAACAGTTTCAGGGTATATTTGGGTGCTGCACTCCAAATATGGGAACAGTATTCCAGGACAGGTCGGATCTGTGCCTTATAGATCATAAGCAGCTGACTGGAAGTGAAATAGCTCCTGGCCCGAAACAGATAACCAAGTTTTTGGGAAGCACTTTTAACAATTGATCTCACGTAATTTTACTAAGAAAGGTTATTGCTGATAGTAATATCAAGCATCGAAATGGATGTCTTCAAAGGTATGGTTACTCCTGACAAGCTCATGTTGGACACAGTGAGATCCGCTTTTCTAGAGAAAAGGCATGCTTGTGTTTTGTTTGCATTGCAATCTACCAAGTTATTGGATCCCCATTCGAGAATTGTTGCCAAGTCCATATTCATTTTGTCAACATTTCTTCCCAAAATATTCGATTTTCCCTAGTCTTCTAATAAACGTGCAATTTGGTCTCGAAAATTGAACAAATATCGGGAAACAAAAAATTCCTATAATCAGGAATCAAGTACAGTGACTTTTAGAGTCACTGATGTTGAAACTAGGAGATCCTGCATCCATCTAGCGAAGGAATACGTAAATTCATCGCCCATTGCGACACATCAATCTCAATCGACTGTTTGTATGTCGATAAAGGCTACACGCTGGCCACACCTTATTTAATCCTCGAATCGAATCAAGCTAGCTGTCGCGAGATGCTTCCAGAATCTACCCAGAATCCGAACGAGAGGAAAGAGAAGGGAAAGAGAACACACCGTGAACAAACGAAGGCGCGCCACGGGAGTTGTATTGACCTTGTTCGACCCCCCGCCGCTAGATAACGCCACGGGACGAAACACATCGACATCGGAAGCATAGATTACATTCATCTATGTCAAAAGAAACCCAAACAACTCAGTTTTGTTCCAGGGTGTTCACCCAGTACATCCTTAGGGATACCTATCTATAGGTCCCATGTGAAAAACAAAATATTTGAGTTAATCTTTTGCTTTTCTGAAGAAAGGCCACTGTTATGTGTATTTTACTAATTGACATTCAATTACTCCACTATGTCGTTAGAAAACTGAATTAATTTTTGCAACACTTCTCAAGATTTTTTCATGTAAATAATACGTCTATGCGTTTTTTTTTGCTTGGAGCGCACGAAAGGGAATCCCTATAATGTTCAAAGAACATCGTGCGTTCCTAGGGAGGATAGGGATAGGAGGTAGGTATTGGAATTATTTTTAAACTTCTGGAGATTATATGTTGTTGGGAATACTTCCTCAGGCAATGAATTCCAGAGCCTAGCCATTATATGGATGAAGGAGTTTTGATAAAGTGCTGTTCGACATCGTTGAATTTCAGAGCTCACTTCAAACGTAACGTCATGGTCGCCATTTGGCGATACGTCGAATAAATACGTCAGTTTTTATGCTGTTTCGTTATTGGTCAGTTAATCTTCCATTTCCACTCATGAAACAAGGTAGATACTTCGACGGGGAAATGTTCCTCAGAAATCTCTGCTAACGATCCATCGCTAGCAATACCGGTCAGACGAAGTCGGCAGGCCCACTCAGCACATCCTTTCGTTGTCAACCTTGAGTTATGTCGCACAACACTATACCAAAACTCGTTCGACCATACCTAGAACGGCAGTTTTGGATTTTTTTGCCAATGGAAGTATTCCATTCCCAAGTACTCAAAACCCGAGTCATAGCCTCCACATGTAAAAAATAAATTCCAACACCGACCTCCTATCCCTTTTTTCCTTAGCTACGCACGATGTTCTTGGAACAAAATAGGAATTTCTTTTCGTACGCTCCAGGAGATAAAAAAATATTTCCATATACCTATATTTAGGAATACGTGCCTGATGTGATCTACCGTGAATTTTTGGAACATCCTGTACACACATCGAGGGGTGATCCACTGGTGGGAATACCTGTACATTTTGCTGGAAATACTGGCAATTATCAGGAAATACAAGAAATATTCAGGCAATACACGCAATATTTTGGCAATACAAGAAATACATTGGAAATACTGGCAATATGACGGAAATACAGGAAATTTTTAGGGAATACCGGCAATACATGGGAATATTCCTCCTCTTTCCTGAGCTATATTCTGTTTACTATCACTCTTTAACAAGTTGTGAGTGCCTGAATCGAACATCCTCATTCCGTGCATGGTGATTTAGTCTGGGTTTTTTATATTTGTTCCCTATTTCTTATCGCTATTGCTAACTCAAACATCCAGTATATTGAATTATTAGGTAGCGGTACTTGCAGGTCATCTAGTCACGTCGTGTCATCAATCCTTTGTTAACTGTCAAATGTCTTATGTAATACGTCAGCTGTCTAATCCCACAAAAGTGGGTGAGTCGTCTAGTATATTTTTTGACTGCTATCCAACTCAAACGCCCTGTATATATCATGTTATAGCGGGTAGCCTTTATATGTAGGTCGGAGAGGTATAACGCCTTTTTGGGTTCACCCTATATTTTTTTTCCCAACTATTACCCAACTCAAACACCCTGTATATAACCGTTGTTAAGTGAAAAATGGAATAAAATGCGCACCGTTATCTCTGGAACGGATCTCTCGCTTTGCTCGCCGATGATGACGACCCGTTCGCTGGGCCGCGAGTAGCTAGCCGAGTCAGGCCGGCCTGTGATTGGTCAGCCGAGTCACGTGGTTTGGAGAAAAGTGGAGGGGTGGGGCTGGACTAGACTCCGGCGACCACTTAAAATATGAATTTGGTGAGAAAACCACTGGCGCAAATAAAGGTTTTACCAAAATTAATTATCTTCATTAATAAGAAAGTCATGGGGCATTAAATAAATCGGCGAAATTCTCATTTAATTTGTGCTCTGGGCAACTTGATTAACTTTTTTTTATCTCCTTTAATAAGGGGTGTTCCGGTGTTCCCATGAGAACGCGTTCAGTTTGAGACACCCTGTACATCATTTCAAATACCTAACGGTCAGACCAACTATATTATCATTTCTTTTGATTGTGCTGGTTGATCACAGAAACAAATTTATTCATCGATTTGCAGTTTTATGACTACTTATATTATTCTTCTTTCCAAATTTGAAGAGTATTCTTCTAATAAATTCAGAGATAATGAGCGAAAAACCTTGAAAAAATTGTATGGAACAATAATGTTTCTTTCTTCACATTTTCTTAGTGTTCAAAGTAGATGATCCCTTCAGAATAATTCTGGGAATACAGAAATTATCTATAGGAAATACAGGAAATGTTCAGGAAATACAGGAAATATTCAGGAAATACAAGCAATAGTCAGGCATAAAAGCAATATTCTAGGAATCATAGGGAATATAGGCAATAGACTGGAAATACGAGCAATACTGGTTTTATTGCCAGCAATAACAGGAAATACTGGAAATATAGGCAATATTTCCTAAAGTATTGCCGATTTGGCAATACCCGTACATTTTTCAACCCAGTGGATCACCCCTCGACACACATATCAAAGAGAAGTCTGCATTCAGAGAGAAATGTATGAATTGACAAAATTGAATATGACAAAGAAGTCTGAATTCAGAGAAAAAAGTCTGAATAAAGAAATAAGATAAAATAAACACAACAGTGGCCTTCCTACTCTTTCGTACTTTTCTAATATTGACAGTGTCGTATGTTTGTCGAAATTTTACCCTTTTCATTTCCAAAAACCTAAATATAATTATTGTTGTTATTGTTTTCTATACTCACCACCTCCAGAAAAACACCTGTTATCTGCCATGGCGCCTAGCCCTTTTACTCCCCATCCGGCCCTGGAAAATACAAAAAACTCATTCAAATTGGTAGACAGTTTTGCTCTGAATAATTGACTTACACTACAAGATACAACGCTAACATCTATGTTTTTCAAAACGTCAAAACATGACATTTTTAGACTGAATTCATGATGTTGATTTGACACGAGGAGAAAATAGAACAGATGCTAGACAACATCGCTTTTTCTTCCGCTGACGGCAGGCCGAAAAAGTGAATTGGAGCTGTTGTTTATTGTTTACATTGCCAACATAATTGATGAGAACAGCCAATCTTGGATCTCAATTCAAGTAAAACAATATCATCATCGGAATCCAGGCCAGGACATTTGAGGAAATATTGTGCTTTTTTGCATGCATTGTGATCAATTTACAAACATGAAAAAAATTCGAGCTATTATTCGAAATTAAGAAGAACAATATGGCATGTCCATTTCACGCTTTCGTATGTGTCAACAAAGCTTCTCAATAAAAAAATGTAAATACCTCTGTAAATACATAACTATCCATGTAACGTGACGCATTAATGCCAAGTAAATAATGATTCAGCTAACAATACAAGTGTCTCCATCTATTAGAACCGTCTCAAATCATCACGAATCACAATAAAGAAACCATCAAGTATTTGTACACGCCATACGAGAAGTTTACCTGAAACATCTGACTGAACGTACAGCTCGTAATCGGAGGCTCGAAATGTGTGAGAAATTCAAACAAAGTTGGGTGGCCGGGAATTGAGTTTTGGTTTGAAGGACTACACACAGAGGGCTCTAATAACATGAATTTGTTGAATTTGTGTATTGGTGTGAATAATCTCTATGTGTATTGAGGGGCGTTTTCAATTCGAAAGCGTAGAAGGGCCAAAACATTCTTTTTTAAACATTTAGGATTGCCACTTTGAATGACAACTGTCATTTTGAACTGATGATTGCCAGTTTAAACTGACAATTATTTGTCAGACAAAATTGTAACTTTCAACCAGCAATTGCCACTTCTAATAAAATACAAAATTTCAAGTTCTGAATGATGGAATTTTGATCCATTCACTCTTTTTTGCAGTCACGAAAATCCTAATAGTTTTCATACTTTTCATCGTAATTTTCACATATTTTAATCTATGGGAATATCCTCGGTTATATCCGGTTATCTCCTTCATTTCGTCATGTACTAGAAATACTTATTTCGAATTAATTTATGATTTTATTCATTTATTCAATTGAATCAAGAAGGAAAAATCCCAAAAATCCAAGTGATTATTTTTTTCTTGTCAAAATGTGACGTTTTCGTATTCTCAACCAATATCAATGCTTAATTCTAGCCAATCATTTGGGCTGTGTCAAATCATTCGTTCGATCACACTGGTGATACCAGAATGGTCAATGTTTGACTCGACTCCCATCAAAAGTTTACATGGTATTTTTGTGGGCAGGTTTGAAACGTTACCGATGGTCAGACTGATGGTCAGACTTCATACTAAACGTATGTGCCCTGTCAAATCACACACTTGACACAGCCTTGATACTGATAATTTGATAGCAACAAATTACAGCGAATATTTCCCTCAGGGGAAGACCACTGAGAGAAGAAATCCGTGCAAACCTCTTTCAATCGACGAATCATGATTTACGTTTGATGTACAATCAATATTATGAGTTAAAGTTGAAGGGAATCGAATCTATATCGTTTTGAAATCAGCATATTTCATTCGATATTTCAAACAGCCAAATATGATGGTGGAGTCGTGACGTATTAGTCCCGAGCTGTAGCTATCTCTCTCTGATACCTCGTCATTCTGCAGTGTTGCAGTGTGATTGGTCAGTTCAAGGACAATAGGCGTGTTGGGAATAAGACGTCGCACCAGTCACACCAATGAATTGACAAAATTTCAAATGTCGCAGGAATTGTTTGTTTTGAAATGGACATATTCCAATTTATTTTTTCCATCGTCTTAGGCATGAATGGAAAATTCAAAATTAATTCGCTGGTAGTTTTTCAGTATAGAGTTCACGATAATGTCATTTTAAAAAATCAGTGGTCTCCCCAAATTTTGCTTTCGCTCGGCTTCGCTAAACGCTCCGCCTCGCAAATGCAAAATTCGCTTGTCAAACAAAGTGTCACTTTTGATCCTAATAAAACAATCTACTATTTTTGAGTCTATGAGAAGTATTTTGAAAATTTAATACTGATAAATGTTAACTTTTGGGCTCGCTTTGGATATTTTCCGCACGCTAGAAGAAAATATAGTACCTATACCTGACACGTATACGTAATAAAAAGATCTGAGATTGATCCAGAGTTGCCAGATAAAAATTGATTTTCTCGATTAATTCATGATTTTTTTTTAATTTTTTGATTTCTTTTAATTATACTGATTTTAAATTCACTTATCTTCAGGAGCGTCCGCAGCAATAATCTCGGGGGGGGGGGGGCAAGTCAAAATGATAATATACAATATTCAGTTCATATCAGAAAACCACTTTTTGCACGACCCATAAGCAATTTTACACCTCCAAAAGCGGGAGTACAGGGCAAAGAGTGTACTCCCTAGGCCAAAAAAAATTCCGGGATTTTTCTAGCAATAAATCTACCACCAAGTCTACCACTATGTTAGCAGCAGCTTCTTCAATATTTTCCTCACACATTTTTGCAATAGGTATTCATTAAAAAAACTTAGGAAACAGTTTAGAAAATTCGAGCACGCACTTTTTCGATGTTCTCAAAAAGGAATATGGTTACTCTTATTTATCGGTCATGATAATCATAACTCTATTTTGTGTCCATATTTTTATTTCAGTAAAAACTCATTGATTTTATTATAAGATTCATTCAATAATTGAAATATTTGGGTCCTGTGCATTATAGCGCCCTCTGGCTACAAAAACAGCTCGGGAAAAATCTTGCACTTTACTCCCTCGATTTAGGTGGTTCAAACGAGAGTTCAAATAAACTACTCAACTTCCTTCTTTCGAATTTTCTGATGAGTTATCTGCTTCTGCAACCTTTTTTTGCAGGAATTTATAATTTGATTTGAATCGCGATTGAAATTGAAAAAATATGTTGATTCAAATTATGATTTATATCATGATTGAAATCATGCATTGATCTGATAATTTTGAGCTACTAGATGGTGCTTGATGGTGCCTAGAGAAGAGAGAAGAATTGAAAACGACTTAAGAGGGAGCTTATTATTTAAATAGTGATATGTTCTACAGGCCTAAAGGGCAGGTCAAGGTTATTTCTTGATCAGGATTTTTGGTATTTGTTATATATTATGTTACAATTCATTATGAATCACCCTGCATAATAAGACCTATATTTTAACTAACATCCAATATTGGGTATTGAGGTATCCTTGGTATATTATGGTAGGTAATAGGTATTAGATGGTGTTACCGTATTACCTACAGCTCCTACAGCCTACAGGTAGGTATATTTTTCAAAAACAAACTGGGATAAGGTGGCACTCAAAAATACCTAATTTAGCTAAGAATTGCCTTATTTAGATTTCAGATCACATTCTTACAGATATCTCGGCCAGCATGATGTCAGACACATATTGCTCACTGAGGTGTCATAGGTATTAGGACGAAAAAAAAAATCACAAAATAGGAAATTTTCATCATGAACTAGAGTGCCTGTTAGTAGGTTATTCAAATATTCTATAGAGGTACCTGATACCCTAGTTATTACGTGGTATTTCCTACCGTTCCTACTAGTACCTACCTACTTAGTACGGTAATCGAGACGGTAATACCATTTCAAATCAATTGATGGGGTCATTAGAATAAAAATGGCTAACGATCCATATGAAATTCCTATTTGAATTGGGAAATGTCAGATCGAATTTGGAGGTAGGCACCTTCAAAAGAAGATGAAAATAATATGAAATATCAAACTTACCTCTTGTTTTTTCGGGCTGCCGTGCTGACCCAGGCCTTGGAAAAGTCAGGAAGTTTGGAATAGTACTTAGTAGACAAGTTCAACAATACCCGAACCCGAGCATTATGCTAACAAAATGCAATTTCAAAACCCGATCCCGATGGCACCAAAGAAAAAAAGTCACTTGAAAGATGGCGACCGACTAGTCGATAAATAATTTTCTTTCACGGTCATATTTCGAGTTGTTGATCAACAGATCGAGATGTAAACAACACGATTTCCTGGATTAGATTTCCTTTGTGGCACTAAACTCTTTAAAATCGTAATGGCTGGCCGATAACCAATTGTTAAATGCCCGAGTAACTTGACATGCGTTTTCAAGTATCGCAGATTGATCTACTTTGAAATTGAAATGTTTTGCATGCATGCATAGAAGTGTAGAAGAGCAACACACAGATGGTTTAGTTTTAGGTGACAGGACAGCAGCAGGGCCGGTGTTGAGGCACAGAACAGTGGGAAAATAAACAAACTATTATACCGGCCTGAGAGGCCGCCCTCTATTTACACGATGAAAAAACGCGATTCGCCTTTATAAATTTGTAATGGATGTTGAATTGAATGTTGAAATTCAGTTGAATAGTTTCGCCACAATTGTCTTCTTACTATGATTGATAATTATTATGATGATAACTGAACCATGTATAACCGTGTATACCTATCTAAAATTAGATTCCATTATTATTTTTTTTTTCAAGTAGGTAGGTATTATATCTATATACTACCGTGCATGGATTAATTATTTCCATAGGGTGGTGTATATCTTATATCTATCCTATTTTTATTCATTACTAGGTTAGAATAATCATAATATGTTATTGCTGTTGTTGATAATAACTTTGAATAATGATTTTCTAATCTAGGAAATTTTGTGGTAATAGGTATGAATTGTCATATATCATTGTCACTGTAAATTCTGATCATTGTTTTTGTGTGGCTCCATCTAGCCAATTTCTTTCGTAAAGCACTCTATTGCCCTCATAGTTACCTGTAATTAGTGAAATTGTAGATTATTTTTTGGTTTCTTAATGTTATGATTTTGATATAGATGGCAGAATACCTTCCATTATTTTCATTATTTGTTCTGTCAGAAAATGTGTCTAATGTCACTTGTCAGCAATGAAACTATAAATTTATAATGTCAATGTCAATGGTCAATGTAAACAAAAACAAGTGAACAACAAAAAATCCTTTTTGTTTTTTTGTTTCTAATGTGATTTCCAAGGTTTTTTTGTATTTTAATAAGTGCATACTGTATATCTAAACTACATAAAGTTCATGAAATGATTGACATGAAAATCAAAAGTCATGGACATGGAATGTTAAGATTAGTGGGAATGCCCTGACGGTAATAAATTTGATCTCTAAATTTGAATTAAAAAAATATGGCAGGTATCTACATCCACAATTATTAAAAAATATTGGTACATGGGTTTCTTTGCAGTTTGCGCCTGAATTTTCGATATTGCATTCATGATAATTAACACAACATCAGTTGATCTAGGAACTAGGAAAGACTTGTCCTACATATTTTATACATATAAATAATGATAAGAAAAAGTGGAAAATCCTTACACCTTGAGGTGCACAGGGTTATTTTCATAATCATTTTACATTTTTTACAATGAAATGTGTCCACTCAGTATAAATAGGGTGGTATAGGCTGTATGGTAGGTGGTATTGATTAGAATGCAGCTTTATCTTTCAAATCAATTGCAGTTTCCTTCAATGCCGATGATGGCCTCCAATCTTGAATAATCAATAAACAACAGTTCCTGTGAACTTATATTAGTTACAAAAATTTTGATGTTGATATTCCACAAGACAATGGTTGTTATTTGAACAAGAAACTGCTGGAAACAAGGGACCTTATAGAAGGTTCATTCGGGTTCGAACAATTACTGTTCTAGAACTGTCAGGAGTTTGCGCAGTAGAATCGGTCGCGTTCGGGTTTTGTGGAACTGTTCTAGGACTGACTTTTTGCGCGTTCGGGTTTTTCCAGAATCGTCCTGGGACGGTCCTAGTACTATCCGAAACCAGTACCTGCTCTCGAGCATGAACCGTTCTAGGATTATTTTTGGCGCATGCTCATTTCTTTTAGTTTTCGATTCTGTCTGTTGTAACGTAACGTCAAAATGATATATTTTTGTTTATTCTACTGTTTATTGCTCTTTTCAATATTTTCTCAATCTTATGGAGTTAGTACATTCATTTGATAGTAGTAGTTCTTCATCTTCAGGAAACAGTGGTAAAGGAGTTACTTGCTGAAGTTGCTGAAAATATTGTATTTAATCTGATAATTCTCTAACTTTTGTTATATAAACCGAAAAATGGAGGATTATGTTAAGGAGACTTTGCCCTTATATTCAGATACGCAATTCATTGAACATTTCAGGTTGGTTTCGAAATTCATGTAGGTACAAGGGACGAAACATATTGAAAATCTAGCTACTAATGCTATGATGGAATATATTCACCATTTCTCCACAGAGGGTTTCCAGAGATATTGTGAATAGATTCAAAGGAGGAGGAGTTTGAGGCTTCAGAATATTATTCTAATGAAGGTACAGGTGCCAAACTATTGTTTTTTTCGCAAATTCTGAATAGAGGTTATGTTCTCAGAGGTTCTCGTCTGCCGTGTTCGGGTTTTCATAATTTGTAAACCGTTCTGAAACAGTCCTATGATTCGAAACGACTGCGCACTAGTTCTACGCAGTTCGAGAACGATTCTCGAACAGTTCTGAAATCGGAACCCGAATGAACCTAGAAGAAGTGATAAAATTTGGCAGCTGTCAAAATCAACCAGCTCATTATTGTATCCTTGGAAACAGCCCTGTGTGCCTAGCAACCAATTCAACAACATAGCAACATTAGGTAAATTCAAAATTCACTGTTTTTCTTGTTACTATTTGCACCTTGCACTTTGTTAAATTATTATGGACATGTGATATGTGTTGCCTAATTCACTTATATCATTAGCACATATTATATTCTCATTATTTCCATTTTATAATTATTATATTTCCATAAAAAGAGAAGGGAAGCCCTATATCATGCACACCACAGTGTAGTCTACCTAATGCACTAATCTCCTGTGATTTGACAAATTGAGACAGTTGTTTGCAATTTCTCTGATATACATTGAGTAAAAGATAACTTTAATTAGTTCTTGGCATATCAAAGGGCTTCCAAATTACTAATTGAAGTTGAGTTGAACTTGGTTTATGATTCATTATTTCCAGCAGATGTAATTTACCAATTTTCTCAGTGTCCCATGCAATTTTCCCAGTAGGCTTGAAGTATATTTCCTCCACTAAGTAGAAATTATTATGTTTGATTAGGTAGAAGTGGCAATCTGTTTGATATGCAATTTTTGGTTTGAAATATCTAATCAGAAAGACAAATATTCAGTTTGTCTGAGAAATAATATTTATCCTGATCCTGATCCTAGAAACTGAAATCAAATGTGATAACATAAAATTTCTTGTTTCAATAATTGGGATTTTTTTTGGGATATAAGCAGCAATTATGTAGTTTATTCAGAGGTTAATTGATCTACTACTTAATTATTCTGATCTCAAGATCTGGATATTAAAAAAAAATATAATTCAAGTATCAAAAAAACAAAATCAAATTTACATGTTCCAATCACAGTAGTTAGTTATTTCAAAATCTTAAAAACTTCCTGAATTTACAAAGAGAAATAAGGAAATGCCCTGAAATTCTTATAGAGTTTCTATTTTTCTTTGAAAATTAACAATGAACACATATTCTAGTTATTGAAATTTTATTAGATACATCTTGATACGCTACAAGTATAGTGTATTACCCAAGATAATTCCCTCAAATCTTTTGAAAAATGTAATCTCTAGAGAATTTATTTGACTTTTGGATGCTCATTCATCTTCTGTAACCACAAGTCCTTTCCTGTAGTGGTCATATATTTCACAGACACTATATAAATATTTCACAGTATGATGAATCAAATTGCTCTCAAACGACAAAATCTCCATTCTGTCATATCAGTCCGGTCCATTTATGTTATCAACATGCAGCAACCTATGCCACATTGATCCCTGGCAAGTGGTACAACAGCGAAAGCAAGTAAACCCCACTTCTGTAACCATGGAGCATCTCCATGGTAATAACTTTCTGAAGCCTCTCCCAGCTTCCCAATAGCATGGAAACCTGGATGTATTTCTATTAAGGAATAATTGTTGGAAGTTCTTTTGCGAATTCTGTATTGCCATTTTGATGGCAGATCTTTCTTTATTGACCTTTTTGGTGTAAGATATTTTTTCCTCTTGAAATATTGCTCATCAGTTGATAACTGTTTACTTGGGAGAAATCTATTTCTTATTATGGTAATAATAATACAGAGTACATATATTTTCCAAGAATTTAATCATTCATTTCTTTGTACATACCTATAAATTAACTTTTGTACAGATCCTTGAGCAAAACATGTGCTGGTAGCAGGTTCAAAAGGAAAGAAATAGGGAAATATATGAAATCCTATCTCTGTATTAATTCAAAGTATTTATAAAGAAATTTGAAAATTGCAGATAAATCTGTTGAAAAGGAATATTCTCATATAAATTATGAACATACAAAAATGGATATATATGTATATAAAGCAATACAAAGCAATTCTCTATGTGATTCAATAGAAAACAACTACTTTCCTGGCTATATGCCACGACGAACATTGAATTATATCTATTGAACACACAGGATAAGAGTTTGAAAATAAAATATAAAATCTTCTGAAACTGAGAATTTGCATTATCCTTCAGACAAAAATATGTATATGCACACAAATTGCAATGAATAGATATAGATCATAGTCAGAAAAAAAATATAGAAGATTGAACAAAATATAAGAAGTAGGACATAGGTTATCAGAAGATGTAGGTACATTTTAAAAACTTTCATATTCATTTTTTTAAACGGGACATATGGGTACCTATAATAATAATTCTTATAGGGGTTTATCTACCTCACCACATGGCAAGCAAAAGGGAACATCAAAGTAGAAAATTAGTGGAATTAACACCTACACACTAATTTCTTTGGGCATAGACCCTCATAAACAACTTCAAAAACTAATCAAGGAATTAGTTATTTGTTTTACTAGGCAGAAAAATATATAATTTGTTTCTCCAAATTCTTTTCAATTCCATGCAAAGTTCAAATAATCCATCGTTTTTTGTTCACCCAAAGTCATTGTCAATTTTGATTACCAATTTAATTCAAATTACTTGGAACGTTGCATAGCAACAAACTTTTTCTGCCTAGGCAGTAAAAGTACACCTTTTCTGCCTGTTAAGTGTCATTAAAAAGCCACTTTTAATGTCATTTGGAGAAAATAGTTATTTTTTTCTGTGACGGGAAAGAAGTTTGGCATTTCATCTCTGTTGGCAGGTTATAAAATGTCACTCTTCATAAATTACTTTTTTCCCGTGGGAAAAAGTGAGTACTTTTTTCCCGGATATATATCACATGTATATACACTGTTGATGGCTTTTGTTGTGCTTTAGTTCTGAAAAATGAGTCAATGATACCGCCTCCGAGAAAAATCTGCTAGTCCATTTATCCTCCATTCGACTTCGCAGATACGTATATTACTAAACAACCACTAAATTCGCAATTTTTTTAAATCAAAAATCACAGAATTAGACTGACCGAAGTGACAGATATTTGATTACTTCAAAAGAATGATAATGATGCCTACAACGCAGGTGTCCCTACTGTTAAAAACAGATTTCCAAATAATGTAATATCTTCTCAATATTGATTCGTCCTTTCTTCTGTCACAGAAAAAAATAGTGTATTATACACGGGAAAAATATTAGATTTTAGCTCACGGTTTTTTGTCTCCCTCCGCTACGCGTCGGGAGACAACACAAACTGGAGCTAAAATCTACTACTTTTTTCCCTTGTATAATAAATAACTATTGAGGTCGAATGCCTTTGAATTGAAAAAGGTTTTTGGACCGGTATTATATGGGCACCTGCATAATAGTTTTTCTACAAACGTAAAAAAAAACGATAAGGTTCGCGCATTGATAACAAATTGCAAGTGACACTTTTTTTCAGTTTCCTACGTTACCATGATACCTTGCAGAAAACAATGCGCGAAGTACCTACTTTGCGCATTGTTATGTAAAATATATGAGATATTCATATTTCAACTTTATGGTCCCCAATCGAGCAAACGAAATCATTTATTTCTGAATGTTCAACAATATCTTTGTTTTATATCTTGGAGCGCTCGAAAGGAAATTCCCATTATTTATTTATTTATTTATTCATGGAAGTCATATAGGATAAACAACAGGCATAACCCAAAGTGTTATATTAACAAATTTACAGATTACAATTTTCGCTTAACCTAACAGTACTCCAAGAAACATTTGATGTTAGCTATGAAATCAAGTATTTCTCTTTCATTTTCGATTTGAATACAAGTATTGAATGATTGAATAACTCAATATCATCGAACTTATCATTGTAAAGTGTCACCATTCTAGGTAGGGGAGAGGTTTTTCCTAAGTTTGTTATGCAAAACGTTTCAGAGAAGAGACGAGTATTCCTCAGAGAACGAGTTGGAACATTGAGATATATATTTGACAAAATTTCAGGGGAGTCGATTGAGTCATTCATAATTTTGAATAAAAATATTATGTCGGATTACTCTCGACGAGCCTCTAGTGTGACCATATGAAATTGGTTTCTCAGGAAGGCTGTACTAGTTGTAATGTTATATTCCCCACTATTTCTATATTCGAGATATCTTGAAAATTTATTCTGTATGATTTCCAATCTTGTCTTGTATATACAGGGTGATCCACGGTGGATAGCCTATTAGAAGTATCTGGAGAACGAATAGACAAAACATCTTGAAAATTGGGTTTCTTCGATAATTGAACATTCTCTATTCGTCTAAAATATTTTCATCGATACAGTGTTGCCACTTCTATCAGCAACAACTAGCAACTTTGTTATTTCAAATGGAACACCCTGAATTTTATTGCATTTTTAGATTCTTTCTGAAGAGCTGATTTCATCAATGTATCACACTTGGGGTCTAGCAGGAATGATTACAGAGATATAGGGTGTTCAAAATCGAGATTTTTCAATTTCAGGATTTTTTTGTGTCGAAACTATTCATTATCGATCAAAACGGCTTACATGTCCCTATCTTAACTTTTGATTGACTATCTACTGGAATTTGATTGGAAAAAATACAGGGTGCTTCAAGATTCAGAATTCTGATCATCCTGTATCTGTTCCAATTAAATGTCAGTAGATAGTGAATCGAAAGTTAAGACAGGGACATGTAAGCCGTTTTGATCAATAATGAATACTTTCGACACAAAAAAATCCTGAAATTGAAAAATCTCGATTTTGATCACCCTATATCTCTTCAGCCTGTATAGTGTATTGTGGTCGCCTGATAACATTTGCAAAATTCAGTTTACTGTATACAAAGGAGTAGAATAAGGTTTTTATGGCATGAAGAGAGGTGAAGTTTCTGCAATGTCTGATTATGAATCCTAATGTTCTATTACATTTTGATACAACATAATCAATGTGAGTTGAGAATGAGAGTTTTCTGTCTAGTATCACACCTAGGTCTTTTATTTCAGTAACTTCTTTGAGGATATTATTATCAAAATTATAATCGTGGAACATCGTTCGTACCTAGGATAAGGAAAGGCCTTTTAAGCCAGTTCAACACTATTTATTATATCAAGCTAAGCATACTTTAACTTTAGAAGTATATTTTTTTATGTTTGTAGAAAAAATGTTGTTTGCAACTCGAGCGCGAAATACTTTGTACTTTGGTCATCTCGACTATTTGAAAAAAAATCAGATTTCGATCACCAAAGTAGCATTTCGTGCTCTTGATACAAAAATAACTATTTTTCCTTATACAATGAGAGGTTTTCATTCGCAAATTGCAAAAGTGATCTATTGTTTTCGGTCATTGATAATGTTTTTTATTTTCGTATGTCTTATTAAATCTCGTTTTCTGATGTTTTTTTCATGAATGGCATTGCAGAATCAGTACTTTGGAATATGATATTGTCCGGTCGGATAAATTGGACACAATTGCCCATATTTTGTATTGAACAAAATAAAATTCAACATGTGTTTTAATCTGCTAGCTAGTTTTCTCTCAAACAGGTCTCTCCATGTAGTGATCGACGGAGTTTCATCTGACTCTCTAATCATAAATACTGCTATTCCGCAAGGATCAATTCTAGCACAACACTATTTCTACTCCATGTCAACGATTTGTTGGAAGCAACTTCATATCCAGTACACAGCTTCCCGGATGATAGTACCCTCTATACTGCCTTCTCTTCCAGGGCTCCAATACCAGCCAGGCAAATCAGAAACGAACGAGAGAGAAATGTTGACAACATAAATATGGACTTGGCAACAATTCTTGAATGCGGATCCAATAACTTGGTAGATGTCAATGCAAACAAAACACAAGCATGCTTTTTCTCTAGGAAAGCCGATCTCACTGTGCCCAACATAAGCTTGTCAGGAGTAACCATACCTTTGAAGACATCCATTTCGATGATTGGTATTACTATCAGCAATAACCTTTCTTGGAAAAATCCAAAAACTTGGTTTACTGTTTCGGGCCAGCAGCTATTTCACTTCCAGTCATCTGCTTATGATCTATAAGGCACAGATCCGACCTGTCCTGGAATACTGTTCCCATATTTGGAGTGCAGCACCCAAACATACCCTGAAACTGTTGGATTCTGTCTGAAAAAAGGGCAATTCGTCTCGTGGGTGATGCCTCGCTCACAAACTCACTCACTTCTCTGGAACACCGTAGAAAAGTTGGCGATCTGGCTCCATTCTATAGATATTTTCATGGACGATGCTCTTCTGAAATATCAACAATTGTTTCTCCCTTGGCAGTCCCCGCGAGATTATCCCGTCGAGTTGAGGCTTCGCACCCCTTCGTGGTCACTTTGGAGACCTGCAGAACATCTCTTTCCAAAGACTCGTTCATCCACGAACAGCGAGACTCTGGAACACACTGCCAAGGGGGGTGTTTCCCGAGGCATATAGCCTCCAGAAATTCAAGAAGAACACCAATTCCTATCTTATTTCCCTTGGTTCTCGCGATGTTCTCTGAACATTACAGGATATCCCTTTTCGTGGGAACCAGAATATAAAAAAAAAATCCGACGCGTATTCCACCGTTTCCAGACGCTTCGAACACCCTGTATTTATCCGAAAAATTATATTCGTCCACCGATCCACGATCCCCCGAAACTCCAAGACGATCAGAACCAGAACTTACCCCGTACCAGGGCGTACCTACCCCCGTGCTACAACACAGAAAAAACTCGATTTTTCCATATCTACTCCCCCTTGCCACGGCAGTGACTCACCCGTCATTATCTAACCAGGTGTATGGACAGGTAAAGCTACTGTGTCCCCCTTTATCGGACAGGTGCTACCGCCATATACCGCGTGTTTTCTAGACGGTGCTTATCGACGATCGGCATAAGGCCCAATTTGCCCGGCGGGAGGATTACATGGGGGCACTATACGTAAATAGTCCGTTTAGTTGCAATAGTTTGATTAGAATATCAAAGGCTTACTTCGTTGAAGAATATCCTGGTGCGATTTTGTGGGGTTTCTGTAACGTTTGATGTGAATTTGGGATTTGTTGTGATTCTGGAAGGTCAGTATTTGGTGTTGTTATGTAGAGGGTTATTAATATCTTCATATAGACAAGAATTGTTCCAGTAATGTTCAGTTGTTTGCCCATCATGTCCGTTATTTTACTCTCTCATACTAATTGTGATAATATAATACCTATTCATTGTCTTCGAGACACCTGTGATATTTTCAAAAAAATATTCTTTCTGTTCTTTAATTCAGTATATAATTGGTCACCTACTGTATTTTTCGTACAGGTATTGAAAAGGAATAATCTCAGATATTATTATCATGAAAAAAATGTATACCGATAAAGAAATATATTGAGATTTATTGAAATATAACCATTCTGTATGAATAGATTATTCATTTAGATTTATGAGAATATGAGTTATCGTCTTTTAACAGGTAGCAATATATTTTTATATTATATTCAACAGAAAACAACTACTTTCCTGTCTTGTGTACAGACTGACTGATAAAGAAGCCCCATTCATATCGCCGCTATCAAGTACCTATCAAAAAACAAATTAAATGACTCATCGCAGATACTATCAGTAGGTTCTGATCATTATTTTTCCAAATTTTGACTATGACATGAGCGACTGTGAATTTTCCTCTTTCAAATTGCACCATATTTTTTTTAATTTCTGATCGAGATTTTTTCCTGAATACAGTCATCATGCCAAGTTGACTTTTGGACAAAATTACTTGAAATAAAAAATAAATACCTACTCAGTTAACATTTAATGACACATCTCGAAATTTTAGGAAAATTTTATTTCTTGTTAGCTGAGCATTTATTTTTTATATATACTAATTTTGTCCGAAAATTTACTCGTCATACCTACATCACATCGCATTGTATTAAGAACAAAAATCTGTAGAAAAAAAATACCTATATGGTGAAGGAATATTCTCAGATAAAATTATGAACATAAAAAAATGGATATACAGGGTGTTTCAAAAAAACCTGACCCCCTTACTAGGGTAGGTAGAACACTGCAAAATAAGTTGGGTTTACTCAAAAAAAAACACTCCGTAACGGCATCCACTATCAAGATACAAGGTGTTGAAAAAATTATTTTTTACACATTTTTCAAGATTATGTCGAAACTATTGGCAACATTGTCATGAAATTCTTTATAGATGTATCTTGGAATCTGACACATCGCATGCATTTGTTTTTATATCTGACACTCATAGAGGGCGCTAGTTACACGGTTCGTACCGAGTAGGTTTGAACATAACTTTTTTGAGGTTAGATTTTTGAATCCAAATTTGATGTGAACTTGAACATCATTCAATTTCACACCAAAAAGGTACTCTTGGTAAAACTCGATACTGTGTTCCGTTCTCGGAATATTTCGATTTGAAAATGACGAAGTGATAACTATTGCTGGTATAAAGCTATGTATTAGAGTGAGTATTATGAAAAATTATCACCTATTTATTGAAAACCGAAAACAATAATACATTTCTGATGCTAAACTTATTGATTTAACAATGAATCACGAGAATAACATCGAAACAGATTTGACTAAGAACATGGATTACACAGTTTTGTTGTATCATAGATCTATGGTTGTATCTTGAGCAGAACGTCTATGCTACATAGGTGAATCTACGTCAAGAGTTGTAAGACATAATTGAACATCACTTAAATGACCTAACAGCTGATCCTCAACTGTTTAGAAGAATAATACATTCTTAAGAAAAGAATATAGAATCGTGTATTCGTCGAAACGTAGGACATTTTGAACACTTACTCAAACTGATTCAATATTTCATGTTTCTAGTCAAATATCTCTTAATTTCCTACTTATGATTCTTTGTTCCATCGATAACTTCAGCACAATGATAATTTTATTGTTTTTGAATCTGAATAAATAGGTAATTGAACTCAATAAAATTAATTTTATACCAGCATCATAACTACTCCATTATTTTCAAATCGAAATATTCCGAAAACGGAACATTGTATCGAGTTTCACCAGGAGTACCTTTTTGGTGTAAAATTGAATGATGTTCAAGTTCATATCATATTCGTATTGAAAAATCTAACCTCAAAAAAGTTATGTTCAAAACTACTCGGTACGAACCGTGTAACTAGCGCCCTCTATGAGAGTCAGATATAAAAACAAATTCATGCGATGTGTCAGATTTCAAGAAACATCCATACCAAATTTCATCACAATGTTGCCAGTAGTTTAGACATAATCATGAAAAATGTGTAAAAAAATCATTTTTTCAACACCTTGTATCATGAAAACGGATGCCGGTACGACATTTTTTCACTGAGCAAACCCAATTTATTTTTCAATGTTCTACCTACCCTAGCAAGGGGGTTAGGTTTTTTTGAAACGCCCTGTATATAAAGAAATACATTGAGAATTCGCATTCTCTATGTGACGAAAATATCAATTCTTTCGGTTTATTCAACAGAAAACAACTACTTTCCTGGCTATATGCCACGACGAACATTGATTATTGAAACACACACATTCTAAATATTCAACAGAAAACAACTAGGTACTTTCCTGGCTATTTACCACGTCGAATATTGAATTATATCTGTTGAACATCCAAAAAGGAGAGCATTAAAAATGAAAATCCTCTGAAATTGAGACGTGTTTCTGACGAATCCGACATAAAAAGCACCTAATAAAAATACACATCCAATCCCGACCACCACGAAACATCACACTGCCAAGACAGATTGTAACATCTTCTAGATCTCACAATTTCAACTTGGCTAAACATTTTTGAAGATATACAGGGTGTTTCAGTTTTTTGTAGCAGGACTTTAACAGCTTGAAGAAGACATTTTTTCAAGATGAAAATCTCATACAAACATATATGCGTGGGAGCTTCGTTTCCGATTTACAGGGTGTCAAAGTTTTCGTTTTTTTTTTCATGTTTCGTTTTTTCTAGTTTTAATTATAATGGTGTACAAAAAATTCAATTCAATTTTGCAACGGAATTTCATTTGGTATGGAAGCTTTCGGTCATTCAATTTTCCAATAAAATGTTTAAGAAATGTCAAATAAGTGTGTTTGAGAAATAACGGTTTTATTACAAGTAATTCATTTTTGGCATTTATCTCGAGATCCATACAGTTTTCGAAAAATTCACATGGGGGCAAAAAGTTTCCAAATTGAAAGGACAATCTGAATCTATGTCCCATTGAAAGCAGAGACGGCACGCAAAAAAGTTCTACAGGGTTAAATTGGGTACGACCCCTGAAAGTCTATCACCCTGTAGGTATTCAGAAATGTTCAATAGTCTCAAATATTGAATTTTCGAAGTGTATTAGGTGTACAAAATTTCAATCAATTATTCCGAAAATTGTAGGAGAAAATTAAAAAAACATAAAAAATAATCTGAAACTTTGACACCCTGTAAATCGGAAACGAAGCTCCCACGCATATATGTTTGTATGAGATTTTCGTCTTGAAAAAATGTCTTCTTCA
Organism: Phaedon cochleariae; assembly: GCA_918026855.4. NCBI lineage: Eukaryota > Metazoa > Arthropoda > Insecta > Coleoptera > Chrysomelidae > Phaedon > Phaedon cochleariae. The sequence continues at coordinate 66,844,608 of OU896708.1, read as the reverse complement.
ATCTGTTAAAGTCCTGCCACAAAAAACTGAAACACCCTGTATTATGATTTTTTCATCTTTTGAGGGGTACCCCTTAGACGGCCTGCCAATCAATCATCTCCTCACACATCATTCTAGGGCTCTTTAGTACCGAATCTCAACTTGGCTAAACATTTTTGAAGGTATATTATGATTTTTTCGATATTCTGAGGGGTGATTACTACCCCTAGTAACGCTGGTACTTTATTACGGCTTCACATTTTTGAATGTCGAATCACTTAGGTAGGCTCATGATTTCTGGGTCAGTCTAAATTAGTCTGAATCATCTCTGTATGTCATTTCTCAAGCACAGAAACATGTATTATCCATTAAATATCCTCTTTTTATGATAAAGGCGGATTAAAATATATTTTTTCCAAAATCCGACGCCACTGGTGGTTTGGCTGCTAGGTGAAAACTGGCCGCTAGGAAATGGCTGCTAGATTCACACCGGTCTATTTATACATATACCTGGTGTTTCTCAAGAGTGGCTCACCCCTATAACTCAAGTGTTTGCGCATATAAACAATTGAAATTTGGTGTCTAAGTATAGTACATAAATATACATTTTTTGACGTATTCAATTGTTTTCTGTCACTTCAGGTTTGACTGGAGATGACCCTCACTTCCTTATTTCAAATGGTATATCTTTTACCGGTATATTTCTACTTATTTCAATAGATAATCAATAATCCTGAAATTATTAATTTTCAATTTTCAATTATAAATCTAGTGCCATGAATGAGTTAAAACGGTGAATTTTGGAACAAGTTAACATCAGGGAAAAATAGTTTTGATGAAGTTTTACTTTTCATTTCTTTTACAGGTTCATTCAAAGTTCAAAAATCCGTATTTGTGGTGAAAACTCAATTTTTTTAAATGAAATAGAGGTGGCTCATCTGCCATATCTGATAGGGGCATTATGTTACAAACAATTTGATACTACACAATCGATATTTGACAAACGTTGAATAACATAACTCCTAATGGCACTCTAAATTGGAAAACAATTGAATACGTCAAAACATGCATATTTATTTACTATACTTAGACACCGAATTTCATTTGTTGAATGATGATGATGAGCCACTTTTGAGAAACACCCGGTATATTACTTATGTTGTGGATACGAAATTTGGTGTTTTGGAAGATTTCAATTAAGGTAGGTACTTAACTAAGCAGAAAAAATGCTGACTATCAAAAGGTAGTGTGGCTTCAATGAACTGTGATTATTTTAGAGGGAGAAGGAATAATACATTTATTTCTGTTGCTTTCCAAACATTAAGTTATTGGCCACATGAACGAAACACTACCGAAGTGACAACTGACAAATTTCAGCTAATCAACTGATGCTGATTACTAATGAAACGTGTTAAGAATAACAGCACTGTATTTTTGATTTTATATTATATTATAACGCAGATTTTCAACAGTCAGGGTATATACTGACAGTACTGACCAGTTGACTTCGGACTATAGCCTCAAAGTCATTGTCAATTTTTGATTATCAATTAATTTCAAATTACTTGGAACTTTGCATAGCAACACATTTTTTCTGCCTAGGCAGAGAAAGTACACCTTTTCTGTTAAGTGTCAGAGAACAACCACTTTTTATGCCGCTTGAAATTAATTTTGGATGAGTAATTCGATAATATTCAATAATAAGTCTATTCTGCTTTACAGTCTTCCAATCCCTCATGATATATTGGGTGGTTTATCAAAATATGGAAAATAAATCAGTGAAAATCCAAGAATATATATTTTTTGCAAGAGCTATCGTCTTCGAACAAGTAGTATTATATTTTTTAACGAGCAGACTGAATAAATAAATTCTTGTCCAACATACAGTACCTGTATAATATAATAACTTGTTTCCGACATAAGAAGCACCTAATAAAAATACGAGACGCTTCGAAAAGTCTCCTCTCGAGCGCAAACATTCCTCCATCCATTCCATCCCAAACGCCGAACTCTCCCGCCTCCAATCCCGCAAGATCCCACCGAGAAGACTCCAGAACTAACGGCCCCGCCCCATTGGCTGTTCCAGAGATAGGCCGGAGCGTCGGCAGATTGCCATGGCAACCACAGCCCGGTTCGCGGCCGGGGGCAGCAACAGTCCGCCCATTCCCGCCCCCGCTGACTCGCCACCCGCCCAGCCGCAGCAGACGCAGCTCATCGTGCTGCCCGCCAGTCTGCAGGTAAGACGGTGTCGAGTTCGTCGCTCGATAAACGGGAATTGTTCATTATGGGTCATTGATGAACAAAATATTGTGTTTGTGTGAGACAGAAATCATTCTGGTCGATCGAATGTGAGTTTTGTAGATTAGTAAACGTGTGCAGATGCTGAATGGTAAGACATTTTCTCAGTTTTAGTTTAGAGCATAGATTCACAATCATTCGGACTCCTCGCCAAGCTTCCATCTTATGGCTGGCCTCCCCAGCTATGTTCTCTGCTAGCTAGTTTTCTCTCAAGCAGGTCTCACCATGTAGTGGTCGACGGAGTTTCATCTGACTCTCTTATCATAAATGCTGGTGTTCCGCAAGGATCAATTCTAGCACCAACACTATTCCTACTCCATATCAACGATTTGTTGGAAGCAACTTCATGTCCAGTACACAGCTTCACGGATGATAGTACCCTCCATACCGCCTTCTCTTCCAGGGCTCCAATACCAGCCAGGCAAATCAGAAACGAACGAGGGAGAAATATTGACAACATAAATATGGACTTGGCAACAATTCTTGAATGCGGATCCAATAACTTGGTAGATGTCAATGCAAACAAAACACAAGCATGCATTTTCTCTAGAATAGCCGATCTCACTGTGCCCAACATGAGCTCGTCGGGAGTAACCATACCTTTGAAGATATCTATTTCGATGCTTGGTATTACTATCAGCAATAACCTTCCTTGGGAAAATCACGTAAGATCAATTGCTAAAAGTGCATCCCAAAAACTTGGTTTTCTGTTTCGGGCAAGGAGCTATTTCACTTCCAGTCAGCTGCTTATGTTCTATAAGGCACAGAATCGAACTGTCCTGGAGTACTGTTCTCATATTTGGGGTGCACCACCCAAACATACCCTGAAACTGTTGGATTCTGTCCAAAAAAGGGCAATTCGTCTCGTGGGTGATGCCGCGCTCACAAACTCACTCACTTCTCTGGAACACCGTAGAAAAGTTGGCGATCAGGCTCTATTTTATAGATATTTTCATGGACGATGATCTTCTGACATATCAACAATTGTTCCTCCCTTGGCAGTCCCCCCCTCGAGTTGAGGCTTCGCACCCCTTCGTAGTCACTTTGGAGACCTGCAGAACATCTCTTTCCAAAGACTCGGTCTTATTTATTTTTTATTTATTTGAAAACAGTAGGTTTACTTATTACTTGTTGAAAAATCATTCAAGGGTAGATTTCTTATCGTGCTACCCGTCAGTCTGCAGGTAAGACGGGTATCGGGTTCGTAGCTCGATAAACGGGAATCGTTCATTATGGGTCATTGATGAACAAAATATTATGTTTGTGTGGCACAGGAATCGTTTTGTTCGATCCAGTGTGAGGTTTGTAGATTAGTAATCGTGTGCAGCTGCTGAATGGTAAGACATTATCTCTTAGTAAATATTGCTGGCCCCAAAGCTTTCATAAACTCACTCTAGTACTTTAGAGCATACATTCACAATCATTCTGAAACTTAGGGTGTATATTTCATTCCATTCAAGAAAGTCCGCACTGGTAGATGCACTTTTGTGTCGTGACGTCACCAATTTTCTGATGGCATTTATGATGGAACCGATGCTGCAATGGAATATACAACACATTGATGGAAAAACGGATTTCGTTGTGTGTTAGCCTGTCATGTATCTTCTGAATCAGAAGAGGCTGATACGATTTTATTGATTAACACTAACTCCATCATCTAAAATCTCTCAAGAATCTCAAATATCCTCAATATTTTTCGTTTTTTATGAAATCAAAACAAAGGACAATACTAAAAATGTGTCATTTGTCATGTCAATCTCCTCCAAACCGCAAATTGAAAGTTCATAACAAGAGTTTTATGGTTTCTTCGATGCATGCATATGAGAAAATGTTGGAATGGACAACGCACCCTTACTTATACATAAAACAAAACATAAAAATAACCAAAAACTTATCTCTGACTAAGTGACCAAATTGCATTCGAGTGGTGACATATCTGGTTAAAACAGTAGGGAAACTTACTTTCTCAAATATTATGCAATGGTAGATTTCTTATCGTGCTGCCCGCAAGTCTGCAGGTAAGTTGGTGTCTGATTTCTTTTCTCAATAAGCGGGAATACGTAGTTCAATATGGGTCAGTGATGAAAAAAATATTGTGTTGGTGTAGGACAGAAATCATTCTGGTAGATCGAATGTGAGTTTTGTAGATTAGTAAAAACGTGTGTAGATGCTGAATGGTAAGACATCGATATCGAAGAATTCTTTCAAGATTGATCTGAGGGTTATACACTCATTTCGGAAAATTCACAGGGTTAAGGAGGCACTAATGATATGTATTAATAATGATAATACATGTTTTTGCTAATAATTTTGTACAATCGGTTCTTTACCGATTAGAACTGTGAAAAAAACTCACCCTTCAGAACCTTGTAAACCATTATTCAGAAAATTAAAAATAATAGCTTGCCTTTATATCTTAAACCTAATAATTTTTATAAAAGGTTATGAAAATAAATTTCCAAAAAATGACTAGATATATGGATATGATACAAGGAATAAGGAAAACATTCATATGCCCTTTTCCCGTCTGCTGATTGGACAAAATTCCCCAAAATATGTTGGTGTTAAATGTTTCAATAGGATGAAAAATCTAATAGACATGAGCGGTAGCATGTCAACAATTAGAATTAGGATATCAACAGTGATAAAGCTTTCTATAGTGCTGAAGAGTTTCTGGGCTCCTGAATATATGTTGAAATCTGTTTTATTTCATATTATCAAAAGAGAGGGAAAAAATACATAAACATTCTGGTATTTATTTACTACACTTGGATAATATCGTATTTTTCATGTATATAATTTGAAATTATAGTCATTCATATCTTGAATTGATAGGTTGTCCAAGTGTTATATGTATATACCATTTTAAAAATTGATTTTATTCAGTATGTCGTATCTCTATGTATTACACTTAGTTTTTGTATTATTTCGTTTCCTGACTAGTTCGATAAGTTTATGCATTTTGTAGTCTTCACCACACGATGTGTATTCTTTTGTGATGAATAAATGATTTCTGATACCTTCTGATTTTTCACAATATTCAGAGATAATTTCCTTACTTGACATAATTATTGATATGAAAAAACTAATTATCAGTGTGACATAATCAAATTTGGTGTCCAAATTAAAGTTGTAGCTTACATCTCTGAATTTTGAAGTTCCAGGAACAAACTGACAATTTTACCGAAAATCTTATGAAAAATTAGCTCGAGAATGTCGATCTATCGTTTTTTAGATAAGCGAATAACTCGAAACCGATCGCAGCTTGCTCAAGTTCACCATCAAATTTGCTACAACTTTTCTAATTTAACCGATTCTCAATTTATCATAGTTTGCGAGATATAAAAATATTTTTTTGTTATTTGTATACGTATAGGTAGGTAATCTATAACCTGTAATTAGGCAGTCAATCCTGCTTCAATAAGGTTGATTGTAGATTGTAGATTCACTTTGTTGCTAATTTGACTGAAGATGGCCATTTGAATGGCCGAAACATGTATCAACCTTATTGAAGCAGGATTAACTACCTCCATTGACATTACAATTGTGGAGACGACTTTGAGTTTTCTTTCTTGTTGCTGTAATTAATTAATAGGCCTATTCTTTTCTGCTTGCTGTACCTGCTAAACTTGATTTTTAAATTACTTTTTCTGTTTCCATCATGCCATGAACAAAGACAACTATGGGAAAAAAATCGACTTTAGCAAGTTCAGCAATACAAACGAACAGGCTTCGGATTTTATTTTATATTTCCACAAAATTCTCATACATACGACATGTTTCGCTAACACAGTAGCTTCATCAGGTGATATACTGGTACAGTCGTCTTCAGAGAACATGTCGCACATGGACGGTGTCAGCTCTCTTAATCACCGCTGCAATAAGAGCGCTCATACCGCCCAACCGCGACATGTTCACTGAAGACGAGTGTACAATGAACCAGTATAACACCTGATGAAGCTACTGTGTTAGCGAAGCATGTCGTGTGTATGAGAATTTTGTGAAATTCTTATCGTTTCTGAAGTTTTTACAATAAATTCATATATGAAAGAGAAACCCCTTGTATAATCTCATAAATTATCTCTATCTCATATCAAAACTATTGACATTCAAAATTTTAACAAAAAATCGTCATTATCGCAAAATCACAAATGTCATGTAAATGAAAAAAAAAAACAAATTTTTGTGTAGTTCATTATTCATTCAATTATCATCGGCGAATTTTTATAGGATGATAATTATCGTAATGATTTGACAATGAATTTTTGCCCGATATAATCCAAATTCGGCAATTATTACCAACTTCTTACTCCTAATAAGAAATAATAATTTCAACCTGTATTGTAAATTCATCAAGATAGAGATGGATGCAATGAATGATTTATTTCAATGACATGAATCGCCTCGACTGAGATAGTAGCTTATGGAAACATAAACAAAACATCTGAACTGAAACTTCTTTGAATTTGCTGTCAAATCTTGTTGCTAGTTTTCATCAACTTTTTCGAAAATACCTACGTTTCCAAAGGCTGTTGCATTACCCATCACTAAGCAATATGTTTCTGCAGTCCAGAAACCAGTAGAAACCAATTCTAGTTATAGAAATACAAGAAGAAAATCCAACATGATTGAGTATTTGGTAAGTTCGAAAATTGTTATAACGTTCATTTGAAGGTTCATTTGAATCATTATGATTTAAGTATAATATTATTTTGTGAAATTGTGAGATCGTTTTAACAGTAATGCTTCCAAGTATATGGTAGATACAGGGTGGTATATCTTGTACATAATACTTATTTTTCTGATTCAGTATACAAGGGCAGGTTATTTTATAATATAGTTACTTGAATCAGAAAAATTTTTATATTTTGTTCTGAATATGTTCATTCATTTGAAGTGGAAGTAAAGAACTATGAACTATTTGAATTTTTTTCGGCGTGCTATATTGTTTTGAAGAGTTAATGGAAAATAATGGAAATTGAAACAGATTCATTTTGAATTTGAAAAAAATGTATTCCTGTTTAGTGATGTTTCATCTGTTGGCTACCAGGTATATTTTTACAGACAACTTCATCTGGTGCAACCATAGTGAATGGCGTACCGGTTATTGACGTATCAGCCTTAGAACAAGCAGCAGATTCGAGCAACGAAAGTAGTGCTACAGCAGAACATCAAACTGAAAGTCACGAAACTGACCCCCTTGCTACAACTTCGCCCCACTTCATCACTGTTACAGGTTAGTAATCACTCAATATTGAAATATTAGATACCAGGTGAGATATACCGGGTGTCCTAGAGATTTCAGGCCAGCAGTTATATGGGTTATCTAACATAAAAAAGTGGAGCATATAGGAGCAAAAACGGTAAAACTGCACTTATCATGCGATTGGTTTTTTTTCGCAATTTTTTTTTGTACTTACGTATTTTTTGCTGAAAAACACGAATTTGATAATGAAAATGTACAAACCATTATTTATTGAGATATTTCACTATAAAGTTACAAATTTCACCTTCTTTTCCGCCTGTCTTTTGGATCCCATTTAGAACAATTTGCCTTTCTTTTTTCATTGGACAATAATTTATATATCACAATGTACTTATGATTTTCTTGCGATTTATCCATATTTAGTGAAAAGATGGAAGAATATCATTTGAAATAATGATGTGTGTAATGTCATTCAAAAGCAATCTGTTGACATTTGACATCTCGTATTTGGATTGACTATTGATTAAATGGCCGTCATCGGGTATGATTGTTCACTAAATATGAAAAACTCACCATAAAAATCATATTTCGTGTTGGAATTTCTATATAAACATGCGCCATTGAAGTACATCATGAGTATATAGTGTCCAATGACAAAATAAGAAGAGCAAGTAGATGTCAAACACAGGGGGAAAAGAAGGCGAAATTTCGGACTTTTTTTTGAAATAATACATTTTCATTATCAAATTTGTGTATGATAAATTGATTTTCCTACGACTACTACTGTAAGTGATGGATATTGTACACAAAACAATGGCAGTAAGCTTCTCCTTACACACGTGTGCGTAAAGAGAGCGATCGCACGGTTTTCATAGGTATGTTGATAGATGACTTTGTTTTGTTGCTTAGGCCGCTTAGGCGATGTGTCAATAACAATTAACAATTTATTTAATGTCACTAGCTAGGTGGGTAGGTACGTAGGTACTTATCTTTTTATCAATCAATTCAGCAATCCACCGAAACCGAAAGCATCAGGAGAGTTATATTTTTTGAAAATATGATCATTTTCTATTGAGAATCCACAATTTTAGTTCAAAAAAATGATGTCAAGCGATGACGATGAGCAGATTATTTCTACACCACCAGAAATGTTGGAAAAAGCTAGAATGGTAAAAAATGAGTTGCCACCCGCTAAGTCTCGTAAATGATACGAAATAGCACATAAAAAATTCCTGGACTGAAGAATTAGAAATTATAGCGTGTCATTTTCGTAAAATATCCTTTTAGAATATTTTCAAGAATTACCAAATTTCATGAAATCATCATCATTCTGGTCGATATATTCCATGTTACGATCAACACTAAATATCAATCACAATATTAATATAGCAACATATCCCATTTCCTCAAAAGGGAAGGATGGATTCCGAAGTAAAAAATCAAAAATACTTAATGCTGAACAGATCAATTACTTTCTGCAGAATGCTCCTGTTGAAGGTAATTTTTGAAATAACATACATACTCAACAATGAATTGATGAATTCCTTTTTCTTTAAATAACAGGAATAATTAAGAAAGATCCAACTTTGAAATTATATTTATAAAATATCTTCTAATACGCAGAAATGGTGATAGCTCAGTTGTTAGAAGCGCTGGCTCCGAGCCAAAGGGTCGGTGGTTCAGGGCGCAGCTGGAGAACTTTTTTTTATTTTTTTCAATAACGAATACAGAATCACTCGTGCTGCTGTTACAAATAAATAACCATTATGAATGTTAATTTTATATTTTTATACAATGTGTTTTTGGCTACCTATTAATAAAGCTGTTTAGATATGAAAAACGGTTCCATTTCAGTTCGAATTGAGGAAAATGTCTCGGTATGCAATGTATCAATAAACAAACACAAGGATTGTGATTTGTAACTTTTCATGCAGCTGGCTTAGTGACGGGAGACGTTTTATATTGGTATTCGTTATTTGTGCCTTAATACAATATCTGCACTATCCGGAAGAAAATATAGTGTAGTCGTAGAAAAAGTATAGTACAATTCTCGAGTTGTAAAGCAATTACGCACTTGTGGAGTTACACACTCGCCGCTATGCGGCATCGTGTGTAACTCTCTCCACTTCGTGCGTAATATGCGTTTTACAACTCTTGTTATGTAATATACTATTTCATCATACAGGACGTGAAAAGAAAATCTGAATTGAGAAAACCTAATCACTAATCACCCCTTGAAATTTGGTCACATACTTGAATAACACCCTGTATATATAAAGAAATACATTGAGAATTCACATTCTCTATGTGATGAAAATATCAATTCTTTCTCGGTTTATTCAACAGAAAACAACGACTTTCCTGGCTATATGCCACGACGAACATTGAATTATATCTATTGAACACACACGATAAGAATTTGAGAACAAAATCTTCTGAAGTAGAGAATTTGCATTCTCCTTCATTAAAATATATGTATATGCACATAATATCATTCTGAATATTCAACAGAAAACAACTACTTTCTTGGCTATTTGCCACCTCTAGCATTGAATTAATACGTATATAGTTTGTATTCCACTGTAACCGTGTCTCTACAACTCGCACAAGCTCTTTGAGAGCTCCTGAGAGTAAACTAGGTAACAATTTAACAACAACATTGTTGAGCTAATAGCACATTTCAGAACTTGCTTTATCAAAATGTTCATCAGAATTACAATAATAGTGATTACCAAAAAGGGAACAATGTTCTGAACAATACATTTATGGCATCCTGTTACCAAACAGCCCCACAGCAAAGATCACCGTTCCTAACCAACCCACCTGTTTCCAGAACTCCCGTTCTAATTAGGAGAAAAACTAATTCGATGTGATCAAAATCACCCCGGCGTGCACTCTCCCTTCTCATCGCGTCCACCCCCTGGCTCGACAGATATAAAACTCGAGAAGATACGCAATCACAATGGCGCGATCGGAGATTGAAGGGTAGCACACCTGATTGGACGCGCGACTGACACGTGTCACCTGCGAGTATCAGATTATCGGTGAATCATGTTACTTATTTATTTCTTTGTTTTTTTGTTTTGGAGATCATATATACCAGACCAGACCAGAGGTGGACGGAGACAGGACAAGAACGTTGCATGAAACACATAAAACATGAACTCTTTAAAACCAGAATGATTGATATGAATCACATATACGTATTAATAATCAATACGAATAATCTCTATCTGTTTCCATAGCGAAACATGAAGCCGATTTTTGAAGACAAATGACTATCCATAAGGAAAAGTTTTGAAACGATCAGACACATACTGCTTTGATTGAAAGGCTAGTAAACGTCATTGTCCACCGAAACGCATGTCTTTGATGACTACTATAATAGCGCATGGCGCATGCGTATCATGCCACCAAATCCTTATGGATATTCATTTGTTTCATATTTTTGGCTTCATCCTGGCACCCGTTATGATCCGTATTGTTTTTTAATACGTATATGATGAATCATCTAAATATTCGCGAAAATCACGAACCAATAGATGGCTCTATTAAACATCAAATCAAAGTCAAATTTCCAACTGAGTATGAACAACAAAAACATTGCCGTATGCACTCATTGCAAATTGGTTATTTCCAAATCATTTTGCAAAATAGTAAATAATAAGTTGATTTATTCAAATACGTACAAGGTTTCCAGTATGGAAGAAATTACTTTTTGTGCAGAGAAATTGCCATTTTGATGTGGACAATGGTGGTATTCATCATTGATATCACACTACAATCCCACAGTTTTCAAACATATGGAAGGATCGGAATGGTCCACTCAACACTTGCATGGACTGGAATGGAACCATACAAGCAATCAGATATTACAACAATATGGTATAGGTATGAAGAAATAATTGAATTCATCAAGAAATATCACTGGCTTTTATGAAGGAGATGGAATTCTAGTGAAGGGGTTGGAAAAGAAGATATGGTTGGAGAGGCTGCTCAGTATGAACAATATCATCGATTTACATAAACAATAAGGATCTCCAGCAATTGAGAACTTGAAGTTATTCTCAAGATCGAATCATTGCAACCAACATTTATACAATGATTCTAATTGTGCTTTAGAGAATGTATATTATATTATTATAAGGTAGGTACTGGTTTCTTCATTGTAAACAATAAAAGTTCATGCAATAATTCGAGTTTTTTGATCAGGGAGAAATGAGGTTCTGGAATATGCACTTCAACAAATAAATTATTTTCCAATAAAACACATATTATGAAACAATGGTCGCCATATTTGTTGTTCATACTCGCAAGACTTGTACAGTTAGCTACCAGAGGCCGCACACTTCGTGATTTTCGCGAATACAATGCTCATTCCAAAATTCTGAAAAATATCTGGTTTGAACAAATAACTGACATGACTACTGTCTAGACCGGTATACAGAGTGTTTCAAAGTATATGCGCAGGACTTCAGGATGTGGTAGCTCGTCCAAAAATATGACAAAAGTTTTTATCAACTTGCCCTCTAAAATGCACCATTATAGAAAATCATTAAAAGTACTGTATCGTCTTCCATATGATACACCTACAACTGAACTATATGCCTTAACAAAAACATATTCTTCAGAAGAACTATACAGATTAGAGAAATCTATATAAGATACAAAAATTCAACCAGTTTCACGGTGTACAAATGTTACATGAGTTCAAGTTTTTTGAAACAGTGTCGTTAGGATATTCTGGTTCCATATCATAGTTTAGGTATACCCTATAAGTATGCCAAGGAGGTACCGTTGTATTTTTTTTATCTCTTGGTGTGCACGAAAGGAAATTCCTATGTACCCAGATGATAGTTGTTTGTTATAGCTTGAAATCAAACAGTGTTGAAGTGGTTGAAATCTTCTTATCATATTCCGTTTTGACTTTTTGTCACCATTGCTCGTGATATGGAAAATCTGAGGCTAATTAGTATGAATTTCTAAATTTCTTCAGACATATATTTCCAGATCTCTGTTGGCAACATTCTGAGAGATATTTTAAATCTCCACCACTGTCGTTTTTTGATCCCTCCTAGAACGTAATCTCTTCTTTCATATACAACGCTTTGTGATATTAAGTTGTACCTGCGTTGGTGTATTACAATACTGTTACATCCGATGTGTGTAACAGGTAGGGGGATACAGATATCACATTGTGATCGCATTATGAACATCCCAGTTGTTTCGTATTATTCTTTTTCATTTCAGTTGTGTCCGTTTCCAAGTGTGTGTGTGTGTGTGTACATGTATCTGGACCTGGACAGCATTTGATGTTTGTCGATCCAGACGAGATGTTCTACAATGAGTTTTGGGGTGAACAAAAACGTTTTTCCTCTAAAAGTAAGAGCCTATAGTGTGTTTTCAATAGTTTTTTAATGAATCGTACAAGTCATTTTTTCAGTTGAGTTCTGGTGTGGAGTGAGTGTGTGTGTGCAATTGATATTTCGCACATTTTGTTCATGTGTATTTATACTGGGTGCTACTAAAAAAATCAGTAAAATGAGATAAAAAATATCAACATACACATCGGTCAGGAAATTCTACGAAAAAAAAAAAAATGATTCTCTGAGTGTCAAATCGATTGGAGTAACTATTTGTTGATGAACTGAAGTGAACATCAACCAAGAGATAAAAAAAGTATTAAAGTCAATAGTTATATATTATACAAATGAAAAAAGTAGTAGATTTTAGCTCCCGACGCGTTGCGGAGGGAGACAAAAAACTGTGAGCTAAAATCTAATATTTTTCCCGTGTATAATACACTATTTTTTTCTGTGACAGAAGAAAGGACGAATCAATTTTGAGAATATATTACATTATTTTGAAATCTGAAAATTATCGACGTGAAATTTTAAGTTTTTAACAGTAGGGACACCTGCGTTGTAGGCATCTTTATCATTCTTTTGAAGTTATTTTTGAAGTTATCAAATATCTGATGTCACTTCTGTCAGTCTAATTCTGTGATTTGATTTCAAAAAATTGCTATTTTAGTGGTTGTTTAGTATACGTATCCGCGGAGGATAAAAGGACTTGCAGTTTTTTCTCGGAGACGGTATTATTGACTCATTTTTCGGAACTATAGCACAACAAAAGCCATCAACAGTGTACATATATGTGATATATATCCGGAAAAAAAGTTATTTATGAAAAGTGACATTTTATAACCTGCCAACAGAGATGAAATGGCGAATTTTTTTCCCGTCTCAGATAAAATATAATTGTTTTGGATAAATCATATCAATGAACATTTCATGTCTCATTAAAATCAATAATTTGAAACTGAATAATGATTAGTTATAATTGAAATTCTAATTATTTCAAATTATGGAAAATTACCGAAATGACTCTTGAACAATGGTTTCACAAAAATAGTGCTCATACGTTGAATTTCATGACTTGAAAGATATAATATACTGGAATGATTTTTTTACCTGTTGTCGACATCACTAGGAGATTTTTTCAGTGATTTTTCCATGTAGGGTGACTGGTCTTTAGTGTGGCAGGCGCGTGCCTGAGGGGGGGGTAATGGGGTAATTACCCCCCCCATGACCACGATGATGATGAAAAAATTTGAACATTCCTTATTTTCAAACTTAAAAAATGATGATGATGAAGACACAACGATGGGCTTTCACACCTGTCTTCTAGTCTTCAGGCTTCTAGTCACAACATTAAATTATAAATTTCGCAATCAGGGTGGCGCATTATGGAGTTGAGTGTTGAGTGAACTGGGTTTTTATTTATTGTTCGCCGACACAACGACGGCCGAATTCACGAAGCAGGTGCTTATGTAAATACATTATATACTTGAAATGAAATAGTCGGGAATACGCCGAAATAAGTTCGTCGTTCGTCGTTCATTGTGTTTTGTTGGCTATGCTAGGGTGCATCATTTTTATCTATTCTTATATGGAATAAAATTTATTTATTTTTACACTCTCTCATATTCGAGCTATTGTTTTAAAGAACATTTTGTTAATTTTTTTTAAGAATTAAATATGAATGCCTTAGTGTTACTGAAGTTTAACTTTTTAAAACGTAGGAAATATTGGTCCTGAAATGGGTGATTACCCCCCCCATGAAATTACCCTAGGCACGCGCCTGTAGTGTGGTCTGTGTCCAAATATCATGACGTTATAATATCAGTCACATATCCATTAGCTATTCAATTTGCCATCATTCAAATTGATTTTTTCGGCGTTGAAAATATAGTGGAGAATTCTTTATGATATTCGGTGTATTCATACGAAGTTAGAATGTAATTTCGATGAATTTAAAAATTAGGCGTGTTTCATATTGGTAGTGAACAATCCTATGTTTTACCCACTTCCTATGCCAGAATTGTATTAATTTTATTGTATGTAGTTTCCGTTTCATTTGATGATAATTTCTCTGCTTTCCTTAAATACTTGTATTATTTTCAGTTGCTGAAGGAGATACTGTGGCTTCTCATCAAGGTTACCATATACAGTATGTCGAGCCAGAAATTTATGCTTCACAGACCAATGGTGGGCAAACACAAATGTAAGTTACAAACATAAATTCAGTAGATTGATATAATTTGATTCCAAAATGCCGTTATTTGGCTGCCATTTGAGCCATAATTGATAATTATTGAAAACCTTGTTATGAAAATAGTTTGGTAAGCTTGCCTTATTTCACGGGAAAACACCTTTTTACAAATAAATACAATATTACAGTGGAATCTATTTTCTTTCTTATCTTCATCTTCTTTTTATATTCTCATGTTCTTTCGTCTTTCCTGAGAGAGATCTTCCAGGATGCACATGTATAATGCTTTCCTCAAACAGAAAGTATACGTTATAGACAATTCCTTGATGACGGATCTTTATTTATTGGTTCCGTTCATCAAAGCAATGATGAGTAAAAATCTGATATGTTTCAATATAAAGGTGGAGTGAAGTTATTGTTTCAATTTCGGTAGGCAGACATTTGAAATACCTTTTCCCGGAAAATGTAGGTGATTTTTCGTATAAAGTTGTTCTATGTTTTTTGTTCTAAGTAAGTCACTACTTCTTGTTGGATATCTGTGGCACTGGGAGTTTGATTGTAACTCATTTTAAATTTTTTTATGTATACAACAAAGTGATAGATGTAGATATATGTTATTGTAAGAATTTCGTACTCCTTGAATTTGGGTCTACATTAATCGGTTCGTTTTAAATTGAATATGAGTCGTATAACACGCTTTTGAGGTATGAATACTCTGTCAATGTGGCTGCTACTTCCCCATAGAATTATGTTGTAGGATATAACAGAATTTATCAGTGCATAGTACACGTCAAGAAGGGATTTTTTTGTCAAGTATATTTTTCAATTGAAACATTGCATAGAAGTTTGAGCTCAGTTTTCTACAGACTGAGTTTACATGCGTTTTCCAGCTGATATTGTTATCGACAAATGTTACTAAAAATTTTGCAGGTTCAGAAGAAGTGATACGCGTTTCGTTAACGAAAACTTCAAGTGTTGTCTCTATCTTTCTTCCATAAAACTCAATAAGTACTGTTTTCTGTTTTATCGGCATTAATCATCAGCCTGTTATTATGACACCAAGTGACAAACCTGTTGGAAGTTGAGTTTATTTTATTTTCAAGTTCTACGGTACTGTCTGCTGCCTGCGCGATTGATGTGTCATCGGCAAATAGTACTAAACATCCCGCATCTATGAATTTTGAAATATCAATAATGCATTTACAATGTTCAATACCAAAAATCCATTTCAGGGCGTATCCGGTATATACCGTAGGCGAATCGGCCACTCTCTATCCCATAGCGAACGCCGGTCAAGGTCACGGCCAGTATTACGCCGCCACGAATACTGGCACCACGACAGTCACCGGTACTGTCGGCTACACCACCACCGGCGGACAGTACGTCGTACAACATACGGTAGATGCAGATTCGCTCATACCATCTAACAGGGTGTCACCTCAAACCACTAATGCGGTAACTATTGCATGAAATTACTAATTATACGGACATACAATAGTTGCGTTTTATTTGTTTCTTTCTGGTAACGGTGGTGGGAACAGAATGGCCTATACAAATAAAACGACAAACTTCATTTCCTTGCTAGATGGCTCCGAATAATGTCAAAATCATAATTCCACAGTTAAAAATCAAGAAAAGGAATCAATGCATATTTGGAGCAGTGTTTGCGGTGATTGGAGGAAGTTCTCTGAGATAGAGAGAATTAATTTTATCTGGAAATGAAGATATGGGACCTGTCTTACCCGTCCTACCTAGATGAAGGAATCATAAGCTTTTGACACTTTGATGCTCATTATTTCTAGCATTTTATCGAAATTTCAATTTGTATTCTTCAGATTGTAATCCGAAAGTATAAACTTCACGATAATGATATTTTCTACTTTCAAAAGTTTGGTCTTTCATCAATTTAATTTCATTTTCCTACAACTGTCAACAGACATTCCACGTCATACCTTGTAGTAAGACGGAATGAGAAGTAGCAACTGGAATCGGGAAAGTTACAAATAAAACGACTCATCAAAATGGTCTCGGTGGCGGAATCGGGTAAATAAAACGCAACTAATGACTGGCAGATAGTATGTGGAGTATTGAATAAAGTTTTTCATTATTTGATTGCTCTAAAATGTTTGGCATCCTCAACGGTGTTCCTTCAGAAAAACGAAAACTTGTAAATGGAAGGAAAATCATCCAAGAGAATGGTTTGGAATCAGTTTCATTGTAAAATTTAATTTGAAATATAAAAATCTACATCAGCCAATAAATCTATGAAATAACCTCAATTGATAGATACTTGAAAATGTGACATTACATTTTTGAAAATATGTTCTCTGCTACAGTTTAGGGCTGCTTTCTCGTTATATTGGTATCGAGTTATTGCTCTTTGTGTTTTCTGTAGTTTCTCGTCTTGTAATCAAAACGAGACATTGTGATGACAAATTTTATGTATCAACTTTAAAAGTACAGATATTGTCCATTCTTGACCAGCGGACATTGGTATCAGTGTATTGATTTGAAATTTTATTGAAATTATCCTGATTTACATGCTCACATTGTTCTTCTTCAGAATAATATTTCTATGTGAAAAGTTTAATAATTCTGGAGATAATCACGTATCATGACGAAAATTTTGCTCAGATGATGCCACACAGGTGTTTCCTAAAATATAATATATAATATGAAACCGATGATAAGTATTCTAAATACACTCTTTCGTCAATACCTATTACAAAAAAAACACGGGCCTATATGAACGTCATAAAATCATTCATTTTATTCAAATCTCACTTTCTGACCATCTCGAAGATGCTGCTCGTGTATTCATTCACAATAACATATCCTGATTTGAGTATATTTATTAAACGTTACAGGGCCGGTATGTATAAATAACGGATGTGGTTGAATATTATAACAACCGAATCCGTTATTTACGTATGGGCCGTGTATCGTTCAAGACTTTTCGTAATCCCGTTGAAAGATTACCACCTATTCAACAGAAAAAAAACCCTACATCGGCCGCCGGCCGTTAAACAATCTTAACGGCCAGGGGCTGTCAACATTAACTTTTCAATTGTCATCTGAATACCGTTTAATCAAAATAACAGTATGGGATTACAAAAGAGTATAAGTTTGTGATAGACGAGTAAAAACTAACAGGGCCTAATAAAAATCACATAAAAAGGCAGGTTCTATTCTGGTACAGTTTCAATTTTATACTCATAAAAAATGAACGTCTACTTCGATTAATTACTAGAAACCATGAATTCAAAAATGGAAAACTTTTTCTCATACATTAGTAATATTCTTTCAATCTGAACTAATTGAAATATTTCACTGGAACTGAACTGAGTCGTTCTTTCGAATGACGTTCATTATGTACAATGCATGTCAACTGATTCAGTTGAGTTCAACTGAAATTCAGTTAGTTCAGAATGAAAGAATATCACTAATATAATATGTTGCATTGTATGCTCCTTGGTGACCATTGAACATCGAGTCTGCCGTTTAATAATTTCTGTACATTTACGATATTGATAACCTCCATGACTAACCGATAACCTAGCTTTTTACCCTCTGGCTTATGGATGCTTTTTTCTCTTCGTTTACTAACCTGGTGGTGCAGGACACGAGTTACATTGCCACAGCTACCGTGCATGCGTCTCAGTCTTCGGGACATGTGGTGGCAGGCGATGACGTCGGATCGGCCTTGGGACATGCTACCAGGGTGTCCCCTGCTACAGTAAGTCGTCCTCCTTCCCCGTCATTCGATGTGTGCGAGCTTGTGTTTTTTTTTGGTTGTTTTTTTTTGTTCGTTTTTGTGACTAGGCGGTGCTTTGCTTCTATTTTTCGTTGTTTCCTTATCCTTATTGTGTTTATATTTTGTTTTCTTCTCAGTTGACCATATTTCGAAGCGTGAAGAATCACCACAGAACTATAAAGCAGAGTACAATGGATATTATGTTTTACCAAAGCGGTTATGCAAGGGTAAATTCGAGGGTAGTGAGGCACATGCGCTATAACGTTGTGTTAGGACCGGACTTGAAACATGATATGGGTTATTTGTATGGGATTGTCAGTACAAGTGGTTATTCTATGTGGACCAATTCCATTATCAGAAATAACTATATTTGACTTCAAAAAATAGTTAATTGATTGCTTCAACTAGTAATTTTCACATATTCCCATTTGGAGAGATATAAATTATCATTATATTTGAAATCATTTAAATCAATCGATACTAATCAAGTCCTAGCTGTGTCATGAAACATTTTATTTTATGAAAATTTGAAAGTATAATTATTCAAGTGATTCAACTAAACACATTCTATTTATCCATTGTGAAAAGAAATAATAACACTGACATTGTATGGAAAAACATGAATTCTGATGTCTAATTCTGAAAGCGATCAAACTATAGAACATGAATCATGCGAATTCAGGATCTGTCATATATCTTACTTACTCGTTTCCGAACACCAGATGTCATGAACGACAGATTGGGAGTTGATGCGCATTGATCAGAATCCAAAGGTGTCGAATTTTAAAAAATTAAACATAAGGTTCCTGGAAAATACTTCTCATTCTTGCCACCTCTAGCTCAGATTAATATCATACAAATTTATCGCAACTGGTGAATCAGCTGGTTGGAAAAAAAAATAAATCAACGATTCGGAAGAAAGACAATAAAGGCTAACATTATTTATTGTCCACTAAATCGCGCCACCGAAACGTGAGGTTACTGTTGGTAGAACTGATAAATTTAATATTCTTCTTCTTTTCATGTCATTTGGCCTCTTCCTACGATATCTTCTCCGTCAATGTAAGAATTGGCCGTGTGTTGTATGCCAACACAACATGCCTCACCCCTCCAAATTGAAATATGGTCAATTCAATTTTTTTTAGAAAAGGTTTCTGCGATATTTTCTCCTGCCTTGGAAATTCTGGCACGGTGTGAAATATATTGCTCTTTGATTTGCTGAAGTCAGTTTCTAATAGTTTTTTTTTTTATTTCTGTACCTAAACAACCGACTTTGAGCTACTCGTTCTTCTTTTGAAATTACTTTGAACCACTGAGATATGGATGATTTTCATAATCTAAACATAGGTATTCTAATTAAAAAAGAGAGAATAGAGTAAGCCAAGTGGGGTTTACAAGAGCCTGAATCACTTGGGAGAAATCACAAACGTCATTCTAGACGAAAACGTTTCCAAACGATCGTTGACTTGCTTGGTATAGATTATCGACTCTCATCGTCTTTTCATAAACATGTTTTGATTATCTATCAGAACGCGCTGCTGAGACGTGAGATCAACGTTGGTGTCCTTTTTTATTTCCTTTTACATGATCTTATCTCTGTTGATGTAATAATTGTGGGTGAAGTCCACCGGCCTCGGCTTTCATTTTAGGACTCTTGACTTTGACAGGTCTACGATAATGCTAAAAGAAGTACCTATTGGGCATACTTGGGCATACTTTCATAAGATTATGAAATTGATCATAAACTGGGTGTTAGGTGGACCTAACCTACTTACCTTAATACAACCAAAAATTGTACTTCTTCCGAAAGTCACCTAGTAGAGTAGAATATAGACTATATGACTTTATAACACAAATGAGTAAACGTTTGTGGACATTGGAGACATCTTTGATAAGAATGACACCTGTAGGTATTGTCAATGAATCCAAGCTTTCCTTGTTCATAGAATTTATATGCAATAAAAAACATTCATTGTTGTGTTTAGTTGTCTAATACACCTCAATAAACCCCTGATACTGGAAAGCAATAGCTTTGCTGAAGAAAAAACTTCTTTGTTCCTCATCACTTGATATCTGTTCTTGCTTATCGCACATTTTTGTCCTGCTTCTTTTTTTTTTCAAAACGTTCATGCGAAATAAATCGAATTTCCAGGTACAGTGGTTGCTGGAGAATTATGAAACTGCTGAAGGTGTATCATTACCGCGTTCTACTCTATACTCTCACTACCTCAGACATTGCGCCGATCACAAATTGGAGCCCGTCAATGCTGCCTCCTTTGGAAAACTCATAAGATCGGTTTTCTTGGGATTAAGAACACGCAGGTTGGGAACAAGGTAATTTATACAAAGTTTTCTGATTTCTCTAATGAAATGAATTTCCAATATCGAAAAAATTGAGTAAAATAATAATATAATGATATAATAATAATGTTTATTTTGACAGAATTAGGATACGATGGAAGAAATTATGATATCAAGTTAACATTAGGTAAATGAACATTACAAAACCCACAGAAGCAGCAAATGCTGATTGTACGTGGTGAAAAAGTATAATAAATAAAGATTAATAATTTTGGAATATAAAACTAAGAACCTAGGTAAACAAAATTCAAGAGTGTAGAATATTTATATACAAAATAATCAAAATGGATAGATATAAGAAAAATGGAATGAACTCATAAAAAATGTCGATGGATATACTGGATGTCCCAAAATTGCTGGGACACAGAGCTACCACGTATAATACAGTCGAAAATAAGTTGATTGGGCCACACTTATTCATATAAAAAAATGTACCGTAGACCAGTTCAATGTTTACATTAAAAAACACATTTTTGTTCGCTGTTCAAAAATGAGTGAAACAAATTGGATGAAATTTCACAAAAGTGCATTTTAGAAAATAACCCTTCTTTCACTAATCAAAGAAACTTTGAAGAAATTGTAGGAAGGTTGAAACTACCCTCACCCCCTGAAATTTTCTTCAGAACACTCTTAGGGGTGGTAATAGGGTTCTAAAATGTCTTGAGCGAGATCACACTAATTATCTTTATGTTTTCTTAAATAATGCTAACAGATATTCCTAGTTAATGGTTGTAATACAAAATTAGTGGCAGTGGAAACAAAGGAATTTACATTTGTATTGACGAAGGTCATATTGAACATTCATAAAAAAAAACGTTCTGCCTCGTTTCCACTGCCAAAAAAATTTTTTTTTATAGTGATATGAATTTTTACTAGGAAAACATTTTTTTTTTTTGGAACTATGTGGAATACGAAATTTTCATAGGATTAACAAAATGAAGATAATTGATCAGTCACCTCGCTCAAAAAAATTGAGAACTCAATCTTCACCCCTAAAAAATGTTCTGAAAAAAAATTCAGGGGGTGACGGTGGTTTCAACCCTTCTACAATTTCGTTCGGGATTCTTTGATCATTGAAAGGAGGCGGGTTATCCTCTAAAATGCACTTTTGTCAAATATCATCCAATTCGTTTAACTGATTTTTGAACAGCATACAAATGACGCATTTTGAAATTGAATTGTTAAATTTAAAATTAAAATGACTAATTTGGAATACGATTGATACTTTTTTGAATCAACTTGGCGCTCCTAGAACTGAAATTAGAAAAGGTGTAGTAGTTCATGAAATGACGAAACCTACCTTGGTAGTAAAATTATACTCTATGCCCTGAAAAAGAGTAAATAATGGTAGGTTCTATAACTAGTGGTGGAAAAACGAAATTATCAATATTATATTTTATATCATCGTGCGTTTCCCCTGTAGGGGCAACTCGAAATACCACTACTACGGCATCCGAGTGAAACCCGGCTCGGCGCTGATGAACATCGAGGACCAGAGCAGCCGCGTCGTCCTCAACTCTACGGCCGGCTCTGGCAAGGCGCAGGGCACCGTGCGTCCCTTCAAGCGCAACGCCGACTCGGCCGACGCGGCGCCCAACAACGGCGCCCTGTCGCAGCACGTGGCCTACTTGGGCGACGGCAGCAGCTCCATTCCCGCCTTTCCCGACATCAGGTTCGTGCTCAATCATTCATAAATCATTGAAAGTTGTACGTCAATAATACTAAATCCTAAACACGCATAAATGAATGAAATCGCGGATGGTGGGGATAACTCTGCGACGCGGCGCCCAACAAAGGCGGCCTGTCACAATTAGTCAATTCAAACTGCCGATGGTTCCGATATATATAAAAAATATTAAACTATCGATACTATCTGACTCCGTACCATCTGATAGCAATATATAATACTTGGGACTCAACATCGATACCAATTTGAAATTCACAAGTCACATTAACATCTTGAACAAAAAATTAGCATCAGGATGTTTTGCCCTCAGGTCTACAGCGAATAAATTAGGTTATGTTGCGGCAAAAAATGTTTACTTTGCTCGCATAGAGTCAAACTAAAGGTAGGCAATTCAGTTCTGGGGTTCATATAGTTAATGAACTCTTCGAGAGTGTATTTTTGCTGTAAAAACGGGCGGTGCGGTATTTGTACTAAGTAAATAGGCTGAGTTCCTGCAAATCTCTTTTCCTGAGACACGGGATAATGACACTAACCTCAATCTACGTTTTAGAAGCTACATGTCTCTTTTACAAGAATACATCTTCATATGAAAATAACAATCGCACTGAATAAAGACTCTATTATAATTTAATAGAATATTTTAATGACGAATTGTTGTGATATTGACGGTGCTTATATGTAATGATAATATATAATGTGTATTTTAACGTGGATGTGATTATTTATATGTATAGTTTTGATACAATTCTGTAATTTTATATTTATTTGAATGTAATGTAGGAGGTTCTCATTGAAATAGATAATCTGTTTTTTATTATCAAAACTCACATAATTCATAAACCTACTACTTGACGGTAACCTGACTCTGACCTTATTTTCCCAACCTCTAAAAACTGTTTCCCGGTCTTATTCCCGCTTACCTAGCCTAACCATATCCTCCACTATTCTTCTTCTCTTTCCTCATAGGCCTACAGTAAATCTTTTTATGTCTTTTTTACCAATATTGGTCAATAAGGTTTTGTATCTTAAATAATAAACACATACTGTCTCTCTATCGATAATACTACCTCTAGGTTCGTGGAGCCGCTGCCCGACGATTGCGGCTACGAGGACGTCGACACGCTGAAGTCGATCTACAGGGAACACTTGGAGGCGTTTCTGGACGCCATTTTGAGCTTGGAGTTTGCTACGGTCGAGTCGCTGTGGAGGGAGTTTTGGAGGTTGGTAGATTTAATTGGGTCCGTTTCAAGATTGAGGGTGTTCCAACCACTGACATAACTTCTATCTTAACCGCTGTATGTCGTATCGGAGCAACCTCAAAAATCTATCCGAATTGCTCGACCGAAAACGCTTTTGCTCAATGCGCAGGAACCCCAAAACTGTTGTTTCTGTCAGTGAGGCATGTTTCTTGGTGTTCAGAAAAATGAGTGAGAGTGAGTAAGATATATGACAGGTCTTACAGGCGTATGATTTATGTGCTTCATTTTGATCTCGTGAGTGGCATAACTATTGCAACCCGAGTTATAGTACTTTCGATTCCTTAACCTCCCCACCAAATATGAATATGACAAATTGCCAATTGTTTTGCAATATATCTGTGGATTTATATTCCTAGAAATCAAAATATCTCGAGATATATACAAAAGTCCACTTGTAATTGACTATTACTATACTTTCATTTCTACTACCACTTGTGATTTGTTGGAATATACATCTGAGTCGATCCATCTTGCAGTGGAGTGAAGATAATAGGGCAGGAAGAAAATCTTACAGTCAACTCCACCAAAACTATACTTTATTTAAATTGAAAACAGTTAAAACAGTTAATTGCGGCCCCTGTTTTGCTAAATATTTCAATATTTCAATTTGTAATAATATTTAAACCGTAATTTTTTTGATTCCAACATCTGAATTTTCCCCAGAACAGTACTTCCTGTAACAATTTTGCTGATGATGAAGCTATGAAGCTTCGAAACATGTCCCAAATTATTTGTTACTGTAATTGATATCTGTCATGCAATATAACCTTTTCAGCTCCATCTGCTTTGAGCTTTCCGAATTACTTCCCATTAGCAAAACATTGGTTTGTATTTGTATGATTTTGAACCTTCTTGGTTCACATCATGACAAAAAAGTATTGAACTGAGTCATTCTTCATGTTTTCAATGTCTTCAAAATCGTACGTTCATGTTGTGGTATGCGGAAGTCGAGGCGGAAGTTGCATTTTGATATTCAGTTTAATTTCGCCGTGAATTAAAAACAAATGGTAACGTAAAATTCGGAACAATATTTCAGTAGATTTTACTTTCAACTCATTTTGTCACTGACCCTATTAAAAGAACAGCCTGTTGTGAATTCCAGCATTCTAAATAGTTAAGTTGGATGATTGAGGCACACATAATATTCAAAATATTGGAAGTATGTCAAATATATTTCCTCGAATTATAGGTCGCAGTATAACAACAATAGTGATGAATGCGAGGAGGAAAAGTATCTGTCAAAGTCGAAGCTGTTTTCACTCTGCAGCTTGGAGCCGGTTCAGCAGTTCATGCGACAGATCGATCTCGTCTTCTATCAGAACCTTATTCAAGTTTTGGTGCCTGATGTACTCAAACCCATTCCTGCTACTTTGACACAAAGCATAAGAAATTTCGCAAAAAGTAAGTTTTCCTTGATGAATCAACTTCGATAACGCTATTTGACGACGACGTGGGTCATTTTGACATCGATAAAAAAGGATTCACCTTTGTTATCGCTGATAAACTGCATGCTCCTTTGATCAAGTAGCTATTTGCGCCTGATGTCACTCCAATTTCTGTTTTGTCACGTTTGATTGATGGGTATGGTCAACGCGTAAATGAGCAAGATGAGCCGTTTTAGGAAAATTTCGTCTGAAAAAAACACGAAAATGTGAGAAAATAAATTCTGCAAACTACCAGTTACACGGAATCATCAATAAAGGTAATCATTATGTTGCTAAAAAACACTCGAACTTTTTTTTTATTTGGATAAATTTCCTTACTAACTCAAACATTTTCCATCAGTTATATCTCTCGAAAAACTGACATTAGACAAAATTCCTCGACCTACGTCAGTTTTTCTCGTAAGATTACTGATCGTCAAATGTTTTTTGTTATCAAGAGAAATGTATCCAATGAAAAAGGCTCTTGTATTTTCACTGTTGACAAAAAAATGTTCAACATGTTCTCTAGTAGACCTGATGGGTAAAGTTAGCTAGTCTAATTAATACACTTGGAAATATTGTTATATCCACTCGATTTTGTTTGCCAAAATTGATAGTTTTTTGGTTAATTTCTCGAAAAATATGAAAAATTTCATGGGAATATCTAGAACAGTATTTCAGAAAACGATTATTTTCTCACCCTCACCCTCTAGCTCGAAAATTAAGTGGTTTAGGGCATATGTTCATTTGAACTTTTCTTCTTAAAATGAGCTGAGGAACCATATCCTGAATTTTTAGCCATCAATTAAATTCAGCGGAGTTCATAGCCGTCAGTTCCTTTAAAATTTGCAAAAAAAAAGCTTACCGTGCGATAATACCTAGGTAAGCAATATCGAAAGGTAACGACCATTCCGATTGCGGAAAATTGCAAACTTAGCATCGACTCCGAATATAAATAGTACCCGAGTCGATGAGGCATCATTATTATCAATAAAAGTAATACAAGTCATTAGTAATTATCAATTGAAAATGTTCGCCGTATCCCCAACTTCAATCCTGCTGGTCAACCCAATGCTAGACATTGTAATGTAATTACTGTTTATTAAGTGTTGTTTTGCGTTGTGTTTCATTTGGCAAGGCACTATGTTCTTTTTTCTTTGCTAACCTGCCATGTGGCAAGCATTTATCCACGATTTTTACATTAAATCAATGAATGTCAAATTTTATATGAAAACTGTCTTGACTCTTTATTTGAGGATGAATGTGGTTGGGTGGTGAAATGGTCAAAACATCTTGTCAAAAAGCCAACCTAGTAGCTAAGTTACGACCTATAGGAGGGTCAACATCTGAGTTGTGACAAATCGATCCAATTCTCTAAGAAGTGTTCAACACGGTGGCTAAATTAGTAACATTGTTTTTAACAACCCCAGATTTTCCGCTATTGATATTTAGTATTCTATAAAAACAACATGTATCAATGTGTTTAGTTTTTTACATTTCCACTCAGTGGTATAAAAATAAAGCTGTGAAGTTAGTCATTCATCTACTATTTCATTGATTTCTGCCTTTTTAACGTGAATTTAACCTAAAAATTGAAATACTCTACAAGCACTTGGTTGAAACATTGCTATGTACATTAGAATCAGTCCCCCTGATAGGATGCACGTGCAAGTAAATGTAAGGCAGCAAGTATCTGAAATACTAGGCATTAGTTATATTCTTTAGTTCTATTAATGGTATCAAAACCTTCAAAACCAAAACTTTTGGAATGTGATAAAATATTCGAATTATAAGGATGGACTTGTTGAATCCCTCAAAATTCGATTGCTTGGTGCTATCCTTTTAGTGAAATAGGTATTTTTTTCGTTTTCACAAATAATTAGTTAGATATTGCATACTTCCTTGCCGTAGAATCACCTCTTGTGCAACATCTAGCACTAACAGATGTACAACATTTCCTTGAAATAGTGCCACATTTTTTATTAAAAGCCTTAGCCACTTCAAAAATCACCAGAAAAAGCTGGTGGATATCTGCCACTTTAAAAAGTGGAAAAAACATAACAAGTTGTTAATTCATTATCCATCTAGGCTTTAGAGAATCAGAAATTCTGTGAGTGGTTCAAATAACCCCTAACCTTCATATTAACCACCCGAATGCCAGCTGTTGAAATAACCATGCTCTTAGTGAATCGGACCGAATATGAGATACTTTCTGCTGTCATAGGTGGTCGTAGAAAAATGTTATTACTATTACGTTGTCTTCGCAGACCTGGAGAGCTGGCTGACGACGGCGATGGCCGGCGCTCCCCCGGCCATGCTCCAAATCAAGCTGACGGCCGTCTCGGCGTTCGGATCCAGTCTGCGTCGGTACACGTCGCTGAACCACCTCGCGCAGGCCGCCCGAGCGGTGTTACACAACAGCAACCAAATCGGCCAGATGCTGGCCGATCTCAACCGAGTCGATTTCCACAGGTGAGCCTCAAAATAATCTCGTTTTTTACGGCTATAACACAAGATTGTTCTTGATACTGCTACGCGTCGGGAGACAACACAACCTGGAGCTAAAATCTCCTACTTTTTCCCTTGTATAATGAATAACTATATTTTTTTCAGTTTTTGAAAATAACTCTTTCAGAACGTTTCTAAAGTAAACCAAATTTGCTACAATATGATATAAAAACTGTCTCTGTAGACTCATAAGTTTCCGAGATTGAGTCTTTCAAAGTGTATAATTTTCTTCGAACTTCGCAATTTTTTGCAATCCTGTCATTCTGATTGAATTTTGACCCTGATTATACAATCGAAGCCATGTACTTTCATGATGAGATGATAAGAAAGAAAATGAGGAGTGTGAACGAGGATGTTTAAGCTGAGCTTCGAATAATGAAATAAACAAGATAAGTACAACAAAAGTTAGTGAGTTTATTTGTTTGGAAATAGAGTAATATTAAAGATCAAAAAATTAGATTAATTTAGCCCTCTTGGAAGTTCCCGGTTGAGATTCGTCTGGATCTGGATCGTCATTCTCCATTTCAACATCGGACAGATCGTCGCCTTCTGGGATATCTACTACTACAACATCAGGTACATTGTCACAAAAGACCCCACTGCAGTGCCTGCAGACTGATGAGCATTTAAATCCTGACTTCCTGCAGCTGCCCGCGTTCCCACAACCCTTCGTGCAGCCGCAAGAAATCATCCGCAAGAGGTGTTGTAGGGGTCATCATTTTGGGATTGAGGCCTCGTGGCAGCAGGACAGTCAACAACAATCTAATGACCTGTCAAATCATTTCGAAATGACGTCTGGTAGGCAAACAAACAAGTGATTGGTGGATTTTGGAAACCTTTTAGAGTAATATTTTATTCAGTTTTGGTTAGATTTATTGTGAATAATGAAAACTCAAATGATTTTAAAAGAAAAATGCGGGTAGCGTGTATTGTGATGGATAGTGGAAACCGTGCAGATCGGGAAAATTTGCTTAGTTTTTTCACATTCCTACTGTGATTCTGTGAAAAACTCTGTGCATTATCTACAGATAAAAGATCTTTCAAGAATAAGAAGAGAAATGTGGATAGCAGCCATCAAGAGAAAGGATCTAACAACAGAATCAATCATGAGAAACCAAAGGATGTGTAGCAGGTACCTGAGAGGAAACCAATACCTATTATATGTGATGGCCCTATACAACCAGGCGCCATCTTGCCAGCTAAAAAGTCCCGTGGTTTAGATTCCCTAAAGAGTTTGAAAACGTTCTACAGGTGGATCGCATTCGTGACTTGACACGAACAGTACTAGCACACTCCGTCGGAGGTAATTGAAACTTCATTCCGCTCGGGTATATCCGAGTGACGCCTAAAACATTGCAAAAAATTGCGAAGTTCGAAAAGAATTGTAAACTTTGAAAGGCGCCTAATCTCGAAAACTATTGGGTCTACAGAGACAGTTTTTGTATCATATTGTAGCAAATTTGATCTGCTTTGAAAACGTCCTGACAGATTTTTTTTCAAAAAACTAGTCCTTCAGGGTTATAATCGCCAAAATTTTAAAAAATTTCGATTTTTTCGCGGTTTTTTCGATTTTTGACAAAGTTGCGTTCGATGCTCGGAGCCACAAACTTGGATCATTCATTAGGCCAACATCATGAACAAGTCTGCAAAAAATCCTAACTACCGGATTTGACGCATACTACCCCCATATGTTCAGGCGACTAAGAGAATTTAAAAGGAGTACAGCTTTGCTTGTCGGATTTCATTTGTCACTAAATTGACATTTATAGTTTGCCTCGGTCGGTGGTCATGTGATTTCCTGCCTCACTTGTGGTTTGTTTAACAAGATAGAAGTCATTCATCAGTGTTCCTTCAACTTGCTCATGGAAGTGCCCCAAATGTTAGGAGGCTCTTTAGTTTTTTACTATCCACCATAATGCCCATCTATGGGAATTTTTCATGGTTATCCCCCTAGGAAAACAACAATTAGCCATTTAACTTTTATGTATTTTTGGTTCTCTACGGTTATTAGATGACAAAATTTTCTTTCACCTTCATGTAAGCTATCTATGGATTTGTCTGGTTACTTGATAATTTTTTTTCGTCATTTATCTATTTGTCAATTTAAAGTCATTTGACCTTGAACAGCCACAAAATTTCGCCTGTGACGCTCTTTTGCTTTATGTTACTTCCGCGCATCACGTATCACCCCCCCCCCCCCCACTCTCATAGTACAAAGCTGTACATTGTGTCCCACTTACCATGCTCACCATGGGTATCTTTTTAACGGTGAGAGATACGAGGTCGGTTAAATGACACCAAATGTGGAGTTTTACAAGGCCAACTATAATGTGAAAAAATATTTTGATAAAATCTATTCGTTTTTGTTTTATACGCAAAAAACAGATTTTGATCATTTTCATGTCTCCTCCGTAACTTCTTTATTTATGAAAATATTCAAATAGGAATTTCACATTCGCATGGCAGTTTTTCAGAGTGATTTCGAAAAAAATATGAAATTTATACCAACTCTTCTAGAATTTGAGATATCAGCATCAACTTTAGTTTTTCAAATGTAGGTCATAGCTCACTATGACTTAGTTACAAATAACTTTTTTTTCTCTTACAGATGATGTGTCGCAGTAATAGTTTTGTGTTGATAACAACGGAGTTATCGTCATTTATACAAGCACAAAAAATTATTTGGGAGCCGCCATCTTGAATTTATAAATTTTAACAAGAAAATCATGATTTCCGACCTCAAAAACCCCCACTCACCAATTTTGAATGGAATCGAACCAATCTTGGAGCAGCCATTTTTTTTTTAATTTCAACAAAAATTCCATAATGTATTGTCACCGGATTTACGAATATCTGCCAAATTTCAAGTTGATAGGACGGCCAGAAGTGAGTCAAAATTCACTTGCAACATTTTTTGTTGAAATTAAAAAAAATGGCTGCTCCAAGATGGCGGACAAGATTTGGTCCGATCCCATTCAAAATTGATAAATGGGGGTTTTTGAGGTCGGAGATCATGATTCTTTTGTTGAAATTTATAAATTCAAGATGGCGGCTTCCAAATAATTTTTTGTTTTTGTATAAATGACGATAACTCCGTTGTTATCAACACAAAACTATTACTGCGACACATCATCTGTAGGAGAAAAAAAAGTTATTTGTAAATAAGTCATAGTGAGCTATGACCTACATTTGAAAAACTGAAGTTGTTGCTGATATCTCAAATTCTAGAAGAGTTGGTATAAATTTTATATTTTTTTCGAAATCACTCTGAAAAACTGCCATGAGAATGTGAAATTCCTATTTGAATATTTTCATAAATAAAGAAGTTACGGAGGAGACATGAAAATGATCAAAATCTGTTTTTTGCGTATAAAACAAAAACGAATAGATTTTATCAAAATATTTTTTCACATTATAGTTGGCCTTGACAAACTCCACATTTGGTGTCATTTAACCGACCTCGTATCTCTCACCGTTAAAAAGATACCCATGGTGAGCATGGTAAGTGGGACACACTGTATACGCGCCTGTAATTGGTTGAATAATTGTGTTACAGCGTGCGAGAACAAGCGTCGTGGGTATGTCAGTGCGACAACGAGATAGTCGCCCGGTTCGAGAACGACTTCAAGCTGACGCTGCAGCAGCAGAACTCCTTGGAGCAGTGGGCCTCCTGGCTGAAGAACGTAGTGAAAAGCGCCCTGAAGCCCTACGAGGGCAAGCCGAGTTTTTCCAAGGCCGCCAGGCAGTTCCTGCTCAAGTGGAGTTTCTACAGGTGGGCATTATTCATAGATGTTATTTGAGTTTGATGATTATTCTGGGCTGATCAGATTTAACATTGAATGTTTTGAAGAGATATTTTTTTCATCGTTCTGATGCGAGTGATATGCAACAACATAGTAGAGTTCTTGGTTGTCGACCGGCTTGATCGACTGGTCGTTAGGGTCGCGTGACTAATCTCAATGACAAATACGAATTGATAATATCTCGAAAATAACACATCAACTAGCATCCTAAAAACCAGGAATATCAGGAATCATCTATATGAATCATTGAATTCCTCAAGACAGATTTTGTTGAATGAAATAATAATTTTGTACCGTATCAATCAGAGATAATACACTCAAGTGAATCATCCAGTGATGTAATATGTAATGCTATTTTTGTTGAAATATAAGCAGTTAAAGTCACTCGAATTTGCCCCTTTCCCATTTTTTTGAGTAATTTGATTGGTTTGGAGGTTATACTTTATATCCTTGAACTACATCGACCATCAAAAAGCCTGCGAGAAGTGGTCTTTGACTCTTTGATCGGTTTGCCTTGGGCTTCAATAAGCAACTTTACCATTTGAAGTTTGGCCAATGTGGTCATCACTCAAAAACCATGTGGTCAAAGTGTGGTCCAAGTGGTCGCGACCACCGACTTTTTACTCTATCTAGACTGCAGCAACTCAGAAATGTAGGGTCATTTGCTCGCCTGAAAACGCTTCTGCTCAATACGCAAGGACCCCCATGCTGTCGTTCATGACTTTGACGTGGTATCGAAATCAACCTAGTATCCATTTTGTTCATAGGCAAGGTGGCAAGGTGGATGGCGTCGTCTCAAGTGTTTTATTTATGTCAGTGCTGCAGTATTGGAAGCTATGAGACCTGACTACTGCATATTTCATTCAATGCTCACTACTTTATGTATGGTTCAACAACATTCCATTGTAGATTCCATTCCATTTTTATTTGTTTTTTATAATATTGGCTTATATCTAGAGTTTAGTTTTACATAGTTTTGAAGATAAAATCAGATAGGTGATCTTCCCTTTCCTTCATACACAGGGTAAACCGATTTCTGCCGTTCGTCATGACTTGCCAGAATAGCGTGGTTCAATTTGACAATTTCATCTGGGATGTTGGTCTTTAACTCCTGTAGGGCCCTTGGGCGGTTCACATGAACACGGTATTTAAAAAAAAAATTGAAAAAAATCACAAGGGGTCAATTCGGGAGAGCGGCCACTCCAAATAGCTCCTGATTGAGATGAGGCGCTCTGGGAAGTGTTCCGGTTGGGGTTTACTGAAATTCCGTGTTTATGTGAACAGTCCAAGGACTCTGCAAGATTTGAATTGTTAAACGCAACGCTCAGTGTAAAATGGCCTATTCGCCATAAGAAAATAAAACGTCGCACCACCTGACGGCAACAACTTGAACACTTCTGAGCGGTTTGTTTTGGTGGATGGGACCAATAAGCACAAAAAAAACACCTGCGAACAAATGAAAACAAAATAAACAGTCGGCTATGTTGACTTTCAAAAACTCTGATAGGTGGCGCACGCTTATTTTATTTCGCGAATTAATTATATGAATATGAAGAAGCTACTGTGTTAGTGGAACATGTAGGTATTATTATCAATTTTGTGGAAATCACCTTTTTAGGAGTTTTCCACATTTACTGTAGATTTCCATCACATAACAGGTTGACTGCCGACCATAATTTTTGACATTCTCAGATGCCGTTACTCACTATCTTGGTGTGTATCATAGATAAACTATGGTTTGTATTATCTTGTTTGGTTTTCTTATGAAAAACAAAAAAAAAGTGAAACCAACTTCGACACAGTTTGAAGACAAGTTTAACGAATTACGCCGCTCGGGATACAATCTTCTTCCTGTAACGCTGGCTAAATAATGGTGTATGAATGTGAAACAAAACTAAAACTCCGATCGGAGTGTTGAGCGTCGCTGATTGATTCCGCAACCCTCCGATCGGAGTAGTCGGCAGTCAACCTGATAACGGCCAAGTCAATGCAATAAACAAAAATCATTGTTACAGTTCAATGGTGATTAGAGATTTGACGCTGAGATCTGCTGCCAGTTTTGGGTCGTTTCATCTGATCCGGCTGCTCTATGACGAGTACATGTTTTATCTGATCGAGCATCAGGTGGCCGAAGCAACTGGAGTCGTACCAATCGCCGTCATCTTGGAAGGAATTGTGAGTTGAATTATCTTTATTCGAGAATATATTTACAAATTTTCATGATTGATACTTGTAAGTGCGGGAGACTGCTGTTCAGACTGGAGACAGGAAATGTTTTTCTGGTACCCACTAAACATGATACAAAGTTTTGTGATATTGTTGAAATGACATTGCGATAATGTCCTTCTGAAGTATCCAACATAATATTATGGAGTAAAACGTTTATGAGACGTTGCATCAATATTGAAATCGAACCTTGTCAACTGTCAAGAGTCAATTCAATTCCATTCCAGTCATTTTGTTTGTTGTCTATTATGGTGAACAGCTCAAACAAGTGCGATCAGTGAAAATATTGATGTTCAGATATTATTCATAGTTATCAAAGTAAATTGAGAACTAAGCAAGTCTTGGACTCAAATAAATTCGAAAGAAAATATGAATGGCTCATTATACATACTTAGATTCCAGGTTTGCTCTTTCTGGAATATAGAAATGCAACCAATCTGTATCTGCATTTCATAATATGTAAAAAGTAGGAGGGATTCGTGAATACGGATTGTGTTCATATTTCACGAATTACAAAAATAATGGGTAAGTTATATATCATAGCGCTAGAAGAAGAACATAGAATAGAATTTCAAAATAAGCCAGGAAACTTCCAAAAACTCGTATATATTTACCTATTACTTTTCAGAATTTCAGTAAGAGATCACTGGATTATGCAGAAATCATATAGCTAAGCTATAGGTATGACTGGATTTATGAAGCAGAATAACTAAAATGATACACAGAAGGATAGTAGTTAATCTGTCTCAAAATATCACTGTGTAACTGGATCATATGTATAGTCTTTCAGGAGTACGGTAATATCAATTCATATTCAGGTATAGATCATCTTCTCTGTCTTTTGTGAAGATCATTAAGATGATTGTCTTGATGATTCCAGACAAAATAGACATAACCTAAAAACTCATAGAAAATAATTAGAATGTTAATATACAATATTATTTAGATGTATTGAGTAACATTAAATAATATACGTTATGAAGTAACATTGATTTATGTGATTCGCATAGGCACAAAGGCCTATTCCCGCAACGTATCGGTGACATTAAGCATCTCTCTGAATAACATCACAAAGTAACAATGTAAGGCGGCTCGGTGGTCGAGAGCGTGAAGGCGCTGAGTTCGTATGGGGACTCCCACCGAGACATAGGTTCGAATCCTAGTTAGGCCATGGATGTTTGTGTTTGTATGTATACCTTACCCCGCACAAGTTTCGACTTATGGGGCGTTTGGTCCCAGTGCTGGGACCAACGAGGTAGGTATGCAATTGCAAAAAAAAAATATATAACATTTATGTTTAAGTTATGTTTTCATGTTTAGTGGGTATGAACCGAAAAACACAATTGACACAGGTTTGTTTCTGGAAATCTTAAAAGGATACATAATTATTATTCGGGAACAAGTCAAGCTGATTGATAAAAAATTCAATGACTACGTTTCCGATCGCTCTTCGGATATACTGATTTAGCCTAGGAAAAACTAGTTTATCCTAAAATCGGGTTTGTCTGGTAACATATATGTATGCATGTCTATGAGAAATTGTCATATCAACGACGAATAATATCTGCCGGAATTTTTTTCGAGAATCAACATGCCCTATTGCATTTGTCATCAATAAACAAAACTAAGTCATTTGTTTTTTATAGAAGCAGGACATTATGGAGAACAGCTTGAGCGTTTATGGAAATAATGACTTCACATCATCCAAACTGACATGTGTCAGTCCACCAGAGCCCATATCGAAACGTCCTAAAATTAGCTAGCTCAAAAGCAAAACCAAAATCCTTTCTTCTCTTCACTGATACACAATGTTGAGTTCGAATTTGTTCTTAGTTAGGTTTTTTGTTGGTTATTGGAATAACAGTTTTTCCATAGTTCAGGATATCGGGACCACATTTTCGGTTATTTGGAGTGAAGAGAAAGCTTTGTGTTGTTCATCCTTTCGGTAGAAAAAAAACGACGGGAGTGTGAAACGTTTTTAAGTGTTCTCTTTGTGCAATTGGTTAATGAATTTGCATATGTAAGTGCCGTCAAATTTGTGTGACAAATAATAGATGTATATATATCCGTATATATATTTTTGGCACTAGGTGAATTGTATGACTTGTGAATGTTAATTTATTTATTCTTATTTATTTGCAGTAAAATAAATCGACTGAATTTTGTTGATTCTCAATATTTATTGTTTGTTGTTTCTGTGCTACAAATTCTTGTAATTTATTTTCGTGATCATAATATCATTTAATGATTTGTTGAATATTTTTCTAATTAATATTTATATAGATATATGGAAATTTTAATGTGGGCGTAACATTCTTTGTGTGAAAATCTTTTGATAACCGTGTTAAACTTTTTGAGATTAAAATTCTGTTCAATTGAACAGCTTCAACATAAAATTTTGAGTGGAACTTTTCCACTTACCATTTTAGGTGAAAATTCAGTTCAGTTCACAATAATATACACGGTTACATTCGTGTTTTCTCACAAATTGTAGATAAGTTAATTGCTCAAAAGTGTAATCCATCCATTATATAAATATACTAACTTGAAAAATAGTTGAAACGTAAAACGCAGGGTACATAAAAATATTCCTCTAACTAGTACAAGTGGATTTGAGCATGTAAACTGCTTGTATTTGATACATATTTAAAGAAGTACTATTCACATAGACAAATTCAATCTATGACATTGCAACTATCTCTAAGTAGTCTTGGTCTATTTGTACCAACAATATAGGCATGGAATAATTGAGACCTCATTTTTTGTTGAGGTCTGTTAATAGTCAATTCTGATTGAATAATTACCCGGCTTTATTGCATGCAATTCCTGGTCTGTCGGGAATAAAAAGTCACTGTTGTGATCTGCTGGATCATTTTGTGAATTATGAATATTTTATTCTGTGACAGCTCTTGAACATTATTACATACACATACAGTGAGTCCACCTCGAGAACTTCAACTTTCAAGATCGATTATAAAAAAGGTTTTACAGGGATGGTGAGTTTTCAAGATGGCCACACTGGATATTGTATATGGAATATTAGATGAATATGTGATAATTATGTTATAGTTCCAAAATCAACAGTGGCTTTCTTCTCAAAAGTCAGGGTTTGGCCTCTGTTTTCATTTGCCTTTTAGTTATTCACTATATAGTTCTAGTGTTGAATGTGTACCTTAAAAACTTGATTGATTACCAGATTTGAGAGAAAATGAGTAAACAAAACTCCGTTTACATTTTGGTATATCTAATAATTTGAATTTGTTTAGCATCACAAGAATTAATTATTTCACTAGCACCAGACAATAATACAAAGCGTTTTAGCACTCTACAACCACCTACCAAAAACTATCTGAATAATCCTATAATACAGGGTGTTTCAAAAAAACCTAACCCCCTTGCTAGGGTAGGTAGAACATTGTAAAATAAGTTGGGTTTGCTGAGTAAAAATATGTCGTAACGCCATCCGTTTTCAAGATACAAGGTGTTGAAACAATATTTCTTTTACACATTTTTCACGATTATGTTGAAACTACTGGCAACATTGTGATGAAATTTTGTATGGATGTTTCTTGGAATCTGACACATCGCATGTAGATATTTGTTTGTATATCTGACTCTCATAGAGGGCGCTAGTTCGTACCGAGTAGTTTTGAACATAACTTTTTTGAGGTTGGATTTTTCAATCCAAATTTGATGTGAACTTGAACATCATTCAATTTTCCACCAAAAAGGTACTCCTGGTAAAACTCGATACTGTGTTCCGTTTTCGGAATATTTTGATTTGAAAATGATGAAGTGGTAACTGTTTGCTGGTATAAAGCTATGTATTAGAGTGAGTATTATGAAAAATTATCACCTATTTATTGGAAACCGAAAAGAACAATTCATTTCTGATGCAAAACTCATTGATTTAACAATGAATCACAAGAATAACATCGATACAGATTTGACTAAGAACATGGATTACACAGTTTTGTTGTATCTTGAGCAGAAAGTCTATGCTACATAGGTGAATTCACGTCAAGAGTTGTGAGACATAATTGAACATCTTTTAAATGACGCTAACAGCTGATCCTCAACTGTTCAGAAGAATAATTCAATCTTAAAAAAGAATATAGAATCGTGTATTCCTCGAAACGTAGGACATTTTGAACACTTACTCTAACTGATTCAATATTTTATGTTTCTAGTCAAATATCTCTTAATTTTCTACTTATGATTTTTCGTTCCATCAATAACTTCAGCACAAGAATAATTTTATTGTTTTTGAACCAGAATAAACAGGTAAATGAACTCAATAAAATTCATTTTATACCAGCATCATTACTACTCCATTATTTTCAAATCGAAATATTACAAAAACGGAACATTATCGAGTTTCACCAGGAGTACCTTTTTGGTGTAAAATTGAATGATGTTCAAGTTTATATCATATTTGGATTGAAAAATCTAACCTCAAAAAAGTTATGTTCAAAACTACTCGGTACGAACCGTGTAACTAGCGCCTTCTATGAGAGTCAGATATAAAAACAAATTCATGCGATGTGTCAGATTTCAAGGAACATACATACATGATTTCATTACAATTTTGTCAGTAGTTTCGGAATAATCGTGAAAAATGTGTAAAAAAAATAATTTTTTCAACACCTTGTATCATGAAAACGGATGCCGTTACGACATATTTTCACTGAGCAAACCCAACTTATTTTGCAATGTTCTACCTACCCTAGCAAGGGGGTTAGGTTTTTTTGAAACACCCTGTATAGTCTACTGAAATTATAACAAATATGAAAAGGTACCTATTTGTTAATTGAATTACTGTTTGTGTTACTAATTGTTCAGAATGTGATATTAACATTATGAAAGAATACGAATATGATGCAATCATTAGACCAGGGTAAATGAGTTTAATATGTGATTGTGATTCTAATCAAATTCAGGTTTGTTTAACAGTCTTTGCTTCATATGTGAATAGTATTTTTGAAACTCAAGTTGCCTCATATGAAATACGATTGATTGATTTTGTGAATACCAAAAGATATAAATTTTGTATTTACTAATAAGTGTGCTGTTGAGAATTTTTGTATGATAGTTGCCATGCTACACAAATTATTTATAATATATTGATTCATGTGCTTGATAAAATGCATGCTTATTACTGAAGGAGTGCAATAACAATTTTGACTGGTGAACTTGCTAGGAATTGCAAAATATGAATACAGGGTATGTATTATTCCAATTTTTGAGTAAAAACTACCAAATGATTCAGTAGGGTTGATTTTATTATTTTAGTCATTGATAAAATCCTCACACATTCCAGAGTCGTGTCAGGGGATTTTCGTTATCGATTTTCCACAAAAATTGTGATGAGACAATGCTCTAAACATCTAGCTAAGAAATATCTGTCAGTAGCATATGCCTTCAGTAATTCTGCAACTTAAATTAAGGAGACGAAATCTATGTACTTTTGTAGATGTTTAGATAAAAACAAGAGCAGCTTGTATTTGTTATTTTTTATACAGTACACAATGTTTTTTTACGTTTTTCGCACCTTATGGACTGTGTTAGATCTCAGAATGAAATATTTTTTTGTAATAATTATGATTACAATAAAACTAGTCTTGTGTTGTTAGAGTTTGTTATCATTTTTGATGGGCGATTGGATTCAAGTTTATCTTGAAAAAAAAATAGATATCAATTATAAAATTGAAGATCAAAAGCGTTGGATATCTATCATTCATTCAAAGAAATTCATACAGGTCAACATCAATCGACAAAGAAAAAGATATACAGGGTATTCCGAGGGTCGAGGCAGTCTTACACCTTGGTTAATTATTTTTTGTAATATTTTTGTGTCTGGTCAGAAAACTAAGACAAAGAACAGTGGGAGCAACATTAACAATTAATTAACCACATTTATGTTGAAAAATATATCCTATTATTATCGGATATCATTGATCAAATGGATTTATGCTGTATCACAATAGTTAGGTACTGCAGCTGTTACTAACCAATCCTAAAAAATACCTATAAAAATGCAGATGTGCCTATTTTTTTATTAGACAAGTCATAACTTCTAGACCATTAGGTGTATCAAAATGAGATTTGGTATAGGTAAATGGTATGTGAAGAGGAGAGATTTCACAGATTTTCCACTTTCCGGTCACTTCTGGTTTCACCGGAAATGGCTCCGGCTCTAAATTTTTACATGGAACACCCTGTACATTGTAACATTTGCGGATTTCTGAGACAATTCTAGATCAGAATGTGACAGACACGAAAATGTAATTTTGCCCACTTGTCTTATTCATATCTATCATACTTGTCACTGAAACTTCACGATTGTAATTTTCTGATATCACCTGAGGTCCTTAGATTAGTTTACTTCCGATCATGGCCACCTAGATGTAATTTCAAAAGTGACTCCAAAAAAATTAGGTAGGCATAAAAACTTTCGAAAATGTCACATTCTGATCTAGAATTGTCTCAGAAATCTGAAAATGTTACAATATACAGCAGGGTGTTCCATTTAAAAATTTAGAGCCGGAGCCATTTCCGGTGAAACCGGAAAGTGAAAAATATGTGAAAACTCTCCTCTTCACATACCATTTACCTATACATAATCTCATTTTGATACACCTAATGGTCTAGAAGTAATGAGTTGTCTAATAGATTCGTTGACACCCGGTATATGTATCGAAGACTGGAACCTTTGGCACGATAATACACTACACTGTTTTACCACTAACCAAACCGATTTTTTAACGCCTCGACACGTGTTTCGCTAACTATGTTAGCATCTTCAGGAGAAGATTAAAAATCTTCTCCTGAAGATGCTAACATAGTTAGCGAAACACGTGTCGAGGCGTTAAAAAATCGGTTTGGTTAGTGGTAAAACAGTGTAGTGTACCCGGTATATGGGTTTGAAAGCACAAAGAACAATATTATGAGGTCATTTTCCCGCCTATGTGAGTCAATGTGTATAAAGGCATTATTTTGATTTTTTGAGGATTTTTCAATCACATTTTCTTCATTGTCTACCTCTTAATAAGGTAGGTTATTCAATGTCTATACAGGGTATGTTTATATCGAAAATCAGTCGGGAGAAATTCATTAACATGTGCAAGCCCATATTTTAGAATACGCTCTCTTCATTTAAAATATTTTCGACAATGCAGTGTTGCCGCTTCTACTAGAAATAAGTAGTAGCAACATTGATAAGTCAAATAGAATACCCTGTATTTAATTGCATTTTTAGATTCTCCCTGAAGAGCTGATTTCATCGATACATCACACTTGGGTTCTATCGGGAATGAATAAAGAGATATAGGGTGTTCGAAATCAAGATTTTTTAACTGTCCAAACTATTGATTATGGGTCAAAACGGCTCACATGTCCCTATCTCGACTTTCGATTCACTATTTACTGATATTTAATCGGAATAGATACAGGATGGTTCAAGATTCAGAATTCTTTTCAGACATCTCACTAAAATAGAAATGAAGGTAACTACTAATGAGATATTTGCGAAAACTATTTTCGGTCTCATCTAACCCCTTATTATAGCAGATCTGTCTAATCATCTCTACCAATATGATAGATAACATTGTCATTGATAACAGTTGCATCATGATTGAAATTATACACATTTTAAGGAAACAAAAACATTTACTATATGACAAAAAAGTTTACACATACTTAATATCACTTCATGTAAAGGAAATAAACTACCTATTCTTCACTGGTACAGTATTTTATATTATTCTATATGACATTACTGACAGATGCAATATGTTTTCTATGGTCCAATAACATACATGAATTCCAGGCATTCCAAATGAA
This sequence comes from Phaedon cochleariae, assembly GCA_918026855.4. Classification (NCBI taxonomy): domain Eukaryota; kingdom Metazoa; phylum Arthropoda; class Insecta; order Coleoptera; family Chrysomelidae; genus Phaedon; species Phaedon cochleariae. The sequence continues at coordinate 66,802,707 of OU896708.1, read as the reverse complement.
ATATATTGTCTATTTATCTATTATATGTTTTTCAGTATAATAGAGCTGCTAATGACAATTACGCATTGTCTAGAAAATCAACTACTTGCTCGAGTTGTTATAGTCTATCCAAAGTGAGGTTAGGTTAACGTCAAAGGCACTAACAGCGCACGGCGAATAATTTTTACTGGAGCTCCAGTTGCCTGGAAATACTACACCAGAATACCAATTTTCGAATAATTTCAAAAAACCTGTCACAATCCAAATGGGACAATTTAGATGAAACACATGTATTGTGTCGTCTTATCTCTACTTTAAGTGAAAACAATAGGTTGAAAGTACACATAACACCTGTCATCAATGCCATAAAATAAAAGATTCAGCGTGTCTCACTATAAACCGCCACACTCCTCTATATCTCGACTATTAGACGTGAGATTCGTACCAAATTTGGACCGGTATGAATAAACATCGATATATGATCAGTTTTTCAGAGACGAACTTCCTTTTGGACAGGGCCGCGTTTTTTTATTGAAATAAAAAGGGTAGATATTTATTTAATCATAGATTTTTTGCAATAAAACTATTCTTTCGAACCTCCATATGCACAAAATCACCTCATTCCGAATTATCAGGATTTGCTTCATTTTTACGTTTTCAGCCTCGAAAAAATAGTGAATTCAAATCAACTGGAAATTTTGGACCGTTTAATGGCTCCGGTAGGAAGAAAATCATCATTTGAAAGAAAATTAAAGATATATGTTATGTTGAATAATTATTATGTTCGGAAAATTGCTGTTTAGATGTGCCTGTTGGTTTGAAACCCTTCACAGGAATCATATGGAAATTCACATATGGGGGTTATGTGGTCAGTTTTGTTGAAAAAAATTCCTTACATGATTTCATAAAGAAAAATCCGCTTTTCACTTTAATAAAAAAGCAAGGAACTGTTTTAAATTATGTTCGTTTCTGGAAAACTTATTATAAATGATGTGGTTATTGATACCGGTCCAAAATGTTGTAAAGATCGCTCGACTAGACTAATAGCTGAGGTAAAAAGGGGGGGGGGGTTGAAATGAGACACGCTGTATAAAGATTCTACTTCTTCTTCAAAACAATACAATTGTGAAAATTGTGATTGACTTGTTTAAACTTCCAGAAATTTCCATATTGCACGTTTTATATAAAACTACAACAAACACACAATAACTACAATAAACTATTCAAAGAATCAATAGGTAAGTACAAGTTCATAAGTATCAATAAATACCTGCCGGAAAGAATAGTATGGTGGGTAAATATTTCAAATTATAGAAATTGTTCATATTGGTTTTTGTATTAGGTGGTGTAAATTACTATAAGAAAGTTATACAGATCTGGAAAAAAATACCATCATAAGATTCAAAAGCTATAATCTTCTAGTCTAGAACAAAATATAACAGATATAAGTGATGCATAATCAAGTATTCAACTGGTCTACTCTACCCAAACTTGACAGGAACATGAAACATTTTTCGGTTAGGAATAAAAAATGAATAACTTAGTTTACTTAGTTCACGTAGGTGTCTCTGAGGTACAACATTTCTTCATTTTTTAGAACGACAATGACTCTACATTGATTTGTCCTGACTTAATAGCAACGCGTAGGAAGGAGAACAGTAGTCCAGTTGAATACTGATTATCCATCGCGTATATTTATTATATTTACTACTGGTCGACTGGCTGTTACTTCAAAAGGCATTGAACATCCTATATGCCGACATTTTCTTCCAGATCTGTATACTGCTAAAAGTGGAGGAAAGATAATAAAATAAGTAACACATGGAATTGTTCACAGGTATACTATTATGATTGATTGGAAGAGTCATTAGCGATTAAATCATTAAAATGAATTCTGCCATTTGAGTATCATATCTGTATAATAGGTATTTTGTTCTACTTTTATGTTAACTCAAAAAAAATATGTTGATTATTATTATTATTATTTATCGGAAATAAAAATGCCATTTGAAACAAAAGCAGAAAGTTGATGAAATATCAGAATAAGTAAATGATTATCTTTTTTGAAACAGGTATTTTATAGTTAGATTTCATAATTATGGTGCTTTATTATTATATTTATTGGGTATTTATCACGTGATTATTATTTTCAAGTGCAGTTGAGTGAGAGAAGCATAAGTAAACATAATAACAAATATATAATATACAGAGTGCTTTCATAAAGTACTGAATAAATTCATTTTTAGCCAAACTATTTATTTTTGAGGAATCTCCTGAAACAGGTCGATTTTTATTTTCAATTTTCCACATTTATGATGGAGAATTGAATATACTGGGTGATCCACGTTTGAGCTATGACGACCACGGCAAATTTCTCAAATGGAACAACCTATATCTTATTAACTTTTTGGAATCTCCATATGAAGCTGAATTCAAAAATGTATAACAGATATTATATACAGTGGATAAATAAATTTTTATCCATACTATCAATTTCTGAGAAATCTCCTGAAAGAGGTCGATTATCATCAATTTTTCACATTTATGAGAGAAAATTAAATATACAGGGTGATCCACGTTTGAGTTATGACGTCTACGATATTTTTTCAAATGGAACACCCTATATATTATTGAATTTTTGGAATCCTCATGGAAGGTTGAATTCAAAACTATATTACACATAGGGTTTGAACAACCAATGCCGTAATTTCACTTACACGAATTTATTATTCTGTTTGTATTAATTGAATTTGAGAGAATGCCTGAATGAACATAAAATTCGGCGGCTCTGAGCGTTCTTTCCAAATGTTTTTCCTTCAATTTTCAACGAATATATCCACTACTACATGAGAGCACTTGATTCAACGGACATGCTACAAACCCTGTATGTGATTGAATCCAGATTTCCATGGATATTTCCAAAAATACAATAATATGTGGATCACCTGTATAGTCAATATTCCCTCATAAATGTGGCGAATTCGAAAAAACAACTTCGTGTCTCAGCAGTTTTCTCAGAGGTTGATAGTATGAAAAAAAATGAATGTATTTACTACTTTATCTTGGAATTCAGCTTCCTTTGTTGATTCCAGAAATTGAATAATATATGGGGTGTTCCGTTTGATAAGTATCACGGTCCTCAACTCAAACGTGGATCGCCCTGTATATTTGATTTTTCCATATAAATATGGCAAATTGAAAATAAAATTCGACTTGTCTCAGGAGAATTCTCAGAAATGGATAGTTTGTCTAAAAATTGATGTATTCAGTACTTTACGAGAGCACTGTATATTTAAATTGGAATTTTTCAGAACGAAAATATACAAAATTCATAAATAATCATGGATAACTAACTTAAAACAATTATTGAGCAAAATATAAATATACAAATTGATGATCATAAATTCAAAAAAATGTGAGTAAAACTCATAATATACATATTTATTCATTACCAGAAACACGTGTTGTAATGAATAAAATAAATATGAAACTTATTTCTAAGAAATATAATTTACGGGGTGGTCCGGGTTTTACATCAATCCTTTCTGTTTGAACTCGCATCTATACTCTACAGTACAAATCAAAAATAGATGACATGGGCATCATATACCTTTTCTAGAAATAAGTAGGGCACCACTGGATATTCAAGAGAAAATCAACAATACCCTAAATAACTTATAATCCAGGCAGACGGTATAAAACACCCTCTCCTTCATCATCGTTACCTATGTTTAGCTGAATCTGAATCTACAATTATCCAACAAAATTTCCTGGTGTGTTTTATACAGGGTTATGATAAAGTAATGCACAAAATTCATAAAACGTACAACGATCACTTTTGAAAAAAATGCAAAAACACTTCAAACTGTTTTTTTTATTCCGCATCTTTTGACATAAGTTACAAAAATAACACGTCAAAGTTATGACGTCATCAAACATTTTTTTCAATGGGAAGCTAAGATTTTTATTGCATTATGTGATAGAGCTGCTCTCTTGTGTAAAAACACAAGCTTTATCACATAATGTAAAAAAAAATCTTAGCTTCCCATTAAAAAAAATTGTTGATGACTTCATAACTTTGACGTGTTATTTTTGTAACTTATGTCAAAAGATGCGGAATAAAAAGAACAGTTTGACGTGTTTTTACATTTTTTTCAAAAGTGATCGTTGTACGTTTTATGAATTATGTGCATTACTTTATCATAACCCTGTATACGCAACAAACAGCGGGATTTTTGCACTTTTTTTGGTTTTTCGCTCATAATTCCAAAATGAGTGCTAGCGAAAAATAAACGAATTATACCATATTTGAAGAAGTTTAAATCTGCCACAATTTGAGCCTAACAGCAGCTCCATAGGTCCAGTAGTTCCCGAGATACAGCACTTCAAATATAGGCCAATTTTATAAAAAAATAAAAGTTGAGTTTTGAGCCGTTTTTGAGCTAAATATTGGAGAACTAATTATCCTACGAGGAAAACTGACAGGAGTAATATAATTTGTAGGGGAAAACCTCTTCCGTCACCCTTCCCGGCTATTTCTCAGCATTTTTGTTCAATCCATAAATTCAATATCACTAAGAATCAACAATTATTAAATTGAGGATCCCAGAAGCTGATTGGTTGTATGATATAAATGGACCAATAATTTTTCAAATATTTCCACAAAATTCTTAATAACATGACATGTTTCGCTAACACAGTAGCTTCATCAGTCATGTCTTAACTTATATTCATCCTACTTTCCCAAGCTCAAGGATTAGAATTACCTGCGGAAATGTTTGATAAACCTTCATTTTCGGAAATTAGGCACAATATCTACATTGAAACACAGTGTACTGAATTAACTTGAAAGGGTTGATAGCAAATACATATTATTACCGACTAAGAAATCAAATTCAACAGTGGTGAACTATTGAGGTCTAGTTGATCGTTGAGAAAAATGTTAGAATTTTTGAATTTGGTGATTTTCAATGATTCAAAATGATAGGGTTTTATTACTTTATTTTCTACGTGTAGAATTTCGAAATTATCATCAAAACTATGGTTTTCTTCTAATATATGGTTGGAGTATGTTGAATTTGTTTTCTCTTTCAAAAAATCTTATGTTCATGAATACGTTGATTGAACGTACGACCTGTCTGACCGATATATACCTTAGGACAAGATCCACAGTTGAGTTTGTATACCCCTGATTTTTCGAATTTGGAAGTGTTGTCTTTATTATTTTTGATAAACCTTTTCAACGTGTTATTTTCTACAATATTTTGCTCAAAAATTTTCTCCTCGGTGACTCAAAACTTGATTTCCCATTTTTTGAAGAAAATAGCCCATATTTGTAGTGTTGTATCTCGGAAAATACTAGACTTACAGTGCTGGGGTTACACTCAAATTGTGGCAAATTTATTTCTTTTAAATAAGGTATGATTCGTGTTTCCGCTACCACACATACTTTTTGAAATTATAAACGAAAAATAAAAAAAATGCAGAAATCTTGCTGTTTTCTGCGAATATCTCAAAACACAACAGGAAATTTTGTTGGATAATTTCACATTTGGATCCAGCAACCGGAAAAACATGGGAAACGATGATAAAACCGACTACTGGATAGCGTGAAACTACCGTTTGCCTGTATTATCTATCATTGAATTCCGAAGAAGAATGCAATCATGTGGAATTTTAATGAACAAGCCGTTTTCGTTTTAATGCATTGTTGGAACTATGTTCATCAAGATGGCAAAATGTCCAATTATTTTCTGAGTCTCGCCTCTCGATAGAAAAAAAAAAGTGTCAATATATGCCAAAATATAGGTGTTTCTTTGAAAAAATAATTGATCCTATCATTATTATAGTTTCCAATTCCATTGGAGAGCCTTTTTTCATATTATTTCCAATATTTCTTCTCATCTTAAAATGGGGCTCACCCTGTACAAAAATCTGGACTACCCTGTATAACAATATACGAATATGGAAAAAATAAATTCTGACCAGCAAAAATGTTACAAAAAAACTTAATAACAATGTAATAAAAATAAATAAATGAATAAATGGGACACTAGGACACTATATACAGGGTGAGTCATTGGAATGGGAAAGTGAGATAACGGCTTTGCTGTTTGAGATAGATGAACAAAAATTTTGCTCATAAGAGCACATTTCCAAAATATCTTGCGTTAAACAGGGTGACTCAAAATAGCGTGACGTATCAAAGTTACACTTTTTCTTATGAAACACCCTGTATTTCATTGCATTTTCGGATTCTCCTTTGTGAGCTGATTTCATCAATGCATCACACTTGGGGTCTAGCGAGATTACATAGATATAGGGTGTTCAAAATTGAGATTTTTCAACTTTAGGATTTTTTTCGGTCGAAACTATTTTGATTTCCTATCTACTGATATTTAATTTTAAAGAATACAGGGTGGTTCATAATTTTGAATCTTCTTGTTGAACTGTTCTCTAATAATGTATTGAAAAAATCATATTCTCCACGGGAAATTCCTGTATTCCGAAAATGAAACATTTTTCATCTAGGAACAATGAGTCTTGAATCGAGCCGATGAATCATAACAATGAATCATAAGATGAGATGATTATCAAAAAACATGAAAACTTTCAGAGATCAGGAACTAGTTCTCTTAACCTAAGTATCAAATACAAACAGACAAAAATGAGAAACTTATGCATACTAAGTTTTACACACTTAAAAGTTACACAGTGTGTACCTTTCCAGGTTGGTGCATATTGTTCAATTGAGAATCACCAATCACCTTACACCCTTCTTTACTCACAGCAACTCCATTACAAACATCATTATCTACATGTTCTTGATCACTACTAATACTATTGGGAATGTCAGCTATATCAGTCGAATTACTGCTACTGGCCTCTTCAGCTTGAGTTTCTGAAATTTTTTGGCCTTGTTCAGGGCTCACCATAAAATTACTCCACCAGCTACTGAAAGCCCCCTTTGCTTGAGTGAGGGCCCCACCTTGAGAAAGCATTCTGTTTAGAATTTATAAAACGGGAATATCCTGTCGTAAGGATATTTTTTTAAATTTATTTATTTATTGAACATGTGACTTCCAGTCAGAATCGAGTGCTACTATAAGGAAGTATAGTTAATGATACCTAAACCTATACAATTATAATACTCATAAATAATACAGGGTGTTTCAAAAATACCTAACCCCCTTGCTAGGGTAGGTAGAACATTGCAAAATAAGTTGGGTTTGCTCAGTGAAAAAATGTCGTAACGGCATCCGTTTTCATGATACAAGGTGTTGAAAAATTGATTTTTTTACACATTTTTCACGATTATTCCGAAACTACTGGCA